>OZ005741.1:30984397-31450943 GCA_963930735.1 Dioctria linearis
CGACGAATGAAAGATGTGACATTCGATTGAGTGATGAAAAAATTGTCACAGCTAATTAAATAAGAAGTTTCTTCTGGTTATAGTACGTCAAAGAGTTCCCCATTAAACTTTCGTCTAAATTTGCACGTTAATATGTACAAGAAAAGTAAGAATTTCGACGCATCCAATTTTATACGTATTATAAATTTCTACTAAATCGCCAAGATTATTGTAGCCTAGTGTTCTATTTATTGGGTATTTGTTTGTTTACTCTACCATGATCAAGGAAGCAGTTTGACTCTGCATTTTCACAAATTTCGTTAAGGCATTTTATAAAAAAAATTTTAACAACTCCAAAATTTTCGCTACAAAGACAAAGTCAAGACATTCGTCCTATTGAACATAATGTTAACTATTTTCTTTTTTTAAACGTATACCTAGTCCTTTTTCAAGTCCTTGCTTCCTTCGAATTTTGAAAAGTGTACTGCCATTACTTCTGTCGGTAAACGGTCCTCATTTTACTTGAATAATTCTGATCTGTAGATTGTAGACTAAACGAAGATTCTGGCAGTATTTTGAGGATCAAATTCATTCAATTATTATCAAGCCCAGTTCAATTTTGGGCTGTGTTAGATGTTGGTCTAAGGAGCTTTAGCACTCTTAATATTAGTTTCTAGCAATCGAGATTCGAACCTTGACAATTTGATTGGTATATTTCTATGCCCAACTTGGACATCAGCGAATTGTTTAATTTTTTTTCTACAGTTTTACGTTATTGCATGGCAAAATAAATTGAATAACCACGGATAATTTTAAAAGACATTTAGATTTTTGCATACCCATCCGTCTATCTGTCTGTCTGTCTGCCGGTCCGTCTTCACGATAATTTGATAATGCGTTAACTAAGAAATTTATAATCGTAAATATAAGCTCAAAAACGAAAAAACTCTTTCTTAGGGTTACCTGCCTCACAAAAACCTCAGCTTTCACTTCATAGTTGGGAACTAATTATTAATGAATGCGTTAACGTACAGAGCGTAAATTTCATATAAAAGTTCTCGATATTTTTCGTAATTGTGCAAAATGAGATAACTTTCTTTGTTGAATTAGCATACAAAATAAACGCGTTGACACAGTAATACTTCAAATTTTCGGTGCAGTACTTACATTAAAATTTAAGGTTGAGTTTCAAAAACGGACTAAGATTATAACCTCTTCATGAGGTCGTCAAATTCAGATATTTCCTGCATAGTAAGAAAGCGGTCAGTCCCAAATATTTGGAATATAAAAATCTATAAAATTGATTAAGGCTTATGTAATTTTTACCGTCCGAAGAGTTTGTGTAAAAAATTTAAAGATTTAACGAGGATTTTTTCAATTTTTTCTAGTTGATATTGATTTATTAGGTAGTAGGGATTACAGTTGAAAAAGCAGCTCGAGTTCCAGTTAAATCCCTTTTACCTTTTTTATGATTTTTTCAATATTTTGAAATAGTTTAAAAAAAAAATAACTTTAGGCAAAGCCAATTTCTTTTATTTTTTGGGGCCCTATCGTAAATCTTCTTATAGAACTAAAATGTGCGGGTTTCATACCTTTTTATACATTAGATGAAATCTATAGGGTATACTAAGTTTGTCATTCCGTTTGTAACACCTCGCAATAATGATGATAGAGCAAAATGAATTGGACACCCACGCATAATATTAAAAGTTGTTTTGATTTTTTTATGTGCGTCTGTCCGTCCGTCCGTCTGTCTGTCTGACTATCCGTCTGTCTGTCTGACTATCCGTCTGTCTGTCTGACTATCCGTCTGTCCGTCCGTCTGTGCGCACGATAACTCGAGAACGCGTATACTTAGAGAGACAAAATTTTGTACACGGACTTTAAAAAAAAAGTAAAATTAATTTCGAAAATGAGACCAATCAGGCAACTCCTTCGTGGGGTTGCCATACAAAACTTTCGTTTTCCACTATATATTTTGACACTGCCTGAGAACGCATAGATATAGATACATGGTATTTTCATTGTACTAGCAAATAAAATTTCACAAATTGACTAAATCGGGCAACTCGTTCTTGGTGTTGCCATATAAAAAATTAGGTTTTTTTACGTATACTGTGAAAACTATCAGTCCAAAACATTTTTATTGTACTAAAAACTTCTTCAGAATGCGAAATTCTATAAAATTGGTTATAATCATTTTATCTGTCCGACAAACCGTTCTAGAAATATATGCGAAAAACCGCTTCAAAAATCAAACTTGCATAGATCGGTGACCATACGAAATTTTATACGGGCATTCATGTAGAGAGTTTCATAAGAATTGGTCTTAGACCAATTCTAGCATTTTTACTTGTTTCATAATTAAATTAGTCCAGGTTAGATTAATTTAGAGTGGCGTGGCACCCACCGAACGAAACATGATCACAATTAGAACTCAGAATGATCCATTCTCATACAACCTAGTCGGATGACACAAGAGATGTTGAAGGTGGGCACTTACAAGTACTCCCCAATGTAAATGCTGTTTTTTTTTCGCCATAGCTATTTTATGATGACGTATTTCGTTAACTGTTTGCATCTATATAGTTAGCCAGTCTACAAGCCTGTGAGTCTAGAATCTTCTTAACTGAACTTCTATAATGAAGCAGCAGATTTGAAGGAAAAAGTAAAGATCTTATGCCCAAATATTTTATTTTTCCTGCGCAATATGAAAAAGCCATCTATTTTGCAGCTCTGTTCTTCTACCGAATTTCAATGATTTTGAGTGAGATCTTATTAAATTTTTCAACTGGTTTAAAATTTCAGTAGCAATGGATTTTAATTTCAAAAAGTTCAGAATTTAGTCCTTCATACTCAGAAGCTACATACATCCTAGGTCTACATTGAAACTTTTAATTAGAATTGATACAGATAAGTTTTATTTTATGCAAAATCAACAAATTAAAAAATATTTTAAATCAATCAAACTAAGATCACAGCAATATTTAAAAATTCTTTAAATATTGAGCGAACAAAATCCATCAACTGAAAGCAGCAGCTCCATAAAACATTTTCAGGTGCCGCCGCCGTCTTCAAGTTAAGAAGGAAGATTTCAAAACAAACCATTCGTAAGCCGTAAAATTGAAATGTGAAAATAAAAGGGGTTGTCGGTGTGTATATTTAGAAAATTTGGAAAATTCAAAACATCCCATTTCAATTTAACGTCATGTGCACAAAAAAGGACCATTTTCCTCGAGACATTAACTGTTTCAGATAATTTAAATAGTGCATTTGGAATTTATTGGCGCATTAAGATAAGTTCTCTTACTAAGTGCGTAGATAACTATAGACACCGAAAGAAGTAATGGAAATGGCTCGTGTTCACTCAATATATACATTCTGAAGCAGGTGCAGTTCTTAAAGAGTTTTACTTTAAATGGTTTGAAATTGTTGAGATTTCTTTTTTCTGTAATTAATTAATTCTTGTTGCTGGAAGTACAGTCACACAAGAGTTTTTCTTCTTTTCATTGTTTTATTCCTGTATAATTATGAAAAATCCTTGTGGAGAGATGAAATGCATTGAAGAAAATGTTCTTTATTTTTAAGACTACTCAGATTTTATACATAATTAACTTTTGTTATGGACAAATATGAGTAAGAAAGTGGGTGACCAAAATCTTCAGTGATGTAAGCGACTAAGAACTAGGAGCTCTATTTTATATCCCCAAATATTTAATTGGTATATGAGATGAGTCTCTTATTTGCAGAGGAATCTACTGCCAGAGAAAGAACAGATCCCGATCTTTCAAATAGAAAGTATCTAAAGGAGGCATCAATATACATCAGTATTATTACAATTAGCGAAGACCCTATACATGAATAATTTCCCCGTATTTTCTCGGAAAGGATGTTGGGGATGTCGAAATTCAGAGTCAGTCACTTTTTCAGCACAAGTGTTACCGTTCACCAACAATATCACCAAATAATATGCGCAAATGATTCAGTCAATTGATTAGTTAGTTAGTGACCATTCTGCTCATGATTGTCATTGAAACTAGCAGATAAGGTAAGTAACGGAAATCATAACCTCAAAGTTGTGACAATTATACTTGAAATTGATTTTAAAATTTCCTAAAAATCAAATTTCCCATAAGAAAACAAATCTACTTTGTAATTATTACATGTATGTATGTCGGAGTAAATTTTAATTTCCGAAAATCAAAAAGGACTTCCTGTTTTCAACTGGTTTTGTATACATTCAATCACCTTCAACACGCAACTTAGTAAATGACTAACAGCAATTACATGCTATTAAGTGCCTCAGAGACCATTATGAAATATCCCCTAAGGAGAAAGGGTGGTTCGCATCGATGATCAAAAAGAACAAACGTTTCCAGTCAAATTCCCACACACACTGAGGGTGCTACTCTTATAACCGCACAAATCACCCCAAAAAACAAATTGTTCCTTGACAATATCAGAACAACCCCTTTCCTCCTTCTGCAGGATGTTGAATGTGATTTTTTCCAGGAAATGTGATTTATTGTGAACAACCCTTCAAGATAGGCAATGAATTTGGACAGGTGATTTCTGTGCGACGCAGTGCTGTCATTATTTTAACTTTGTTGATGTCTGAGGCTGACTGATTTCAGTATCTTTTCCAAGGGACGCAACAACAAATGGACGGGCGTTGACAAACCTATGCCAGCTGAAACTATTTTTTTTCCATGAAAAATAAAATAAATAAAAAAAAAACGAGGAAAAGCGCTAAAATTTCCATAGAAATTCACAAGGCATCTATTCCCTGTCCTGATTTTGATCAAATTTGCGTAACGTGTGTCAAGTGGAGCGGAAATTTTCTCCCCTATATATTCAGGAGGCTTTGCTGTTGCATGCTAAAGAAAATTAACAAGGCGTGAACATACTTGAAGATGACGTTAGGTATATGTATGTCCACACACAAAGGTTGCTTTTAATGCACATGCAAATCTTGGCGGCATTTTTTTGACGACGACATCGTTGATTGCAACAATTTTGTGTCCCCGTTTTCTTTAGATTTCCCTAAATCTGAAAATTCTTTTGTATATTCAAATATGTATTTTTTTTTTTTTTGCTACTGATTTTGATGGTGGTTGGGTTGTCTCAGGGTGCAATCTTCTTGCCGTCCATAATCAAAAATATTTACATCTCCCTAAGTGCATTGTTGTACGTTTTGCATTTATACCTGTGAATGAGCTATTTTTGGCTAGTAAAGGATAATGGACATTAGGGAGATTTTCGCACGAAGGTAAGTCGTGTTGGCAGGCAAGAATGCCGCTGTCACGATACCGATATACTTCCAGAAAGTCCGGTCGTGTGAAAAAATTTCAATATTTAGGGCAGTTGAGGAATGGATCATAAATCCTGAAAGTTAGTGGCATTTTTTTTTTTAATTTTTCTTATGATTACTTTTTTGATGAGATTTTGCCTACAAGAAAACATGGAAGTGACCTTGATTACTTTTTTTCTGACCTTTACGCTGTTAAAAAGTTAGGTAGATTTGGGTAACTTGTAAAAATCACAATGGAACTGAACATGTTTATTAATTTAATGGAAGTCTATTGAAAAAAAAACAAAATTATAACAAAAAAATTTTTGTTTGGGTAACAATTTACTCGAGTATTGTGAAGTAACTACTTTGAATTATCGCTTACTTTTTTTGAGGATATTGCTGCTATATAAAATAAGGACTTTTGTTGAGTTTTTATTACGTGTTCTTTGAATAGGCAGAATTTAAGTTGGTTGTGAATTGTAGTTTAAAATATAAGTGAACAGAAACAAATTCCAATTAAGGGAACAGCTTTAATCACGTCTATTCAAAACGAAGTATTAATAGATTATATTCGATATTTCAAATCTTACCATGTATGGGTAGAAAGCGACGCTTTAGTCTAGAAGGCTTTCACTTATGTATGCAACGTTAAAAATGCAAAACAATTTACCGTAGCGAACAACGCATATAAAGAACTCTTAGCAAGCAGACTAATGGTTTAGTTGGAAATATTTCAAGATAACTTAATTCAAAGAAGACTATTGAGAGTAAAATGAGCATGGAGATTCAAATGGAACATATGGAACAGAAAAATTTTTAGTCCGAAAAACAAATTCATTGCAATGATTCTTGGTAGGAGGGAGAATTCTGAGAAAGATTTTCGTGAAAATTCATAAAATATGCTTATCTACGCTTATAAAAATGTATACGGCTGTAGGTGCTGAATTCATCCAACTTTATTGATTGTTTGCAGACCACCAATTTAGCGCACATTAGAATTGTGAAGAAAAACTTTCACGAAAATTCTTAAGAAAATAATTAACTCTTGAAAAATTAACTCAAACAAAATAATATACTCATTTCGGGTGGTTTCATTTTCCAGGTAGATAAATACCTCCTTTATTATGAATATATTAAAATCCAAATAAATACATTTTTCCTTTCAAGTTTACTTTTACAGTTGGAGTTTTTTTTTGTTTTTGTTTTGTATCAAATAAACTATTTTGATAATTTGTATAATTTTGAATTCAGTCCACCAACTGACCATTCTTCCGTCGATGCATCCAGCCTTCTTATTTCCTACAGAGGAGTACAACGTATCAAATTAACAATTCTTATCTAATAGTAATCCGCTTTTGCTCCTACAACATCCCACAACTGTCCTGAAGAGGTCCATAATCTAAATATGAACAAAAATATCATCTAAAACCATTTAAAAGGATTAAAAGTACAACAACCCACCTTAAATACACATACCTCCGTATATGGTTACAATTGACTTGTCATCAAATTGACATTACGTCAGTCAGACGCTTAGAATCTTAGAATATGGAGACAACAGGAAGTGTTGATACCTGTAAAATTCGTGTGTCTGAGCGTGGATTTTTTCAGGGTATCGTGAAGTAGCTCAGAACTATATTGAAGAAAGAGACACATGTATTTTCAGCTGTCAAGCGAAGTTTCCTAATTTGCAATAATTTGCATCTGGTGAAAATATACGTGGGAAATCCTTTTTGTAGATATGAAATATTATTTTGTGTACTTAACACACATTTTTGTATTAAATTAAATTGAAATTAATAAAAAAAAAACGATGAAATATTTGCTTATTGAAGATTTGTTTACGTTTGAGACAGCTGAGAAACTCCCTGGGTATTTGGCGCAGTGGTAGCGACTAAAAGCATTTTCAGTGGGAGCAACTGCAGTATTTTCAACCATATATCTTGTTGCCCCGCTCTCTATACTGATTTTATTACACGGCTGTACTGAGCTTTCACTACGGCAACTGATACTAACACAACCAGAATTTGACTACGCCAAATATGGCTTATCACACTTCCTGTACTCTGTATATTCTAAGGTCAGACGCTTTTTTCGCCGCAGCAATTGTCAGAAGCGTTACTAGAGCAACACCATGAGGAGTACAGCACATGATCGGCCTCAGCGGCTATAAAAACTCGGCGAGCCATAGTGAAATCACCGGAAATTCGCAGTAAAACTTGAGAACTGTAACTCAGCTACCCTATCTCTAGAAGCGGGAGTCCCTCAAGGCTCAGTACTCGGCCCAATCCTGTTCAACCTCTACACGTCAGATCAACCGCCAAATGATCACAATTCCACCTCACTGCATTACGCAGACTACTCGCTCACATATGCACGCTAAATATCGCCAAAATTCGCTGCGAGAAAAGATATTGCCAAAATGAACGCCTACTACAAGAAATGGGGTATCAAAATAAAAATTGCCAGATCTGAAATGATTTGCATCCGCAAACCAGATACTACTAGCCGAGCAAACATAGCCACCTTGGCTAAAAATATTGACATTGAAGTCAATAACCAAAAAATAACACCCTACACAAAAACCAAATACCTCGGTATATCTTTCTCTAACCTGCACAAGTTTAACCCTCACGCACAATATATTCTGAGAAAAGTGCAAAAGCTGCCTATAGACTTCTGAACACCCCAAATAGGCTGTCCGTCTCCACCAAGCTCCTGCTTTGTAAGCAACTAATTCGACCAACCATCACATTGTTTCCCAATATGGCACACGATCTCGCCAACCTACATGAAAAACCTCGGAAATCTGGAGATGAAAGTACTCCGTTCTTGCACTGGCTTTCGTAGAAGGGCAGACAATAAGTACTACTCCAACAAAAAGCTGTACGAGGCAGCAAAAATCCTCCCTATCGACAATTACCTTGTCTCGCAAGCTCAACATCAGATGGAAAAACTTCCTCATCATCCAAACCCTCTCATCTTCAACCTGCCTGCACACACTCCACCTGCAGAATTCAGGTATATCTCACCTCTTCAACCTGTTGATCCTGGGAGTAGGGGCATTTATTATACTGGCGAAAGATTTACTTTCTTTTGCAGCAAAGGTACCCATCATCGAAGATAGATCTCCGGAACATCAGTCACCGTTATCATAGCAGGATGCCCCACATAGGAACTGCCTAGAGAAGAAAGACCCCCACAAGGATACCTGGTCCAAGCTCCAGAGCTCCTCATCCTCTTTAACCACACCCATCCCAATTTCCCGTCTCACCCAACTAAACAACATATAACAAACAACCGCCACGGAAACAGCTTAGTGTCGCGCGCGAAGCTGTAGTAGTCAACAAAAACATATCAAACATAAAAGTTTTTAATCAATATATGTATCAAAAGAAGACAAAACCAAGACAATTAAGCCTGAGTGTTAAATCTACCCTACCAGTAATCCTAACAGGGAAGTTAAGACTACACATTAAGGTCAATATATTTTAAATGCGCAAGAAAGACTCTGACTATGATTATGACTATGAAATCACCCATTTCCAAATCAGAGTTGATCTGATAAAGTTCAAAGCCTTGGAGTCTGTTGTGTGCAAAATACCAACCTAAATCAGAAGGTAATTCTGAATCCTAAAAATAGAAGTTGGTTCTGAATTCTAAAAACGGAAGTTGATTCTGATCATTTGAGGTTGACTCAATCCTAAAACAGAGGTTGATTCTGGCTATCCACTTAATTTGAGGTTAACTCAATCTAAAATACAAAAGTTGATTTTGGACATCCTAAGTTGAGGTTGACTCAAGTCCCACACACCCGAGTTGAACCTAAACACTATATCCCTAAATTGAGGTTGACGAAAATTATTTCAACTAGAAAACATTGCACAAATTGAGGTTAACTCAAGCAATTTTACACAGGAGTTAATCCTAAACAATTCAGAATCTAGGCTAACTTTTTAAAAAGGTTAGTCTGGATCTACTGCAAGAGGTTAACTCTGCGACAAATATTTACAGAAGTTAATTCGGACAAATTGGAAAATCTGCAACTCACACGTAGCAGCAGCTCAATTCGCTGCACTCATAAAAGCGCACACGACAAACGTCACTAGTGACATTACTGCGGTCCAACACGTAACAGCAGTCCATTTGTTGCAGCTAAAGGTACGCACACGATAAATGTCACAAGTGCCTACCCTCCTGCACATACGCTGCAGCACGCAGCATACAAGAGTAAATTCAATATTGATCCATCTCTTCCACGTAAACAAACTGCGTCCAACTGCAAGTATCAACCTAAATCACCATTGTTGCATGTACTGCCTTCACATACCAGCACATTGCATAGATTCCATATTGTCAAACATACTGCCCATACATAGCGGTATACGCCTTTTAAGCAATCTATGAAATTGTTCAACGGAAACGAAACGCGGCAATTAGATCTACATACGTACTATTCCGGGGCTGGTCGCACAGCCTTAGCTTCATTGGATATTGTCCAAAAGAAAGCCTTCAAGCTCATTGGCGATTTGGCAATAACTTGTCATATCGACTCACTCGAGCACCGCCACAATGTTGGATGCATTTCGCTCCTTTATCGCTATATGCATGGTTAATGTTCTGATGAAATATCTAGTCTAATCCCTTGTTGAATGATTCCTGCACGCAATACTCGCGCTGCAAGCCGCGCACATCCCTTAACCCTTCAAATTACTTTCGACCGTACAGTAAAATTCCGTGATGCTTTTTTATCCCGAACTGTGCGAATGTGGAACAGCTTACCATCCTCTGTTTTTCCTCCGGCATACAATCTGCGGAAGTTTAAGGGCTACATACAGCGGCACCTCCGCCATTCTCCTCATATCCCCTAATCCGTTCCATATCTCCTTCCAGCCATGCTGTGCTTTGCACCATAGGGTATCCCCTGAGCTTGGCTTAATAAAAAAAAATACGGCTGAAGAGTTCATGGTATGTAAGAAACCATAAAAATTGGTATTAACACGAACAATTTTAAGCGAGAAATGCAAACAAAATTATGCTTTTTGAAGTATTTTTTTTTATAAAAATATATAAAGCTTTTTAAAAAACTAAAGCCCGTTTTCATTTCAATTGAACTGTTTCTAAAATATTGCCACATGTTTCAGCTCAATACCTGAAAATTTATGCGAAACGTAAGCATGTAACAAAAACGCTATCAGCAGCAGCTTTAACACAAATATGGTAAGGCGTTATTTCTTTTTATTATTATGTCGGCTTTCACATTGAAAAATACTTAAGCTATATACATAACATAACCTAATTATGTTGTTAGGTGATGTATTATTTCCTTTAGATCATTCATCTAGATTTATTATTTTTAAGGAGTGTTTTGTTAGGTGTTATTTTGTAGAGGCTTCTTACTATCAAACTTATTGTGCTCTGTCTTCTATCTAATAACTTCATGTACATTTATTTAAATCAAGCGAGTTGCCAAATTTCAATATTATAGTTCAAAATTTAAAAGCAATATTCTATCCAAAAAAACTCTGGCAGAATCTTAGAAGTATTGGGGTTGGGCTATCTAGGAGTTCAACCGTATATGTAAACGCATGTGAGTTAAACCAGATGTTTGTTTCTGCTTCAAATAACTTAAATGGCCTGGGCTCTACTGTCAGTGATTATGCTAGTGATTTAAATATACTTGGTCCTTTTGATGGGTTTGCTTTTAGTCAAATTAGCGAGCCAGACATTTATTCTGCTATTATGGCAGTGAAATCTAACGCTGTTGGACTGGATGACCTTGACCCCCAATTTATAAAAGTTCTTTTGCCTGTTATACTCCCGAATCTCACCTACTTTTTCAACAACATTATTTTAAGATCTACGATCTCTTCTATTTGGAAGTATTCTAAAATTATTCCCATTCCCACGAAGTCTCGTAGTTCAACGCAGTAACGCACCCAGGATTTGGTTTGGGGGGGGGGGGGGGGCATAGATGTCCCAAGTCCTAACGTGTCGGACCCATCTGAGCACTTAAGGACTGCTATTGTAGATTAAAAGGTTTTATTTTATTTTATCGGACTTTGTAATAATATACAGACCATATTTTATACGTAATTTGTAAATTATGTTCAGAATACTGACATTCTGGAGGGGGACGGGTCCCGTTCGTCCCCCTCTCGGTGCGCCCCTGGTTCTACGGAGTATCGTCCTATTTCCATACTGCCTTTTCTCTCTAAAGCCTTTGAAAAAATCCTGCACACCCAAATCACCAGTTATTTAGATAAGGAGAACTTCCTGTCTAATCTTCAATTGGGTTTTAGAACCAAGCGTAGCTGCACTTCAGCGTTGCTAAGTATAACAGATGATATTAGGAAATCATTTGATAGTGATAAATTTACGGCACTCGTCCTCCTTGACTTTTCCAAGGCCTTTGACACAGTTGACCACATATTATTATTACGTAAGCTGGCTTTTATTTTCAATTTTTCTAATTCTGCATGCACGTTGGTATGGTCTTACCTTTGCGGGCGTCATCAGAGTGTGGTCTGTTCTAATTCTGCTTCTGGTTTCCTACCTTTGCGGAGTGGAGTCCCGCAAGGTTCCATTCTGGGTCCCTTATTATTTACTATCTTTATGAATGATCTTCTAATGGTTCTGAGAAATTTTGATTACCACATGTATGCTGATGAAATACAGCTTTACATTACTAGGCCGTTGGGATTGCTGGAGGATGCCATATGCCGTATGAACGAAGACTTCGCTGATGTGCTTGATTGGGCTGTTAGTAATGTAATGTTAGTAATGCCTCTAAATCCAAATATCCAAATATCGTGATCTATAAAAGTGAATTAGACACTTCCTGCTTTCCGAATGTTATCCTGAACAATGAAATTATTCCTTACAGTAGTACCGTAAAGAATCTTGGAATAATTTTGGATCTTACGTTAAATTGGTCCAATATCTTCCTCTGCACCTTAGAAGGAGCAGGGACAATCATAGTTTTCGGAACGATTCAATGGAATATTTAAGATCTGCATAACGGTACATTTGATCTGGTTTCGTAGTAATAAAGCAAACTGTATTTTTCATTATTAACTTAGATATTAGATATCTTATTTTGTACGTTTAGTTTAGTTAAGTAATGTTTATGTTTAAATTTTTTTCATTATCCTACCTACAAATAAAAATAAGATTTGTCTTAGTTGTGTAGCGTCGAAATAAACTTTTATTTGAATTTGAATTTGAATTAATAATAAGAACCAATAACAAATATATAAAAGTGGCACATGTCATCAAAGTCTTTATTTTATAGGATTTATAGAAGAATAATTTTATAATGATCAAAAAATGTTTAAAAAACAAAACAAATATTCTAAAATAAAAGAATATTTTTAAATATTATATTTTATTAAAAGCGTCATAATTTTACTATAAGCCCCACTCTTTAATGCTTACATTGAGGAAATTTAGTTCGCGTGGTTTCTATTCAACATGAATAATGATTCTCCTAATCCTTCTTTATGACTCTCGTAATCAAAACAACATTATAAAAATAATTTTTTGTTGTGATCTTTCTGTACAAATTGATTATAAGTTTAAGACGAAAACAAAGCGAAGGAATGACATATTTTTGTTTTGTTTTCTTTATTCGAGGTAATCCATGAAATTTATATTAAGAATACCACAAAACTAATCCAACCTCATTTAAATGGTATTTACGCTACTTAATATGTCTAGAATATGGGCAGTAAGGGTCAAGCTATTTTGATGATGATTGATTTATCTAAATCCAGGCATTTATTTGACAATGGAATTTGGTTACAAATTATATGGGCGGATGTTGGATAGATAAAAAGGAATAACAAACAACGGTATACCAGAAAATATCTGTCTGCTTCTGACACTATTCATCATTTATTAAATATTAAATAAGAGCAACAAGCTTTCCTTTGATCTCTGATCTTTTATTTATTTAACTAAAAATAAGAAAATTGCAGAAGTATTTTAATATTGTTCTTTTCATCAAAAGTTGTTTTATTTTTACTCAAAATTCATAGACACAACTATTCAATGAAATCGAACCAAGATTGGTTATTACTGAAGTGGTGAGATTGGCTGGTCATATATTTTGTATATCTTTGGGGATATGAAAAATAGTAAGAAAAAATAATTTATTTCCCACATCTGCGAATTATTAGGAACTTTAGTGGCAAAATCTTATTCAAACGTTAAAATTATATTTTTACAGTTCACAAAATGTGAGGTAAATTGACTAGAAGATACAGTTAAAAACCATATCCAGATATGTTGAGTCAGTCAAGCTGACTATGCACACTAATGTAGCTTTGGCTCATGCTATGTTTTCAGCAACATTTTCCTTAGCGATGATGTTGGGCCAATTTGAGCTTGCATTTCACCCATCAAGATAACGAAATCTTTTCTAAGAGATGAAATCGGAATTCAAATTGATTCGTTGGACCCGACCTGTAATGCATCAGGTGTTCTGGATAACATATTAATACTATGGATCTCGGTTCGAGTTACCATAGTCGAGGCATAATCTGCTAATCAAAAATTAATCATTGTACAGGGTGGTTCAAAGGGGAGGAGGTGATGGTATTCAACTAGGCAAACAACAAATTGTACGGCAGAGAGAGGGGTGTCGCAAACATTTCATAGTTCTCCGGATTAATATTAACATGAGAGTTTTTCACGAAACACCCTGTATCTTAAAAATTCGGTTATGAGCTAATAATTCTTTAACGGCTATAGAACTTAGGTAATACGTAAATTAAAGAGGAGTAGGGTGGTTCTTATTCTTAAAACAAACAAAAAAAAATTTTTTTCATGGGGCACTACATAATTTGATTATGTACCTTAAGGAACTGTCTCAGTTTTTTTTTCAGAATTTTTAAGTAAGGGTCGCTACCAAGGTTTGAATTTAAAAAAAAAAACTCAAAATCACTACATTAATTGAAATTTTTTATTCATAAGTAAGAATATTAAAAATGCAAAATCATTGTTATTATTCGAAATTAAGAGACATTATTGAAATATGGAACTTATTTATTCTTAAGAAACAAGGGTTGATTTATTAGTATTAGGGTACTTTTTCCTATAATCGCATAGAATGAACGATTTTTTTTTGCAGCCACAAAATCGGGGTCATCGTACCAAGTTTACATGTCTTTATTAAAAACCTTGATCAGATACCCAGAAAAAATCTTAAAGAGTTGCTAATCACGAACTCTTCAATGTTTATTTCTTAGATGTGTTTGATATCAATTGTTTTCCTTTTTGGACAATCTTCCATGCCTCTCATTTTCAGTGCGTCTATCATTTTCTTCTTATCTTGAACTGATAGTTCGTCGTCGAAAAATGCAAAAGACACCAGTTCTTACGACAAACACCACAAATGGCCTAGAATTTTTTTCATGGCAACATTAGCCAGTTTTTGGTTTATTCTTTCAAGTGATGTTAGGTCTTTCAATAATTGTAAGTCATTTCTTGGTGCTGACCATCCGGTAGAGCCTTGAAACCAATATTTTATATATATCATCACTGTGAAAATGAATATTTCTCTCACAGCTTTCTCTTCCTTTTTTGTCAGTTTAAACTGATGTTTAAACCGGAAAATTTTCAGGCAGTTCAAGGCTCTTGCCATCCATCTAGCTCGGTGTACACCAGCAGGTTTTCTAAATGAAATACCTTTCTCGGGAACTCCTCCTAAGGAAATGATCGTGAGATTCAACAATTCCCTGTAGTCATCTAGGGGTTGATAGTCTTTCAGTTGCTTTTCCGCAAAAGAAATCCTGTCTGCGGCAACTTCTACTAGGACGCATGACCCGGCGTCATCAATTATTGTTTTGTAGTCACTTTGGTCAATGTTGTCCCAGTTGTTCTTAAACCTTTTGAATAATTGTATATCAGGACAGCTAGACCCACCGAGTGATTAATTCACTACAGCTGATAACATAATTTCCATTATGTGATGTCGACAAGCAAGCCAAAGCATATCTTTCTCCATTTTCCGTTCTGAAACAACACAAGCTCCATTTCTTAAACCGGTGTTTACAGAAGTCGCATCAAAACATAAACAAATTACTTTATCACTCAAACTCCATGAATTGATTGTTTCTTAGACAGCTGACGCATACGCTTCACTTGCTCCACGTTCTAATTTTGGAACTGCTAGAAGTTGATCAACCCCATGTCCAGATACCAAATTTGGCAGTCGACCTACAGTTTTATGCCCAGTGATATGAGAGAGACTCTACAGCCGATTTTCGATTTTTTAAACGGTGCCGACGAATGGAAGATCTATTGACATTAAACTATGATGGATCAATCTCGCACTTTTCAAGAGTAGAAGCTAATTGGCTGTTAATAATACCTTTTCGAGCTCGTGTTTGGGGTGGTTGCGCTTTCGGATATTCTCGTAGGTCTTCGGAATCAGATGTAGGTGCTTCTTTTTGGCTGGTGGATGTATGTTATCTTTGGCGCATGTGTAGGATACTGGTAGAGGGTGAGAGGCGAGGTTTCCTATGCCAGTCTCTGCACATATGACTTTAAAAACGCTAAATAAGCACTTGTCTAAATCAATTACTGAGACTCATTGTAGAAGTTGCCATACAAAGTTTTTGTTAAACTTTGACAACTGGTAGCGACCTTTAAATCTCATCCAAAAAATAATAAAAAAAACTCCTCTTCATATTTTAAAGTTGAAAAATAAGGACCATCAAACACACTTTCCTGTTCTTATAACAAAAGTTATGTTAATAAGTTTATTTTTCAGAAAAATGTGGTCAAAGTAATAAATAAAGATAAAAAAACTAAATTCTTATCTTATAGCACCATAATTCTGGAGAGGAGAAGAGTTTAGGGCTGGTTGAGCTGTCGTTGTAAAGACCATGATTATTTTCATACTATGAGGTATTAACAGTAACCGTATATACTGTATTTTTTAAGATACCGGGCGTTTGATGACAAACTAACATATTTTCTTAATCAGCCTGTAACTCCGAAACGGCTGTGATGTCCCCCTTGCCATACAATTTATTATTTGCCTATAGGTGAGTAATATCACCTTCACCGGAAAACACCCTGTATATGGTCATTGGGATGTTTCAATGCACTAGTGATGTATGGGAGGAACTTACAGTATTTGAAAAAGAACAATTACATTGCTAAGTTTTATCAAAAGTTAAAGCAAAAATTACATCTAGATAGCTTAAAAATGAAATTGTAGTTCTAGATGGACACTCAAAATTACACTATTCATTACATGCATCTCACGTCACTGAGAATACCAACAAAATATCGTGGATATGCATGCAGACGCATCTACGATTCGTGAGGTATTTGTTGAGTTCCAAAGGATGTTTTTTTGGATCGTTTTTAATTAAGTCAAAGGACTTTACTTTTTAAAATAAAAATGGAAAAATTATTTTTCTGTATTTAAATTTTTTTAGAAGGTAATGATTGTTTTGATATGACCTAGGTATGAGTAGCAGATGTGTTTCAACAAATCCCTAAATTGGGAAGTTTTTATTATAAGTCCAGGATGTTCGTAAAAAATTGAAGTCATTATCAATCAGAAAAGCGCAAGCGACATATTATCAATCAGAAAAGCGCAAGCGACATCTAGAAAGTACGGAAATAAACAATTTAACCAATAATTATAGATTATCTAACCCATAACCTTTCCAATAATAGTCGAATATGCAATTTAAAATTTATATATCAGGATATATGAAAAGAAAAATATGAAGGTCCTTCTTTTTCGGTCCAAGGTACAACATGTAGCAGTACCATGGACCACTGTATTGTAATTGTCAATGAATTTCAATCTATTAAAGACGACAAAGCTCCAGCTTATTGTACCTTGGACATTTGTAGCTTACTAAGAAGAAGTCATGGTAGCAGGTTACTAAACAAAAATTTATTATATATCTAAAGGCCGGTCTATGGCTGTTTTTTTACATGTGCGTGGTACATACCCCTTGCAAAAGAAACAAAACCGCCTGTGAAATATTTAAGGCGCACAATTCACCACATAATGCACGATTTATAACATTAAATTTAAACAAGTTTTACCTGAGCTGAAATCCAAAGATACAGGAGGAATAGACCTCAACATTTTCAGTTCTCTATCACTTGAAAATATTTATCTTTTTCACAACCTTTCTTTAAAGAGCAACTACTGCACATTTGTTCGACAAATTAATTCCCAGAGTAGCTTAAGTGTCATCTGTTGATTAGTAAAATATGATAAAAGTGCATTTATGTTGATGGTAACTACAGTCCTTGTGAAAATGAAATGACCAAGGCACACACATGTTCCAAGCACAGCATCTCCCTCTGTATATGAGAATTTGTGTTTTGAATAACTATCAAAAGACGCGCTTGTAACAACTCTGTTCAAATATTTGAATTCAATTTCAATTCATTGCACAGACTTTTCTTGACCAGCAAAATTGTTGGCTAATTAATTAATAATTAATTTACGCGTATAGTAAATTACAATTCCTGAATAGTTTCAGAACTAACAGACAAACACAGTTAAAAATATATCCAAAATCTATTTCTTTTCTAAACTACTGTAATCAGGTCCATATACATTTCCATATCCCGTCAAATTGACCAAAAGTAAACATCCTAAAAAATTCAAAAGGGCATCCACAAACACCCTGTCAAATATACTAAATAAAGATCATTAAACGCTGGTTGTACAATTATTTATTAATGATCTCACTGTTGCCATTGGACCATTAGAAGTTAATTTAAATATCAAGAAATGCCATGAGAGGTAGAGATGGATCCGACGACTTTATATAAAAAGTTTTTTCTCTTTTGTGTTTTTTTTTTTTTTTCAAAAACAGTTTCATGCTTGGGAATGTACCGATGATTTTCCATCAATCAACACTTAATGGTCTGCTTATTAACCTGTCATACCTGAAGTGTCAATAGATTTCGATTAGTTTTTTACTTACTTCCCCACATGAATTTCATTGCCTTTTTAAAGATTGTTTTTTTCTTCTCAAATCAAATGAAGTTATTCACCGCTGGAATTCAAAATGCAGTGATCGAAATTTTCTTTTGATTAATGTGTCTAAATTCATTTTTTCTGTTATTAATATTTTCATTTGTATTTGTGTGTTTTGATAATATTTTGCAATTTAAGAAGGATCAGTAAAGTAACCGACAATTTCAATTTTTATTTAAATTTGTTGTACTTAATTATAAAATAATTGTTGAAGCAATTGTAGAGAGAAAGTGTAGTGCTTTCTAAAAAAAATACTGGAAAATACCAAAAAATTGATTAAAATATTATATCCGCTTATTATCAGAAAATGAATAAAATTTACACAAATATTCGAGAGTGGATGCAAGGGAAGGGAGGATGCATTATTTAGTTTTTGGTTGATCCGCAATAACTACACGTGCCAGCACGATTTCTGTCATACAAATTTTATTAGCTGATTCTTAAAAATGTCTGCATATTAAAAACGAATCCGGTATTCAAATTCTCCTAGCTCTTACTATTGAGAAGAATTAAATAGTTATATATAACTCTTATTTCATTGAGGCTATGCTTCAAAAAAACCCAGCGGCTTGCCTATCTAGGAATAACTGGAGCCATACGAACCAGTCCTACAGCAGCAATGGAAGCCTTACTAAACCTCCCACCCTTACATTTCCAGGTGAAAAAGGATGCGATCTTCAGTGCTATTAGAGTGCAAAAGGAGAAACAGTTAAAGCCAGGGGATCTCGTTGGTCATTTAAGTATCTTAAAATAGGTATGCTTCGAGCAAATGACAACAATATCTGATATAATCACACCCAAGGTGGATTTTGTAAGACCATTCCAAGTGATTCTGGGAGACCGACAGCAATAGCGTTCCCCTGAACCGGCCTTCCAACAAGGATCAATAGTGTGGTATACACACGGTTCAAAACGAACAGTGGAGTCGGACTGAGCGTATACGGCCCCAAATGCTATATATCAAAGGCTCTCGGCTCTTCCCCTACCATATTCCAAGTCGAAGTATTGGCCATAGTAGAATGTGCCAATACCTGCATTAAAAGAGGCATACATTGCTCAACCATTAATATCCTCTCGGACAGTCAAGCTACCGTCAAGGCCTTAAAGTCCTACACTGTCAAGTCAAGGATAGTCTGGGAATGTCTACAAACCATCAAAAACTTATCAAGGAGAAGCAAAGTTATCCTCAAGCGGGTACCTGGACATGAGGGCCGCAAAGGCAATGAAATTGCTGATGGCCTAGCCAAAAGAGGAGCGGCACCTCAGTTTGTCGGACCAGAGCCATTTTGCGGCACTTACCTCAGCGCTGCCCTAAATGACTGGGAGAATAAACAAAGATCCCTGTATTGGGAAAGGCTACAAGGACTTCGTCAGACAAAAAAGTTTATCGAGATTTCTGGCGGAACAAACAAAAGAACTCCTACTCCTTAAAAGAACAGAGCTCAAAATGATTACTGAGCTCTTCTCAGGCCATTGCTGGGCTTGGCTGAGACTTCATCCTGCCGTTTCTGTCAGGATGCTCACGAAACCTCGAAGGATCGGACCTGCTCTGAAAGATAACTATTAAAAATGTAATTTTCATCAAAGATCTCATATAACAATTATGGTCCCTGATTTGAAATATAGAGAATTTCCGGGTACACTGATTTTGTGACCAGATCTTTAGGAAACGGTTTAGTGTCATTTTTACTTTAATGTGACATTTTGCTTTTGGTAAGATAAAGGTAAAGTTAATATAATAAAATTTCCTACTATACCTATTCTTGGTTGGGACAATCCTCTTGTAAGCTTCAATAATAGTCGGCCATCATGTGGCGGTTATGAAACCTTTTTTCTATTACCCTGATGAGGAGTTGTTCCCCCCTGTTTTTCACGAAAATCGTAAAGATTATCCAGAAATTTGTCTAAGTGTGTGCGCAAGGGATATACCAAAACCCTTCATTGGTCCCAATTTTTGAAAAAATTTCAGCATGTTTGTGACGATAGTTTGTTACTGTTCAATTTCCCAAAAGAGTTTTACGTTGTAAAATTCTTTATTAGCGTGGAATTGAATTCAATCGTAGTACAGGAAAAATCGCCTCTAAGTTTTGTTAAGGGACCTGTTAGAATTAGAATGGAAATTTTTTTATATTATGCAAAGTTTCAAACTTCTTTTATACCTATCTAGAAAAAGCCGCTAATGTTTCGGTCGATATTCCGGTAAACGCAGCAGAAGTAAGAGGTCAGGGACATTATTACAATATACAAGATCTACGTCTTCACTAAAGGAAGGAGAATTTTTTACTCTCCAGTACTAAGTGGTCTAACTGGCCTAAGACTATGTTTTTCTTTAAACCTGAACGCAAGTTGCTCTTGTCTTTGTTGATAAATTTAAATCACGAATCGAGTCATTCAGTTCCGTTTTGAAAGAATGGCTGAGGTGTTGAACTGCATATTTTGAGAGTTCATCATTTCATTATCGGCACAAAAAGCTCACACAAAGTAGTAAACATTAGCATGGATAAGTTTTCACTATACGGTATTAGTGGCCTTGCCGATTCTAATCCAGGATATATCTAATTTGGGTTTTTTAAACCAGCTTATAGTAGACAAATAGCAATCATTATGGCAATTTGTTTGAGTTTCAAAGTGATTTCACACACATATGCTTGTTTTATGAGGTCAGTTATACTTTTCGTTCTTTGTGAACAGAAATTTTCCCCAAGTATAGATAAAAAACAGAAGACTTCTGACTTGGTTACTGACAAAAATTCTTATACCTGTTAGGTATGGTACCATCCACGGTATACAGATTAATAAGGTATGCGCAATATTCGTGACACCTAACATGTATTTTGTTGTAATTTTTATTTGACAGTATGACGAAATTATGGCGGGCAACTGTTTGTAATGAGCATAACTTGTTAGTCTATAGGTACCATTGGGTAGGTAACAAAATGTTTTTTAAGAACTGTCACCGATTTCTTCTTATATACTTGCGAGTTTCAAAGTAATGAGATCAACAATTTTGAAATTTTAGAATCTTAGTTTAATTCAGTATTTGTTTAAAAAAAAAAAGATGTTATCAACTTCAATTTTTCATACCGAACTTGAAAGGGCTGCGATTGAAATTAAACTCTTTTGATAGAGGCCTTCTCTCTGACTGTATTTAACATTTGAATTATTTTGGCAATTTTCTTTTGTATGCACTTTTCAAAAAACCGATGTGTAGCGTTCTTAACTAAATTTTGATAAAACTCGATGATAGGACAATTTCCTGTCTATTGATGCGATATTTAACTTAAAATTTTAAATTCTTTATAAAAATTTCCGTTGCGAATACAGACAAAAAGAAAAGCACAATTCCATGAATAAAAGCAAATGTTAAAAACTCTGAATTATCTGGTGTTCCATCATGTTTCACGGCCACCCTCCATTGGTTTTTTTTTTAATCACTGAGCTGAACATTTGTGGTCTCATTAAATTACACCCTCAACTGTGGCCACAATATCCGACCACAGTAGCACGATATAAAAGGCATATAACGACGGACAACAACAGGATCAGGATCAGGAGCAGGAGCAGTAGCAACTTACTCGATAATAGATATCCTCATCCAGGAGTGCGCACCCCAATATAAGGTGCATTGTAGTCTGTTTAATGTGAGGGGTCGCCACATAAATATATGTATGTATGTAGAGTATTTCGATTCCGGAGGGTGTACTCAATCAAAGTTTTACGTAGATTGCCTGAAGGGTTATATGTGTCTACCGAGATCTCTAGCCCCGACATCTTATTCTGTAATTTTTGTTGTCACTAGTATATTTGGCTACTAAAACTGATTAACCAAAGTACAAAGCTCAATCCTACATTTGCTAGTGTGGCTGTCAACGCTCATATCCTTCTGATATGCCTGCAGATATTCCTTTACCAACTACCCCCATGGGCCTAATTCATAACCAGCCATAGTAGATATGCTCCCGTTTATGTGATTGTTTACTACATATGCACTTGCTTGCTTCACCTTCCCGGGCGGCAGCCGCTGAGTAAGTGCTAATTGAATTTTCATAACGTTCCAGCAATGAACCGTTGCAGTGGGGGGCTGAAAGGGAAAGTTTCGGTCCTTCATCCAAGTGAAACTCGCCGAGGACTATATGAGTGATATGTGCTTTCACTAATTGGGTATCATTTCGTCGAAAGTTCAGAGAGTAAAGCTCATGGTTGTGGTGGCGTGACATTTACCAATCGTTGCTTGAGCTTTGCGTGTCCTCAGGGCAAACCACCCTGGTCGACATGAAAATGTCAAAGAGATAATCAGCCCATGTAAAGTGACTTTTTGTGTTAATCGACGAATTATTTATAAAAATAGCAATTTAATTGTTGACGAGTGTATCGTTGTGATTTATTATCGCGAGGGCGTTAGTGCGTGGGGGCGATAGTTATACTTAAAAAAGAAATTAACGTTTAACACTGCCGTGAGTAAAAATCGCTGTCTATTTTTGGGTCATATTTCAGCTGCAAAAAAATCAAATGAAAAAAAACTGTTGATAAAAAGGGGGTTTTTTTTCAAAAATTCTGCCAACTCGTGTTATTCACTGTATTTGGAAATACCTAGGTTACCCCAACTACTATATTTGGTAGCTCTTTCCATTGTATAATTTATTTGGTCCTTTTGTCCTTATAAATTAATTTTATTGTACTATCTAGGTATACAAAAAATAATTTTTTAAAAAATAGTCTCAGGAACCATACTTCTAATGTAATTTGGTTATAGTAAACAACTATCATTTCGGATATGTCTTGTAAAGAAACAGTAACTATAGTTGCTCTAACTAAATTGGAGATTGACACAACCAAAAGACGATGTATTTGTACGTTGCAACTCATTATTTGGAAGACATTACCATAGGTGATTTAATACAACACAGTTGCAGAAATATCTATCCCACCATGATAATTTTCAATTGTTTATTCAGCTAGAAAAAAAATTATTGGACTCAAATGTGCCAAGCTCCATTCCGGTAATTAATTCGGAAAATGTTGTTTGAGATAGAAAATTTTGAAATAAATCTAACAGTTATCACCTTCTCAGCAAGTTTCCGTTTTATGAAGTTTTTTTTTTCCTAATATTAAAGCTTGCTAGGCTAAAACCTGAAAACCTGATAATTGTTAGATAGAAAATATTAATAACAAATTTAGTTTTCGGAGTTTTATATCGAAATTGAACTTGGCATGATTTCAATTTTTTACTGGCTGAATAAACAAGTTAGAGAGTACTTTTGCCTACTTTTTTTTCATTTATGTATGTTTTTGATAGAATATCAATAATTTTTGCAGAGTTTCACCAGACCTGTAAAGTACTTATGTACATTGGTACTTAAACATCAGTACCAGTACCAGGACCTGGACTTAAAATATTTTTAAGTACAAGATCAAGTCCCGATACTGGTACTTAAACATTTTTAAGCACAAGTCCAGGTACTGGTACTGATATTCGTAAGCCTCATGTATAAGCTATGTACCTTATAAGTACCAAAGTACGCGCATTTGACAAATACCATCATAACACGATGTACTTCAGTTCTTGTAAATTTTTTAAATACATCTTCTAATAATTGAGGTTTAGGTGCAGGGACATTAACCGGCATGACTTTTTCCCCAAAAAAATAAAATTACAATCGTTGTGCAGTCACTTTTATTTTTAAGTTCTTAACAATTAGTTAAGCTGTTTTATTTTTTTGATAAATTAGTGCGTAGGTACTTAAGCTGATATATGGGACTTGTACCAATACCAGTACTTGGACTTGTAGTATTGAAAATTTTTAAGTATCGGGACTTGATCTTGTACTTAAAAACATTTAAGTCCAGGTCCTAGTTACTGGTACTTGTACTTGGAATTGTTTCTATACAAATTTTTATACGACAAAGGGTAAGCAAGATAAGCTAACTTTTTCATAGGATTGCCATATACACGAATATTAAATTTTCTCTTGTACATATATATACTACTTAGTTGCACTAAGCCTCAGACAGGCGTGGATCTAGCATCGAAAATAAGGGGGAGGGGGTCCTCCTGCAATTAAAGGAGGGTAGGAAAGATTCCGCATTAAGCGGTGTGGATGTGTCAGTTTTTAAAATAATTTTTTTTACAAAAAATCATTTTTAATAGAATAGTAGTTTAGGGTGCAAACTGCAGGAGTCATTCAGTTCTACACACTTACACACTGGCATATATAAAATGGACTGCTCGATACGCTATTTCAAGCGGGTACAATTATCTGTGTCAAAAGTAGTTCTTACGTCGGTGCCAATAGTGAAGAAACCATTGGCGGGAAGTTGATGATTTTAATAAAACCTTTCGATTTCCTGCTGAGTATCTTTGAATATATTGCCTTTGATAAAACACTTTTCAACACTAATTAATCCAAATAATTCATTTAAAAACATTTATTTCGACGAAACCACTTATTTATTTGTTCTTTACAGTTCTCTTTCAGTTGGTACTTGTCGCTTAGATCGAAAGAGAACACTATATAGAAGTGAGCCCACTTTCTGCAGTGTATTTCTATGGACGTAGTCAGTCCATATTATATATGTCAGTGGTCTTAGATAAGAACGCTGCAAATATTTTAGAATGTTAGCAGTTAGGACTAAGTTAGCGCTCTGAAGTGGTAGTGAGGGAGTCTATTTCGTGGCTTGGGAAGTGTTTCTCGAGGGTTTTGGACCGCCCAAAGTTGGGGCCCCAAACTCAATTTCTGAGAATAAACCTATACACATACATCACATGCATACAAATAATATTAATTGAAAAAAATTCTTACTTTTTTAAGTTTTGGAATAAAAATATTTTATATAAGTTTTTGAAGTTGAATTCTTATAAATAAAAAGAATATAAAATAAAATATATATTTTTTCAAATAACCCAATTAATTAAATATTTTTACTTTAATTTGTTAAGGGGGTCATGACCCCAGGACCCCCCGGATCTGCCACTGACCTCAGAAATTTTGTATGATGTAGTAATAATATTATTGTGTAATTTAAAGAATGATCTAACTTTTCATAGAATTTCCATACAGAATTTCAATTTTTCACGTATAATAAAAAACTAGGTCAATCCTAGATGTTATAAATGTAGTAAAAAGTCGCCATGTTGGCTTAAACGCCAATATCGGATAGTGATCTCTGTGAAATTCTATGTAACACATTGCGGCATCTTTTCAGAAAAAACAGCTGCTTTTTCTCAATTTTTTGTGAGCCATATATCTTTTGAGACTACATGCCTATTTTGTATTAATTCATTAAATATGCACAGAAGTCAGATTGCTGTATTGTTGTTCTTGAAACGTACTGCAGTAACCTATTAAACGATATGCCGCTTGTATATTAAGGTATTTCAAGAAAATTCCAGCCCTTGCATGTATCTGCCTGGAGTTATGATAGAAAATCTTGTTACAAAATTTTACATTGAGAAAGTATAGTCAGTAGACAACTTACCCAGGTGAACTGTCAATACTTTCCATGATAACGGTAAATTTTATCTTCAAGCCATTTATACAGTAATAAAATTACATTGTACGTCCAGAGTTTAATATAAGAAAGTCTTACTGTTCAAGTTCAGATGAAGGCCTTTAAATTTGACTAAATGGGCAGCAACGATCTCCGATTCACTAAAATTATGACGAGAAGGGTTCTAGATTTCGGTAATATATGACATATCTTTAGGTAAACGTAGGTAATAGACTAGCTAAATCGGAATCTGTATAAGCGTTCTTTGATGAGGTTGATCGTTTCAAGACAAATTGGCTAAACACGAGAAAATTTCAGGCAAAAAAGTTTGAGGTTTTCTATCGGTATGGGCTGAATGATGAAAAAACATGTGAAGTGCTTCAAACCTGAAGCCCAATTCGTCACAAAATTTCTAGAATAATCAAGTAAAACTATACTCAAGTAAGAGCGTAGAGAGTATAGAGAAATTCATAAATTCATTCACAGCTAAAATGTCATTTAAACGGGCTACTCACTTTGGCGTATACGGGCAGGTAGGAACCAAGCCATACTGACTAATATACGGTTTCTGTTGATACAAAATGCACTCTTTTTCAAAGAACTTTCATTTCCAAAGAGTTTCCTTTGCAAAGAATGTTTTCATTCAATTTTCGGGCTGCAGATTTGACAGTAAATGCTGTCAATTTCATATTGACTAAATTCTCTATGAATTTATATCTATGAAAATACAAGCTAATTTCCAACTTTCTAACGAAAACTATTATTCGTGTGATCGAAAGTTAATTAAGACCAATTTTATATTACCAACTTAACCAATTAAAATTCCAATATCTGCGGCATTTTTCTCAATCCAATATACCCACATAGAAATCCGAAGCTAATTACCGCGACTTTTATGTTAAAACAATAAAAAATCCTTCACTGTGACGAAAAAACTGTTATCAGTTCATAAATTCATTTTTTTTATTTTTCGGTGATAAAATTTTTGGTGTACAATGCTTTATTGACGTATCCCCAAAGAGTGTATCTCTCGCGGTGACCTCGTCTCAAGTATATAAATTACAGAGAAAAACTAATAAAGTGAGAAGGAGAAGGTCTGGAAAAAATAAATTGGAACCCGATAAGATGGCCGAAATTACAAAATTTTTAAATTAATTTTCTTTTCTTTTTATTTTAAACGTGATAAGGAAATATTAATGGGAGAAAGGCATGCGCGCTAGCAACTTTTAAATAGATAAAACTTCATGCAAATTAGGTGAACACTTCTGAACACTTTCGGCTTCTTGATTATGCCCAGCTCCATATGCTTGTGAATCTATCAACAATTTGTGTTTGAAATGAAATGCAAAGTTGAAGCTGTTCGAGTGTCGTCCATGGAGAATATAGTAAAACTTAAAGAAACGCTGCTAAATGGTTTCCGTTTGTGTACACATTTTTCAGTCAGCTACTGTGCTCGCTACACCTATATTACATGTCGAATGCGTGAATTCTATTTACGGCTTCCTGGGGTCACCTGTAGGGTCACCATACAAACGTTACTTTTGTCAGAGTCTAGAGTCTTCCTGCTTCGCGTTAATCTGATTTCGAGGCTCGAGGTTTACCGAAAAGGTAGGGCACATTTCTTTGGCTTGCCATGTCGTGCTGTAGTATATCATTTCCGTTCTGGGTATATTTTATTCTGCAAATTTTATGCGGACCTTAATATTGTGGGAATGCTGGGCGAGATTGCATTACAAAGTATAACGAAAAATATTCGTCCTGTTTCATAGACGCTTTATAATTCAAAATTGTGAACAATTTGTTCCAGAGGACATGCATTTACCTATATTAACATCCAAGAGACACATATCCTGTCACATTCGTTTTAAGTCGTTCCCGCTTAAGGTCCTTTGCATGTAAAAATATTAGTTTCGGTTTGCATGAGACCGAGGAAAAATTATGATGAAAAGCACCTGCATCCCTTGCTCTAATTTTTTTTTTTTTTTTGAAATTCTGTACGAAATCACAGAACTAATCAGGAAATGAGGGAAAATTAAATTAGAGAACAAGCTCCTTCTCAACCCCCGGAAGCAAACCAAGTGTGGGAATTTGTTTTCATTCAGAATTCAAGGATTCAACGAACCGTAATAACTGATCTGACAGAAAGCTCTAAACGCCCTTAAAGTAATTGGAATTGGTTTGAGGTGCATGGGTCGTGGGGTAGGTAGCTCTGTGGAATTTGATTGAGTTGTGGTGAGATTTTAGATTTTAATAATTTTCACAATTTGTGATTTAAGGTGGGCTTACATTATAATAGCATTCCAATTTTTGCAGAAATTATGAAAGAGATAGCTTATTAAATTTTTATTGTTTGTGAAAGCATTCCATCACACATACACTGCCTTCCTGTTTTTTGTACGATATGTCTTTTATTTTTTCTAATACTACTCCATTAATTGCTCATATGATACGATTTTAGGTATAATAAAATCTGATCGTTTATAAACCTCTTCTCCCGTAAATAAAGTGCGTAAAATACTAACGGGTCGACTTCATGGAAATTTTTCTTTAGATGTTGTAGGCAATATCGATGCAGATTTCCAAATGCTGGGAAATTGTGGGGATATATGGTCTAAACTCAAACTTTTATAGAAAAGAAAATCAAAAAAAATTTTAATACGGCTAACATGCAGTATAAATTCAAAGCGCAATGAGTTATCTTGCCACCATATAATTCACACATACTTTTTTTAAAAAGTATTTATATGGGCAATTGGTGTGACCTCCAACATTGAACTTCTATGGTAGGCGATCAGAGATAACCATACCGATGAGACCTCTCTGATCGCTGGGTCGAAAAGTTCAATAATTTTTTTTGCACTTAAAATGCATTTTGTAAATTTATTGAAATTATTTTCAATAAATTTCAGTCCGTTAGACGAGGAATCTCTTTCATGTATAAATTACTCTGTAAAGTTATATATTCACCCGGTTTAGAATCCCTCAATTCTTGTAATGTGAGGGTTGCCTTCGTTCCGAAGCCTGGTAAGGCTTCTTACATGGACCCGAAGAGTTGTCGAACCATAAACGTCTCCTCATTCATTTTGAAATGTCTGGAGAGAATTGTGGATGAATATATCAAGGGAGTAGCCCTAAAGACTTTTCCTTTAAATACCTCACAGCACTCTTACCCGAGTGGCGGATCTACGGAGACGGCTCTCCATTCAATGGTTACTGTCATTGAGCGCGGACTGGATTGTGGACTGTTCACCTTGGGAGCCTTTCTGGATATCGCTGAGGCTTTTTACATGGTCACCATTGAGTAGCTATGTGAGGCAGCTCGTCGACATGGTGTTGACCGTACTGTAGTTCGATGGATCGACCAAATGTTAAGACGACGATACTTAACTGTGGAGGTGGGCGGCCGAACCTCTCTCAGTGTGCTGGGGGAGAGAGGCTGCGCGCAAGGTGGCGTGCCTTCTCCAGTACTCTGGTGTATGTTCGTCGACTCACTCATTACGGTGCTGAGAAACGTGGGATTCTCATGTGAAGCGTATGCGGATGACATCCCCCTGCTCATTTCCAGGCACAGCATAACTGCTGCCTGTGCCTTCATGCAACGTGGCCTCTATATTGTTGAGGACCAGCCTGGTGCTCTTCTCCAGAAGACGTTAGCCTGGGTACTTTGTTCTTCCAAAGCTTTTTGGACACAATCCGCAACCCTCTCCTCATGTCAAGCATCTTGGAGTCTTCCTCGACTCAAAGCTGACATGGGGATAGCACGTAGAGGAAAAAGGTAATGCAGCTACGAGGGTCTTCGCTCAGTGCAGGAGAGGCCGAGGGTCGTGCACTGGATGTACACCTCGATCATTAGACCCATGCTTACTTATACCTCCTGCGTATATTGGCGGAGGACGCTTGTGGGGAGTGCGATCCGGAAGCTGGCGGGTCTGCAAAGGCTTGCCTGCTTCGGTATTACGGACTCCATCCGATCTACGGCTACGGCTGCTCTTGTGGTCCTACTTAATCTGCAACCCCTGGATCTAGTCATTCAGGCAGATCGTGGACTGGGGGAAGTACCTTATCGAGCCTTACCCGGTCCGCTCTAAAAATCTTCACCGACGGATCTCTCACTAATGAGGGAGCTGGTGCAGGTATCTACTTTCCAGAGCCTGATATTGCGATGGAATACTCATTTGGAAGATATACCACTGTCTTCCAGGCTGTAGTCTTCGCCATATCGATGGCAGCGAAGTTAGCCCTTGAAGGACATTGCTATCCTTTGGATAGTAAGGCAGCCTTGATGGCTCCGAGTGGCCCTCGGATAACATCTAAGTTACTGGGGGATTGCAGTTCGTCTGTGGATAACTTGTGTATCCGCATCAAGATGTCCTTTCTATGGGTTCCTGGTCACATGCAGATCATGGAGAATTAAGGGGTTTAAAATTTTAGCTAGAGCTAGCTCTGATTCTCCGTTCCTCGGACCGGAACCAGCCGTAGGTGCTGCCACCTCGAGTATCGGGTCTCTCATAAAAGCGGATGTTCATAGAAAGCATCAGCAGAGATGGACGAACCTGAGTACCTGGAGGTGTACAAAACTGTTTCTCGAATGGCCCAATGGGAATATCTCCGATTTTCTCATGGGGTCCGAAAGGAAACAATGTAGAATTGTGGTTGGTATCATCACCGGCCATAGCTCACTTCTTGCTTATCTAACAAGGATGGGAGTTGTTGATAGACCTGAGTGTCTGTCCTGCCTGGAGGGAGAGCCCGAGACAACCGAACACTTTTTGTGTGCTTGTCCGGCCTTCGCCCGGTGTAGGATGGATACTCTAGGATCTGCCCTTCTATCTGTGGATGAGCTGAAAAATCTTCCTCACCAAGACCTGATGCGCTTCATTAAGAGCACAGGAAGGTTTTGGTGTATGGCCTTCTAGCAGGACAGCGGACAGCACAATGAGCCGTGATGGCCTCCGTGCTTGGGATAGGGTGTCCTGTCCTCCTGCCTTTAAAAATCAAAAAAGGATGTATGTATATGTCTTTATTAAGTCACTGGAGGTTTTAATTCAAGATAAATAGATACGCATAGACTCTAAGTTTTTTTTTGTCAATAAACGCCTATAGTTACCGTCACCAAAATTTAGACTGACTATAAATGTGGTAAAAAAATTTTTGAGTGCAGTGCTACCCTACCAATTAAACTCAACTACATTTCTGTTAGATAGCTTTTGCTCATTGATCGTTTTCTTTTACATTTTAAAAATTAGGCATATACGTAGCCAATATTGGTCCTACCAAATTTACTTTAAATTATTTTACCTATATGCACACACTCGCAACAGCTCTTTAATAATATTCCCATTCTTAATCGTTGAATTAATTTTATAGCACAGAGCGTCCTACATATTTAATTTGAATTAAAATTTATTTAAATTTCTGTTGTTCAAAGGTCTCACGTAAATTACGCTTTCTAATTAAATAAATTAATTGCACACTATACCTTTTCACCGCTCCCATTAATATATTCCACTTATATGTAAGTCCCGTTTAGTGTACTTCTCATGAAATTGAATTTTTCCCCTTAGAAGAAAAGACCACCCAAGCTTATATTGGAACCACTGCAAGTTCTATCACAGCTGAATGAATTAATACCGGCGAATTGTGAAAAGGCTCTGTGTGTACGCCAATGCAATCAAGCGGGAACGATTTATTTGATCAACTCTAATTAAGTCGAATTGGCATAATGTTTTGTCGCAAAGGTCAATGCTATAAGCTCAGAGATGCCTTCATCTTAAGTGGAACAAAACCCTTTGCCTTTACTCCAACAATACAAGCAAACCAGAATCCGGCCGCAACTTGGTGGCCTTTCTTCGCTAATTTATGTGAGACTGGCCTAACATTTGACGGATCGAAAAATGTTTCCTCAAATCTATGAAAGGGTCACGATGTTATTGTTGTTGTTTTATGTTGTCGCTGTTTTGAAATCAAGAAGAATTCAACAGAAAAAATGAAGAAAAATTTCTCCAAGGATTTTGTATGTGTGTGTGTGTATGATGATATGTCACCCTTTTGTAGTGAAATGATAACAATCAGTAGAAATTTCATTACCCTCAACAAGACGTGTATTTAGGTACTGGACTCATGTACATACTTTCGGCAAGTTTCAAAATTTTCTGATTGTTGGCGTTCACATTGCAAACCGATGCCCATGGGAAAATTTTTTCCAGAAGCCCATCCATATAAACAGGAAGACCAGGCAAACGACACCGAACTTCAAGTTCTGTCCTGGAAATTCTAAAATAAACTCGATGAACAGCGGACGGCAGCAATTTCCGACAAAGTTGTCGAACTGGTTCCGCACTTCAAGTTGACCTTTCGAACTCTACTGTGCTTTAATTTTAGACATTTTGAGACCTCTGCACTGACATTGGGAAATTTACATACATGCGATGCGATAATATGATGCGACCAAAAAGTTCAGTGGAATATTGCACCACAATATATGCTACTCCCGGATAATGGTCTCCTGCCAGATGGATGACATGAGACGTGCAATCAGCCGTACCTTTACGATCCCGGACTATGTTCATCAATGTTTCAGTTGGACAGCAGGCCTGCATATACTGGGATCGCTCGTAAAGGCGAACCATAAAAGCAAGTGAATGCGTTTTGCGCTCGCTCTTGAAATCCATTGCCTTTTGCCATTGTCTGTTCGTCTGTTCGCTATACAAGCGAATTTATCCATATAAAAGGTACCTACACTGCCGGTAACTAACAGTTTAACTAGAGGTAGGCGTGTGCTAGTCGTAAAATACCTGGAGAGTAATTAGCCGTTAAACACCCACCAAAATTGCCGGAATGTAATTTGTTCGCGGTAATTGCTCTGGGGTCGGTATATGAGGGGCAAAAGCTTTAAGGAACGCGAGTTAGTCACAATTTATTCACGGTACCGAAGCTAAATCGAATAGATATGGTATATACTTGTGGATGGAGGGAATTATCTTGTAATTTATTCAGGATTTTTTTTGTTTTTAAGATATTATTTTCAGGGATGTTTATGTGATAAACAAATAAAATTTAATTTATTGCACTGGAAAGTAAGTCGAAATCTTTATTGAATTTTAGCTAGATACAATTTATGGAAGTAGTTTCATTTGTGCTTGTAATATTTCTCCTTGCTGTGAACTATAGCTATCTAGAACATTTGACCAAGATCAGCGGAATTGTTCTTCACATGAATGTGTTCAAATTTTTTTTGAAATATAAATGACTTTAGATACAACGAGAACTATAATAATTGTGTTATTTGTTGTGCTGTCAGTTAATCTTCGAAACAAAACATATTTCGGGAAAAATGTTGCTCTTCTGGACGTTGTCTGACATTCTTGTGAAAGCAGTGGAAACAATTAAGTATTTACTCAATATTGAAAAATTTCAGAAAAACAGATCAATTTTTACGATACCCTATAGAATCCTAGATGAATGCCCGTACGTAATATCGTATGGCCACCTCGCTAACCAAATTTGATTATTCATCTATCTCTAGAACGGTTCATCGGACAGTAAAAACCATGCGGTAACCAATTTCATAGGATTTTATATTCTGAAGAACTTTTCAGTGGAATAAAAAAGTCTAGGACTGTTCCCTTTCACAGCATACGTATGGCACCACCAAGAAGGAATTGCTCGATTTAGGCCACTTTTGAAGTATTTACAATATTTCTGAAATAGCTGGGTACAAAATTTCATTTCTCTTGACGTGTTCTCAGGTAGAGTTCAAATATACAGTAAAAAATTAAAAAAAATTTGTATGGCAACCCTATGAATGAGTTACCCGATTTATCCCATTTTCGAACTTAAATTAACAATTAGTATACTCAATAACTTGCTCATACGGTAACACAAGCAATAAACTCAGCCATCTTCATATGCCCTCTCCAAGAAAAATTCACTGAACGACAACAGTGTTACCAGTAACGATATGAAATAGAAATGTACTTTTTTCAAGAAATTGGTTTATATTTGGAAATACATTTAGTTTAAGAAAATATGAACCATTATAAAAGTTATTTATTTTACCGAGTACTATTCATAACCTGACACTCAATATTATTCCCTATAATTTCAGAGTAGTTTATTTTGCTCTGTATCTCAGAAACAGCTGATTTCCAAGGTTATCCAAAGCATTACAAATACTCGCTTAGTTTGGCTTATAAACTAGATTATAAGTTCCATTTTTCTAACTTCAACGGTTTCCGCGAAAAATTCGCTAAACATCACCAAAGAATCACCCGGAAAAGTTTAATAAAAATTAAACAAACTAGAAGGGAGTACAAATGGAAACGCAGAACAAGTAAATAGAAATGGCAGAAATATTACTTAAAGTGCATCTGTTCATCCAGGTTGACCAAAATGTATTAATTTATTTATTCATATGATTGGAGGAAGAATTTATTGAGTAACTAAATAAAAACAGTCCTTTAGGATTCGACTTTCCTTTAATTCATCAATTCATAATCGAACTAAACAAATTAAGAAAAAAGCTCAGTCGGTTACATGAATTTTAAAACTAACCCGAAAAAATTGCCCTTAAAGTTGTTGTTGTAGGTATACCGATCAGCCAATGAGAACTGTAATCTTTTGACACTGTTTTCTAGCGTTCATCAATTTGTTATATTTGGTACTTGCGCATAAGCCTTCAGATCATCTCAGCTTAATCGAAGAGTACAAGCACAGATAGATATTGAGATAAGATAAGATTTAACCCATTCACTACCAACTACGAGATATCTCGTAGCAAGCGTATGTGAGATATCCCGTAGTGAGTGCTACAATTTTAGATTTATTACAAATGGCCATTTGAGTTAGGAATAATTAGAAAGGATGAATGAAAAATTTATATAGTGTAGAAAACATATTAATTGTCAATTTTTATTAGAAACGGACTTTAGAACACGAAATGCGGAGAAGAGACGAAGCTACCCACCATACACCGCTCCATACAAACGTCTAAAACTGCGGGACCCTTTAGCTCCCACAAATTTGATCGGAAAAAAATTTCCTCTTACAGACTCGAAGATTTTTCGATTCCTCATGGTATAGGGTATTACGTTTTTTTTATTTTTTTATTTTTTTTCCGGTGAGGGGGGAGTTTCATATCTCGATACGCCATAACCTCCTTCTTTCACCTCACAGCATAGTCATGTGGATACTTAAAATTCATGAAAAAATCAGGGCTTTTTAAAACTGCTTTCCAAATTTCAAATTGTACTAGGAAAAAAATACTAAATCGGCCCTCCTCACCCCTGTAAGTATGTGGAATTTTCCGGAACATCTTAAAAATCAGTTCCAGCCATCCTCTATCGATCCCCGTTAACACTTTTGCTCTACTACTAAATTTAGAATTTCTCTATTGTAGTACTAGATTTTGTCTACATACCTACATAACTTCCGTAAATTAAATCCGATCGAGGAACGGTTTTCACTTTTACGACTGGACTGCCAATAGCTACAATTCGTAGAACAACTTTTTTCCATTGGCGTCATTTTTTAGATAAACTTTTCGTCAGAAGTTTAGTTCAAATTTTAAGGTGCATTTTTACCTCAATTTATTGCTTTTACATTTTTCTCTATAAATCGGTCAAATATTAACCGATTTTAATGATTCAAAGGTTTATTTGGAGTAGGGCGTGATGATCCATCGTATGGCCTTATCTGCTATAATCACTGCTTCCGAGGGGGGATATCGTTTTTCGATAATAACTGTGTATAGGGGCGTCCGATCGGGAAACTGAGTATGAAGTTCTACTCATATAATTAGTAGCTATCTTTCATACAAGAACACTTTTTTCCCGGGGGTATTTTGGGATGGTGAGGAGGTACCCCCGGCGAGAGGTAAGTTCCATCATGCCATGTCGCATATCATATGAAAGGTATTGACGAGTACTATCGACCTGTGTACCTCTTTTTTTGTTAAGCAACCTTCGTTCAAACAAAGTTTTCAAATTACATGTCTGTACATATGTATTAATTCATCCCCACCCCATAATTCGCTTAAATATTATCCGATTTCAAAAATTCCTTTTGATTATTTACTGATTTTGTGAGCCTATTTCACACCGGTGCGTTGCAAAAATTCTTTTTCCACGGCCAAAATTTTAATCAAAAAACTTCATTTGGAAACTTTCCAATTTTTGAATTTTTTATGGATGCTCACTTACTACAGGATTACTTATACAAAATTACAGCAACATGGGCTGTTATTTACGTATTTAAAAAAAAAAAAAAACTGTCAGAATTTTTAAGGCGCACTTTGCGCCATCTAACGGCAGTTCTACGAAACTAGCGGGCATGGTAGTTATACTACGCGCTACCTACAGGTCTCTCCTATCTCTGGCACTTTGTTTATAGGCATTCAGTCCTTTAGTTTAGAATCTATAGCAATTTAAGTGCGACAACTCCAGCGAAAATTTCGACTTTTTCCCTATCAAAATTTCGTGAATTTTACTTTCACCCCTACCCCGACATGTGGGTACTTTTTGAAAGGTATTGGCGAGTACTATTGCTTGGTTGTGTTTTTTTTTTAATTAACTTCATTTTAAACCCTTTTTTCGACATTTTTTCCTTATAATTCCTTAATTATAATTTTTCCGGGGTCCATAGTTTTTAGTAATGAGTACTTGGACATACCTTACCTTGTACTGGCTTAGGAAGGCAGGCGTTATGTGTTGATGTGTATATGTATGCTAGGTACCTTGCAGGATATGGAGGCAGTGCATTCAGGTCGAAAAAGCGTCATATAGTTACAATGTTTTTCTAAGAACAATGAAGGAAGGGAAAAGTGCGCAGATGGAAAATATTTTGATTTATGCATTATTTTAGAAGAAAAAGTGGATTATGTTTAGCTAATAACGAGATACAAATAAGTGAAGGCAAAGTAAAAGGAAATATCTTTGAATATGAAAAAGTTGATTGAAAAAAAAACACTACGAGATATCTCGTAAGCGACACTCAGCACAGGAATTTTATTCACCGACGCCAGCTACGAGTTATCTCGTAGTGTTTTTTTTATTTTCAAATTACAGTAAATCCCATCTCCATACTATATGTCTAACTTAATATTTTTAGATTTTGCTGAATTCCGTGTTTTCTTTAAAATAAAATCTTGGTATCCAGGGCAAGAGACTCTAAATTTTTCTGGCAGTGAATGGGAGACATTTTGAAAAAAGCATACATTGAAAACGACCTCTTTTGAAAATCAACAAAGTCTAGAAAATATGTCTAAACAAATTGGATTTAATATTAATTTGCGGCACAAGTATCAAAATTTTTGGTATTTTTTGAAAAATTCCATTAATAGAGACCACAAACGTAGGTACTTCTTCAAAATTAAATTTAGTCCATCAGTGATGCTTCGAGTATCCTCGATTTCACAGAAAAGTTGAACAAAGCGTTCTACAATATAAAAAAAAGAAAATTCATAAGTTCATATTAAATGTTAAATCCATGCCCAAAATTTAGTAAGACAAGGTTAAGTCTCTATCAAAGCTGCTACGCTAATAGATTCACAAAATATTATAAATATAAGCAGACATTTTCCTATCAATTCTTGAGAGACCATTGAACGAACTCCTAAAGAAATCAGTTTTATCCTCAGAAAATATTCCATAAAATAGGAAGCCAGCAAATTATGTACCTACAATAACTAGAGACGATTTTGATTATTTTCCAGAAATTAAACGTCAATCGGCTGATTGGATTTTCTCTGGTCAAGTAAAACTTATTAAAATGATTGAATATTTTTTTTTTCTTATCTGGTTAGATATATGCGTAGTTCCACTTGATGTTCATCGTATGCTCATTACTGCATAGTACAGAGCCATATGTTTGCCAAATGTCTTAGGAAAAGCTCGAAAGGCATGACCTCTACAATGGAACATTCTCCAACATGATAATGCCTCTCCGGCATACAAGCATCACTTTAACCGCTTAAAATGTAAAGTCTAAAGTATTTCATCCGCTCTACAGTCCCAACTTGGCATAGTACGATTTTTATTTCCTTCCAAAAATGAAGGATAAACTGCGTGGTTTTAGTTTTCACTGTACGGATTACAGAGAGATTACAGCATAGAAATAGATCATTTCTACAGTGGCTTCAAATAAGTGAATCCGGCTTTTCTAGAGTTCCTTCTACTGGATCCAAAGACATTGCACATAAATTGTAATGGAAAGTATTTTGAACAGAAATAAATGCATACCTCTTTTATTACATTTTTTTCTTCATAGGCTTGGATTGGGTTAATAATATTAAATTAAATATACTGGGCTGATTATTGTATCTATTTTTTTTTTTAATTATGAAAAACCTTTTGAAGCATAGTAGGTGCAGTGTTATAATACGATCTTCCCTATGGCAGACTCTAGAAAATTTTAGATCTATCCAATGAATGTAAATTCTCCAATTTCTTACATTTATTAAGAATATCGCTGTAAATCCGCCTAATGGTAGCCCAGTCGGAATAAATTGGAATCGATTTATCGTCCCACTGATTTGAAATATGCTGCTTACATCTTCACTAAAACCATGACTTTAATACGATGAAATAAAATCTCAAAAAAAAAAGGAAGTTCAGACAGTCTGAGACTCAATTCAATAAAATAAGCAACTGAAACTGACTTTTCCATTGTATAACCAAGTAAGAGCTTATTTCTGCAGATCATTCTTTATACTTGGCTCCGGCAATTCAGAAATTCTGCAAAGTATCTTAATATTTCAATTAAAAGCAAAAAAAAAACTTCCCGTAAATCCGAATTTACTTTCTAAGAAAAATAATCAAGAAATATTTAACAAAGTACAAACAAACTCCTTATCCTTACCAAAACTGTTCAGAACTGCGATAAATCTTCTGCATAGCTCGTGTTACTATCGGAAGTAACACCTTTTCCCAGTACTTATAGTTCCATTTCGCAAAGCACCTTTTTCCTTTAACCATTATCTGAAAACGTGTATATTTCTCTTGCCATACAGAGCCTTTTATGTAGTATCATCATAAGTTTTAACACCCACAAAATGACCATGAAATTGTTTTCGGAAGTTCAAATATCCCCGAACGGACATAGAAAATAGAACCAAGGGAGTGATGACAACTAATAAAGGGTCCATTAAGGTATAGAATGGATGGCCACAAATTTCGGTAAATTACATCAACAGGAGGTTGACAATAACAGCAAACAAAAGAGCATCACAGCCATGAGCAAATTATTGCATCAGTTTATCTTGTGTATATTCTTAATGTATAGAGGATGCCAGATGTCCAATCGACTACACGACGAACGTCTTCATTCTCATTCTTTACAACATCGTCCAAGGAGTTGAATAAAGAAGTCAAATTGAGAGAAAAACTTTCTGTTATACTACGCCCATTTGGGTAAATCAAATCGGATTTGAAACGAATTGCTCCTTTCCGGTTTCAGTTTAAAAATTTTTGCCGACAATTGAATGCATGGGTTTCGCCTATCCAAGGTGGTCAATATATATGTATGTATATATTCGTAACAAGATGTAATCCAACCTCAGACATACTCCCGCAACCGCAAAGCGTGTGACCGTCTTTTTTTTCTACTCTTCCTGACATGAACCTTTTTTTTTTTTATAGAATAGGATGTAGCTCACCATAAAACACGACACCGGAATGAAATCACCGGAAAATGGTCTACACAAAATTCAAAAGTCGATATCTAAATGAGCACCGATCACAAATTAAGAGCTCAGCGAAGCGATCTTATATTTAAAATAGAAAAAAAAAACAAAGTTTAAAACTGTAACAAATGGTCCATCTGGGAATAAATGGGATCCGTGAGAAGTCAACGGACATTCCTTGCGTAACTAAGGCGTCTAGACACTTCGCAGACTAAAGTTGTTAACATATGACAGCTCGTGAGAAAAACTCATTTACTTAGAACAGGGCAAAGTGTGTTGTGGAGGTGATACGACAAGCCCAATTTCATTAGGCACAAAGATAATGCATAAGCGCTTGTTTCCTACGCGCAGGCGCAAAGGGCAAAGATTCTCTTCCGTATTGCTTAAAAAATATTTTCTTAAGATCAGAGTCGGATTTAATAAAGTCTCGCTGGTTTTGAAGAGAACAACAAGGCACTTCATTGCATTTGAATTGTACGACAAATTCCCTACTTCCGCTCATAAATATTACGGTAAAAAACAGTTGACATTGGTGTCTTTGAAGTCAAAACTGCCACCTTGCACTACTAGAGTAAACCCAGATGTGTTTACGTAAGTGATGGTAGCTACTTGTTGTTTGGAAACTGTATTTAATTTTGGGAAAGTTGAGGTTGATAATAATCAGAGCGTGAAGAGGAGTACCTACCTAAGGATTTCATGATTCATTGCGACGACTGCTGATACTAAATAAATTATTGTTGAATAATAGTAGATTTTGGAAAATGGATCGGAAAAGAGGCTATAGCTAGGTGATCTGCAAACATTTATTTTATTCTTAATCGACTTTTGTGTTTTAATATGACTAGTGGAAACAACGCTTTAGCGGTCACTAACGTAATTGTTTTAAGTCGTCTGAATAGATCTAGTACTGTTGTATCTAGATATATAGCTTCCCACTACTGAGTTCTGGGAGATATTTCTAAACAAAAAAAAAAAAAAAAATTAATAAATTTAAATAAGAAGGTTGTAAATCATAATACAGATTGATGTTAAATTAAGAAGCTATTTCACTTCTTCTGATATAAAGTTAAAAGATTAATTCGCAATAGATAACCGTATACAATCCAGTTTTCATATAATACAAAATTTCTGTAAATCATTATATACCCGCCCTCAGAGACCACAACCTGGTGGAACACCCTGTATTTCAATATAAAAACCCAATAACGGATCTCACAACACACAAAAACTCATAACTCACTTTTACACATGATGCTCACAGATTTCTTAAAAATCGACCAACATCAGATAAGTTTTATGTTACTAGATGAAATCATTTATGAGAATTTTTAAAACATTTTCACTTGTTTTAAAGTCATAAGCTCTGACCCTAATAACTCTTTTATTTGACTGCGGGTCCTTGGAAGATGTTGACATCTTTGGTGTACGTTATGTCTGGAAAGGCCACAAGTTCCCCTTAAATGCATGATTTCGGCCAAGATAACTTTCTGTCTGATGCCGAGCGAACAAATCTCTTATCTCAGTGGACGATAATTTTTGGTTGTCGGACCTGTTTTCTATTTATTTATTTTTTTTATCCGTCTGCCTCTTCATTTGGGTCATATATTAAAAAGGACATAAATTTCGGATGAAGGTATATGTAACTAGTTATCTATGCATATACAGCCGATATCATGTTTTCCCACATTTATATGACAATTGATAGTAAGTTTTAAATAAAATCTGTGTATCTAAAATGCCAAGAGAGGTGAAATATCTTCAATATAAGGAAATTAATGGCGCTAGAAAAATAGCAACCACAAATACAAAAGGCATGATATTATCTTCACATCATAACATTTTCCGAACTTTCTATTCAAAAGACTAATCAAATAAAAAAAATAAAAAAATAAAGAAAAAATATCCTTAAAAAGTGCATTTTACACTCCATAAAAAAGTAATTGGTTTCACACTTCTTTTAAAGGTATACCAATAACCTCAGCAGGACATTGGACAATGGAGATGTCGTTACTGATCTGCCAACATTTTTATTTATAACTTTCTGGCGAAGGGGATTTTTCCAATAGTATTCACCGTGCCGAAATTGATTTATTCAGATCCGTAGAAAATTGAAAGGAAAAATCAAGAAAAGTTCAAATTCTGTACAAAAATTTGCGTATTGTCCAGAAATGTAGGCAAGGCTTACTGTGTGCACACTATCATTATCCTGCCACTGTGTATTTTATTGACCCCTGTATAGTCCCTTGATTACAATCGATTGCGCACATCATTTCGTATCCAGGGAACATGCAAAATTTAAAATTTTTTTTTTCTAGAAGTTTTCCCTTCCTTGAGGAAAAAACTTGTCGGCTGTCGTAAAATTGTAAATTGTCATACGGCGGCAAGGGGAACAACACCGTGAATAAAAGAAATATTTTTTTCTGCACGCAAATTTTTCTGAGATGTGTGAGAACCTTTTGGTAAAATAATCTAGATTAGTTCTTCTAAGGGTATTTTTCTTTGAATATGCGTTGAGTGTTTTTGAGGATTATTTTTGACTATATACATATATAATATTTATTGAAATTATGACATTTTAAGGATTAAAATTGTTAAGAAGTTCTTATTTTTTGTGTTTTTTTTTTCTGCTAGATAAAAATATGGAGTGAATTTTTAAGTTAGTTTTTATGTTTTAAACAAGCTGTAAAATATGAAATCCTTGGAAATTATAGTACATAACAAACTCGACTGCGAATAAGAAAAATAATATTGAAGATGTGACTTCCAATGCGAAAAATTGCAAGGTGATATTTTGAATGCAGCTACTTTATAAAAACTTCAACGCCACTACCGATAATAACCAAAATCAGGCCAATTTCTTTGTATGATTAACATACAGAACTTATTAGTTCTTTCGGACATTTATCGTGAATGCTTTTGCATAGCTAAAGTTTTCATTGCACTACTTTTATAGAAATCATATCTTCTAGTTCGACAATAGACTAATTCAGGGAACGATTTTAGGTGTTCGATATAGGAAATTTTCGAGCATGTCTGGTTCTATTGAAGGGTTTTAAAGATGTCAACATTTTCTATGATATTACTTATAATCATATTTCGAATTGCACCAACTTACTTATCTTTGAAGCACATCTATAAAGTACAGATCGTTCTGCAGTATTTGGTTCGATCTAAAGGAACATAAATCCTCAGTTAAAGCGAACTGAAAATATAAAAAAAAATCACTTTTTAATTAATTTCTTGCATAACAATATTTAAACCAGTAAAAAAAAGGGGCTAGCAATTAGGCTTGTCATTAAAAAAAACTTAACATTCCGAAAAAATGTTTTTGGAAAAAGAAAAACCTAACATTTTTCAAAATGCATGTCATACATTTTTTCGATTTTGAAATACATGAAATATTTTTGGATTTTTTCAATCTACGCAATTTGAAGTGCCCCTCATAGTCCGAGAGCTAGCAACGTCACGAAAAAAAAAAACTTTAGTTCGGCTGATTCTTTGCTATCTCTCCTCTTTCACCATCTCAATACGTATGAGGCCCATCTGGCTGGTGAGAGGGGTTGCGTTTACCTGTGCGCATTCCATTCCTCAGGTAAAATAAGCAATTTTCAAAATGATTTTAGTTCGATTTTTGTTTTTTTGATCTGTTTTCATTAACATCGGACAATATAAACACACTATTCCCAGACAATTACCTCGTTGCTAGCACTGTGCCAGACGTTTTTTTTTCTTTTTTTTTCGTTACAACAAAAAATTATTTTATTACGGCTGTAATTTTTATACGAGCTAATTTAATTATCGATCCACATAAAATGAATTTTCCAGGCGACAATTCGGTTGATTATCAATAGCCAGATCGGCTCGAGTGTAATAGGGAATGGGATATCCCACACGAGTATTCTTGATGCAGTATGCAGGCCGATTTTCTTGGGAAAAAGTAAAAGACGCAAAGAAATATCTCTCCAAAATGTACAGATATTATTCTGCTTCTTTTACTTCTTCCCGAGCAAACCTGTTTGTAGGGGAGTAAATGTAGCAGCTATTCATAATTATGCATTGAAATGTTAAGCAGAAAATTTGGAAAGCTTTGATAATAAATTATATCTCAATTGAACCATGTTTTACACCATCAATCAAAGATGGTGAACGTAAACGTCGAGATGAATCGGCTAGCCAGGTTTCAATCGGACCAAAATCCAATTCGTTCTCATAATTTCACTGTTCAACTTAAAAATGTTCAGTTCAAGGAAGTATTAGTTAAATTTTTTATCAGCCACTCAACTGATGATATGGCGTCTTATATTGGTGATAAAATAATTCACTTAAGATTCAACAAATGCTTATCTTATCGGGTTGAAAATAATAAAGTCATTAAGGCAATGGGAGAGTCATTATCATCTGAAGCGCACGAAGAAGCAGATTCCTTCGAGAATTTTCTACCATATTTGCCAAATTTATATCGACGCTGAAGGTGTAATAAGATGCTCAGATTCTAATATTCTCATTATACTCCTTGGTAACATAGACAATTTTAATGCTTCCTTAAAACTTTGGGTCAACAGCAGCGTGGATAGTCATGAACGCTACATCAACGTCAATGAATTGTACAAAACTCTGGGTCCTTCTGTGCATATCTAGAGCTTTACCAGGCTTCCACGCCATGACTAGAGCTTTTTCTCGCAAAGGCAAATTGAGGCCTTTCAAATTACTGAAGAGTGCAATTGTCACCTTGGAAAAATTTGTTTGTCATATATATGGAGTTCGGCAGATTAACAACGTCAACGATGTTAGATTTGATTTATTTTCTAATACTTATCAGTTAAAAAATTTCAGTGAAGATTTTGGGTAAAAATGCAGAAATTTCGATCCATCAAGCTTACCATTGTGCAGGGCTAAATTACGGCAGCATTTATTGAGAGTCCAATACATGACCACATTTTGGAGAAATGCTCACTCTAAATCTACTATATCTACAGAAGTCAATGTATTCAAAATAAAGCTTGTCATTTTTTATATTCCAAATAATTGCTTGTATTAATTTTCGCATGGAAATCTATCCAAGTTCCAATTCAATAGCGGAGCTGTATAATAGTGGATTTTTTCTTCCAGTATTTTATCAAGAATATCCTCAAATCTGGCTAGAAAACGCAATTTTACTCAGAAGCTTTTCTGTAGCTCTTAAAATTCTCTACAATAAAAGAATAGGAAAAAAATTGACCTATCTCGCTGAGTTCACGAAAATTTCTCAAAATGTCATCATGAGATAAAAAACCCCACTGCTCGGTCCGATTCGTGATGAGCAACCGAATTATCGCCTGGAAAATTAATTTCATGTCGATCGATAATTAAATTAACTCGTACAAAAATTATAGCCGTAATAAAATAATTTTTTTTTTGTAACGAAAAAAAAAAAGAGAAAAAAAACGTCTGGCACGGTGCTAGCAACGAGGTAATTCTCTGGGAATAGTGAATTTATATTGTCCGATGTTAATGAAAACAGATCAAAAAAACCAAAATCGAACTAAAATCATTTTGTAAACTGCTTTTTTTACCTGAGGAATGGAATGCGCATAGGTAAACGCAACCCCTCTCACCAGCCAGATGGGTCGCATGACTATTGATATACTGTAAGGAAAGGCATATCAAAAATCTAGCCGAACTAAAGTAATTTCTCGAAAACGTTGCTAGCTCTTAGACTAGACAATTTGAAGCCTTTTTGAAACTTGTGAAGTTGTTTGGACTGTCGAAATAGTAAGAAAGTTTATAAAGTTCTAACAGATTTACCCAGCAAATCATTTCTCGAAGTTTTGCTTTTGCGAAGAATTCTCGAAGAAGTAAAGGGTAGGAAAGAAATAGTTTCGGAAGTAAATAAAATCCATCATTTGAGAATACTTCGCTGTGCCAAGATGAACTCGAAGTTTTGATTTAAAACAATTTGTATGATCTGATTTTTCGAGAATTTTTCATTTTAACTAAAAAACTCGAAGTTTTACCTGCTCTGAAGAGTCAAGTAGAAACTGTAAGTTCTCAGAATTTATTCCGTTCCGAAATTTATGCGCATTTTAGAAAATTCTATCATTTCTGACTGGCTCTCGTCAGCAACAGTCGTGCTATCTCCGTCAAAGACAAGAAAAAATTTCCTTTAATTTTATTATGAAGGTAATAACTCGTTGAGCCGTTTCGATATCGATTCACTTTTTCGAAGAAATGTCGAATATATAAGGCTATTATATTTCACAAGCTACATTAAAAAAGTTCGAGATAATTTAATTTCGATAAAACGACTAGGAATCGAATAGTTTTTACGATTCGATATATCGTTCTTTTTTCTTTTTTTTTGGACGATATCGAATCGAAAACGATTTCGAGATCGAAGTCTAAGTTCACCTTAACGAATCGTGTTCGATTCAATATGTTATCGTAATGTTTTCTGGGTACCTAGATGTTTCCATTATATAAAGCGGAAATTCCACAAATACATTTACGTATAAAATACGATATATATATATGTATTCCTTTCTGAAGCCGAACATCAATGCTGTTGTTAAGTTTAGGCCTAAAATACGTATAAAAGTACGAAGTTTCTACATGATAACTATTCAAACGAGTTGTCTGAATTTAGAACTTTTCGAACCTAGATCTACTTAATTTTTTTGTATTAAATAGATGGGTTTTGAGTGCCATAAACTACCATTGACGAAGTTGTTTTAGATAAAAATAGTAGGTCAATGAAAAAAAAAATTTTGAAATTTTGACTTATTTGAGCTATAAATTTAAAACGAGGATGGAGAGAAAAATGCTTTAAAGCATTTCTTTTTAACTAATTTTAGGTCATCATCATGGTATCTTTCCTTCAGATATTATACGGTGACTGATAATATATGAAGGAAAAATCGTTAAATACCTTAGGTCTCAAATGACGCATTTTGATTTAAATTAGTGGATAATTCATGCAGATCACCCCGTGTATCGTAAATAAATATTGGTTGGTAAGAAATTAATGTCGTTCTCTTGAGGAAATTTCATTTTTTTTATATTTAAGCTTATACATAAGATTAATCCATGAAATATTGCCCAATGTTTTCCATGACCTTCATCAATCTGTCAATATGGTCATTTATGCCGCTCGTAAAAATAGTCCTTTCCTTAGATGCCATGAAATCTACCACTGCCATCTGAAAATCCTGAAAATATTCAAATATTTTCCGCTGAGAAAATTTTGCATCGAAAGCAGGGGCGCACCGAGAGGGGGGACGAACGGGACCGGTCCCCCTCCAGAATGTCAGTTTTCTGAACATAATTTACAAATTACGAATAAAATGTGTTCTGCATATTATTACAAAGTCCGATAAAGTAAAACCTTTTAATCTACAATAACAGTCTTTAAGTGCTCAGATGGATGCAGGACGCGATTTTAGAGCCTTATTTTTCCGACTCGCTAGGACTTGTGACACCTATGCCCCCCCCCCCAAGGCCAAATCCTGGGTGCGTTACTGATCGAGAGTAACAAGTGTCAGATGGAGTCAGGTGAGGTGAATATGATGGATGTGATAAAACTTTGTATCCAAGAGACTGGATCTTCTCCTTCTTCCTTAAAGCCATGTGAGGCCTTGCATTCTCTTGTTGGAAGACAATTCCTCATTCTAGTCAAGTTATACATAGGTTCTGTCGTGACTGTTTGATCTAGCTGTGACAGTTTCCAATGGATCGAACCTTGACAATCCCACCAAATGCAAAGCATTAGTTTTTTCTGGCGCATATTTGCCTTCCCAAGGGCAGGCAATGAACTACCTGACATTACCTTGGACCAATTCCTGACTACATTGTAATACACAATCCACTTTTTATACCCTAGATGAAATCTATAGGGGTATACTAAGTTTGTCATTCCGTTTGTAACACCTCAAAATAATGATGGTAGAGCAAAATGGATTGGACACCCACGCATAATATTAAAAGTTATTTTGATTTTTGCATGTCTGTCTGTCCGTGCGTCCGTCCGTCCGTCTGTCCGTGCACATAATAACTCGAGAACGCGTTTACTTAGAAAGCTGAAATTTTGTATACGGACATTAAAAAAAAAAGAAAAATTAAGTTCGAAAATGAGACAAATCGGGCAACTCCTTCTTGGTGTTGCTATATAAAAATTTAGGTTTTTTACGTATACTTTGAAAACGATCAGTCCAAGACATTTTTATTGTACTAAAAACTTCTTCAGAATACGAAATCTTATAAAATTGGTTATAATCATTTTTTCTGTGCGACAAACCGTTCTAGAAATATATGCGAAAAACAACTTCAAAAATCAAACTTGAATAGATCGGTGACCATACGAAATTTAATACGGGCATTCATCTAGGGTATCATAAGAATTGGTCTTAGACCAATTCTAGCTTTTTTACCTGTTATCACTAGTAATGAAGTGATCCGATCCAAGAATGGCTCATATTGTTGCCGAGAAAGCAAAGAAGAAGGAATGAAACTTCGATTCGCAAGAATCCAACGGCACCATTTGTTGACAAATCCAAGCTTATTCAAGTGGTTCTTAATCATTATATGACTAACGTGGAACCTTTCCCCGATCTACCTCGTAGTCAATAGTGGTTCATTACCCACTAAAATATTCAAAGCATCGTCATCAAGCTACTTTGGCCTTCCGGTTAGGGTTTCTGGGCTGTTTTTAACCGCAACAGTAAAACAGCTGTTTTTTTTTTTTGAAAAAATGAAAAGCAGCAAACAGTTGTTTTTGAAATGCTGTTTTTACTGTTCTTCATTTATTTAAATTTGAAGAATCCAAGCAGGCGTGGATTCTTCGAAAAGATTAAACCTTTTTTATATTCATGGTTTGAAAGTAATAGCAGACAGCAAGCTCCGAAATGAATTTTTGCGGTATTGCTATAGAGCGAGCACGGTGCTTTTAAACCTTAAACAACAACAATTTCTATACAAAAAATGAAAAGAACTAAACTTTCATTCAAATAAAAGATTGAACTTTTTTGTTTCAAAAATTTTGCTTGAAAATTCAAACGAATTCACTCTTGGTAAGTAAAAAATTATTCGGTTATTTTTTAACATTTCCATTTTTTTAATACCGTTTATAATCATAGTCTGGGATTATGCAACAAAACGGAAAAATTCAACTATGAAGGATTTAGAAGGACAATGTCAGCATTGCAACAAAATTATCAAGTGTTCAGGAAACTCTACGACTACCTTAAAAAATCATTTGAAAAGCCATGGAGTTTCTTTTCAAAGGGCAACTGAATCGACTACATCAAATTATGGAAATTGCAGTGAGAAAAGTCGGTTATTGAGTTCTTAGAGCGAAAGACTCTTAAAGAGCTTATCTCTGATTTGACTACTGATGGCATTTCGATTCGAGCAATTACCAGAAATAAATACATTCGCCAGTCAATAGCTCGAGATGGATTTAAACTGTCTCTGCTAAGGAAAGCGATGTAATGAAACTGTTGCACGAAGATTTTGATGAAAAGCAGAAAAAAATGATGGACACAATTAAATTGAAAGTTGCAAACGGAGAGAAGTTTAGCATGACTGTCGATGAGTTTACTACGTTAAGTGGACGAAGATATTTCGGAGTGAACCTACGTGATAAAACTGAAAATATCACGTATAAAACAGGATTAAGTCGAATTTTCGGTTCATGTAGTGCTCCCGATATGGTTGAAATAATGAATCAACATATAAGTCTTTTTGAAATATCAATGAAAAAATATTTGGTTGCGTCTACATAGCATGGAGCTTCAGTTACCAAAAGTATATTCCACATATCGATGCCATTGGTCAATTTTGCCTTAATCATGGCATACATCTTGGAGTATGTGACACTCTTTATAAGAAAAAACCTGATACGGAAGGCTTTTGCGACACCTGTGATGATGATCATGACGAAAATGATTCCTTTGATGAAGACACCGATATCAAAATGATCTATAGTGAAAATGAAGATAATATCGACTTCGACTACCATGATTTACTTAAGAACTCCCGCAAGCTCATCAAATACATTAAACTATCAGCTCTTCGTTATCATATTTTTCAATCAAAAGTCAAGGCACTTTTTGGACGAGAAATAGAGCTTCATCTGGATGTCAAAACTCGCTGGAACTCAATCCCAACAATGCTTGAGCCATTGACAGAAAGAGAGAAAGTGCAATTCGAGAGACCTTAATGGAATTTAAGGCAGATTTAGATTTAGTTGATCATGTATATTTCGATTACTTAGAAGATTTACTATAGAGGCTATGAAGCCTGTAAAACTAGCTGTTGAGAATCTTAACAGAGAAGATTCAACACTGATGAGCGCTGACACAATATTAAAATTTATGTTCCAGAAACTCTCTTTAATTAAAAGTGAAATTAGCCAGAAGTTGATGGATAATTTGAAGATTCGAATTGATGGAATGTTGATGTTATGGATTTATTACGCAGCTACAATAAATTTTGCAGACATGTTGGGGTCTCGACTTTTTGGTGTAAATGATGTTGAAATAAAATTGAAACAACTGCCGATAATTCCACAACTTGTGGAATCTTAACTCTACAAGAAGAACTTAATGAATCCCAGCAGTAGCTCCTGGTCAAGACAATTTCAAGTGGTTAAAGGTTGAATTTACTCTCTTTAAAAATTCAGGCCAACGTACAGAAAATTTTCAGAAGCTTTTTGATGCCATATTAACAATTAAGCCAACATCTACGGACGTGGAAGAGTACCTTCAGTGTGTGCTAACTTCTGTACTAAAATAAGATCACGCCTTTCTGATAAGTCATTATTAGCACTTGTATTATTGAAATATTATTATAAAAAATAAAATTTATATTAAAATTTAAAGCATTCAATAAAATCATGCTTATACAGGGTGTCCCACGTAACGTGTTCCCTGGCCATTTTTCTCGAAAATGTGCGGAGATATCAAAAAAGTTCTAATAATAAAAGTTACGCATCTTTAGTCAAGGTATCCTCTGGCATAGCCAAAGTCCTTGAAAAAGAACTTGGAAAAGGATATATTTAAAAAATGTCCTTTTCATCCTTATTAAGGATACATTTAGATTACATTTTTAAATTTCTCGAATATAACTAATACGAAAGTGTTATATTGAATATTCCAGTTTAGCACACAGATATCATCGAAGTGGTAGTACCAAAAGCTACCCATCATAAGCCGGGCTATCTTTTGGTATGGTCAACATTTAAAAACAAAGGCCACACGAAAAAAGGATATCTTCAGTTTGGTCCTTTTCGTCCTTTCTGAGGATGCATTTTGGCTAGATTGAAAAAAGTGATATATCTATTGAAAATTCTTCAATGTAGCCAAAATGCATCCTCAGAAAGGACGAAAAGGACCAAACCGAAGATTTCCTTTTTTTGTGTGGCTTTTGTTTTTAAATGTTGACCATACCAAAAGATAGCCCGGCTTATGATGGGTAGCTTTTGGTACTTTTTGTACTACCACTTCGATGATATCTGTGTGCATTTTCGAGAAAAATGGCAAAGGAACACGATGCATAGAGTACAATTTGAGGCCGTATATCTCGATAATAAAGGGTTCAACTGGAATATTCAATATAACACTTTCGTATTAGTTATATTCGCGAAATTCAAAAATGTAATCTAAATGTATCCTTATTGAGGACGAAAGGGAAATTTTTTTAATATATCCTTTTCCAAGTCCTTTTTCAAGGACTTTGGCCTTGACTAAAGATGCGTAACTTTTACTATTAGAACTTTTTCGATATCTCCGCACATTTTCGAGAAAAATGCCCAGGGAACACGTTACGTGGGACACCCTGTATATGGAAAAATTTAACTTGAACTTTTATTAAACATGAAAAAACAGTAAAACAACTGTTAACAGCTGTTTTTTGAAAATTATAAAACATCAAACAGCTGTTTTTTTAAAAACTACTGTTTTTCAGAAACCCTACTTCCGGTGCGAAGTTGATCTTGATTAATACTAAAATTGTCTATAGCGTACCTACAAACAACAATGCAGATATGAACATTTCAATTAAAGCAAGAGAAAATCGTCACAAGTTTCTTACCAACCAATAGGTTAGGAAATTAACAAAATATTAAAAATGAATAAAAATTGTAAAAAGTGCGTATTGCATACTCTTTTTTCTTTCAACTCCTTTAAATCCTTCATAGCAATTGGGCATATAGACAAATTCATTTGTTAGGTAACAAATTCAGTAGGTACACTGTAAAAAGGCACAAATTGTTGCCACAAAGCTTAGGAAAAAATAGGGAATATTTTCTATATTTTAGGCAATAATCGCTACATTTCTAGGGATTTTTCCCTAAACTTTGTGGAAACAATTAGTACCTTTCTACAGTGTAGTTGAACAATTACAATTTTAAGTCGTCTCAATGACTTTCTGTGATAGTCCTAGATGACTTCGATAGACGCGTGTACGTAAAATAATGTCAAATTTGATGGATTTCCTATTCAGCAAAGTGTTAAAAATCCACATAAATGATTGGAAGATTGGTTGCCCAGTAGAAAACCACTACAAATTACTTTTCGGATAGGCGTATGAAAAAGTAAAAATTTAAGTACCAGTGAAATAAAAGGTGAATGAATCTGAAATGCTAGAACTAGTGAAACTCAGAGTTTGTGGTAAAAATAGTTTTCCCAAAGCTAGCCTGGGTCGAATATCGAACCCAGACTATAGCAATAGTAAACATTTTTGGTGGTGCTTCTTACAAATGTAGTTCACGCTGATATACTGTTCCGCTACCATTTTGTAGATTGAAAATTTAGTTGAAGCTGATTAATAAGTTTGGGCCTCCCATATATTTCTAACATTTCTAAATGAAGGCAGCATAGTAGGAATGTTACCAGATGCAATTCGGCAGATGCTTATAAAGTGGAATATGAGGCAGAAGAAAAGAGATAAGCATGAATTGCAAACACTCCAGAAGCCGTATATCCTAAATAACAGGACAAAGTTAACTATCAGCTACCTTATATGTAAAGCTGGACTTTTGGAACTTCTGTTATATCGATTAGAAGGACCAAATTAAACACCTGACATCTAGGTTAGACTAGAATAGATCATAGAGAATTAAATGACCGCTACTGTGTCATTCTGAATTTGATTAGAATCGCATAATCCAAATTTCAAATAAATAAAACAAAAATTTTGTGCACTTCCGAATTTTTAGTAGCTGCTATTACCTCTCCGCAAGCCCCATAAATTTAAGGCTGACTTTATAACATCTTGAATGCATCCAGATCAGCCAGGCCCAATCATAATCGAATCATAAAACACAGCAATAATTATTTCATATCTGCCTTTTGTCAACAGACTCCTGGCAATCCAAACAATTTCTCTAATTGACCATCTGCACGCAACATGTGATGCTTTACTTTAACCCTCCGCCCAGTTACCCATCGGTCATTGTCGATGCCACTTTTCTCTATACTTCGTATATGTTGTAGGTCTCCCTCTCGTTCAAAACGCTCCTTCGAGAAACGAGTAACTTCTCGAGTAAATATGCCAAGAAAACTGGTCTGGCTAGAAGACATAAATATTCGTAAATTATGTGTTATCCCTTTTTGCAGCCAGGAGAATCCTTCCGAAGTGACCAGTAGTGACCTTAATGACCCCTGAATTCCATCATATATATATAGGTATATAGTATAAATCCGTCTGCTGTCCAAGTGAAGCGTTAATAATGGTCTTTCGCGCACCACCCCAAGCAATTTTCTTTGCTCGTTTTTAATGCAAGAATTCAGAATCCTGACATTCGGGTTTTTAATGTGTACATAGACAGAGGAACCAGTTTTATAGAGGTCCTTCGTCATTGCAATTAAAACTTCCAAGAAAGGCGAATCATTTTTGATTGACGCAGCAATCGATTTCGAGTTATAGAATTTCTCGTTTTATGATTTTTTTTTATTTTATTAGATAGAGGTGTATACGTTACCCCCATTGCTGTTGATGATCCTTTTGGTCCTGAATGCAACAAGAAACATTTAATTACTGCTTCTTGAAGATTGCAGCTTGTGTGAAAATTAAGACACGGAAGAGACTGCTCCCTGTTTGACAACATCTTAACGAGCGCCGCTTGAGATCAACTTAAGATCCTGACATTTGACCAGTTTTGATGCTGTGCGGTACATGATCTCTGCTCTTTCAGAATAAGAAAAGAGGGAGACTTGTAGTTGATATTTGAAATGATTTTCTGGCTTGTGTAAGGTCGTGGACTTAGTTAGGGGGAAATGTGCAATATTCATAAAAAAAGGAAAAATCTTTTTAAAGTCATAGAATTTGACCTAATCTTGCTTAGAGCAAAGGGGATTTGATGTGACTTTATGATCAAAAAATAGAAGTTGTTTATCATCTTTAAAAAAAAAAACTTGCTTTTGAGATTTGATCGTAACATGTCATTTAAGATATCATTATCGGCTGCTGTGTATACGAAGATATCCTATCGGAGATTTACCAACAGATTTATGAGTGCTAATGAACCAAATCATATTAAATTTTTTCCACGATCACTTGCTTATATAGCTATGTTTTCGTCTCTGTGAAAAGACGGCAAATTAACCAGAAAAGGGAACTGAATTATATGGACCTCATTAATCACTGGTCCACTTGTGTGTGCAGTGTAAAAACCGCACAAAATTAGTCTGCTTGACCTTTTAATGTGTTTGAAAGTCACTGAGAGGCTACCACCATAAATTTTTAATAACAGACCGATCAAATCCTTACATCATCTTCGATTTTCACGTCGGCTCTCGTCAGGTAAGACAACTTCATTTCAGTGGACCAGAGGCATTCTGGAACAATCCGCGATCTCACTTTGAGCACAAGTATAAGTAAGTTCGCTTTTTTGACTAATGACAAAGTCCATCAGGCCGTTGAACAGGTCAGTGGTAAACGAGTAAAACATTTCAATCAAACATAAGTAATAAAGCCCTGGATTTTAAGGTATACTGAACTGGCTTCATTAACTCTTTTTTGTTTTAGTCTTGTTGTTCTCTCAACGAAAAGGTATAGTACTCTTTTGGGCGCATCATTTCTCTGATCCTGGCATATTTAAGGTATACCCTGAACGTGTATAGATATAGGGTCTCTGTAAATCTCCTACAACAATCATGTCTTTGCAATCACCTATATCCCCGCCGACCAGTGTTGGAATATTCAGGCCAGCGGCCTATCCGATGTCAGCTTTTTATTTCGGTAACAAACACCGGACCATTAGTTACCTTCAGATTTGATTGATTTCAATTTATCTTCGACTAACGATTAATCACGGTGCATTTTAGCAGATTTCTTCAATATACATGTACTCCTCAGGTCCTCACGCAGTTACTAAACTTGGAGAATTAACTTCATGGCCATGTCTTCTTTATTGGCTGTTGATTAAGTATTGTACTCGAGCAAGTGCCGTTTAAATGGTCCATACCAAGTCAAGTTTAAGCCGTATTTGACTTTTATCGTTGGGCGGAGTAATCATCGTTATTACCTTAATAGTCTCGTTATCTGTAGAAAAATATTCCATACATACAGAGAGAAGCGGAGGTATACATCTTACAAAAAAATTTTAAGTAATTTTCAATAGATTTATTTTGTTATTTTTCGAGGTTAGGTTAGACTGAATTTTCTTGGGCTTTTTGGTACTTCTTTATAATCGAAGGAGGTTCATCCAAATGGACAATGTATTCGAATTGATAATATATCTCTCTGTATTATATACTCCATTATACTCGGAGAAAGTTCATAGCAAAACATTTTATATACTTTTTCGCAAACTGCACCTCTCTGATATCGCTGAGCCTAACCTTCCGAGCCTACTTAGATAAATGCTTACCGTAACTACACTAAATCCAGAGTGAAGCTTAAATTTGTATTCGCAGGTGAAGGTACTTATTAATCGGTTTATACAGGATTCTGAGGTCTGAGTGCTCAGAGCTAAGGGAGATATTTGATGGCGGAAGCATATTCTTGCCCTTGGAGCAAAATCATTCTTAATCAGAAGGGCTTATCTGATGGCAATAGGAAAGTGGCATAATCGAATCCTGGAATGTGGCATTTTTCATACATTATATGTGTCCATCGTGATGTGGACTTTACTAGGTCGTCATAGAATTTTAATCGGGATCAAGAGTGGAACTAAGGACAATAAGCAGAAGTATCTCAAGCTCATTGAAAGTCTTAAAATAAATGGCATTCAACAGAAAACATAGAAAAAATTAAATTAAATTTCCGATAATTAATTTTATATTGACCCATCATCCATAAATGACACATGCAAATCACAGATCAAATCTACAAAACAAAAAAGTGTAATACGATCCCGATCCTTGCAAAATGTGGCATTAATACTCGAGATAAAATCTCAATAAGCGTGTGCTCATCATTGAAAGTGAAAAGAATGAACGGGTCAACCACAATTGTATCAGGAAATAATGAAAAAAAAACCAGAGAATTGCATCAGAAATGATAAAATCAGAGAACCCAAACACAAATCAACGTTAACATTTGACATCTGATACATTTCCATTGAATGCCTCTTCTTGATCCCTAATTACCCGACATCAAGATGTATCCTTGATTGCGGCAATATACTGCAATTCACTGGATACTAAAATCAGGGCGCACATGAATAAGACTCGCCGTATGTCCCGAATGGCAGATGGGTTGATGGGGTGATTCTAGGATGTTGAGAAGTCATACAAATCGGAAGGAAGAATTATTTGGAATTGTGTTCCTTTATTTAATTAGTTCTCCTTAGAGAGCATCTATGGATCAATAAAATTTCGCGGATACATCCATAAAGCACACCGGAGACATGACATTAAGGAAATTTCAATTGCCTGTAGCGACTGTATAGAGAGCTCTGTAACTATGCACTCGAAATCCTTTAAATTTATTTCACTTTCATAGGCAAAGATGTGAAATAATTTTTTTCTAGGCACCATTTTCTGAGTTTTATTAGCGAATATAACGGCAGAAATGGTTTAATTACTGTGGCACTTGGTGGTTTACGAGCGCGCGGATTTTAATTGCATCATGATGAATTCTAGCTATGGAAACATGGACGTAAGCGCATAAGATAGAAATTTGGGACTAGTTTAAGGAAGATTTAATTACTAACAAACACATTTTTAGGAAATTTTAATTATATAGAACACGAAGACGAAGGAAATTCTGCAAAAGTTCATTTTTTATTGTTCTGATTTTAGGAAAGAGCCTTTTTTTTTACTTTACTTTAAGGACAATATTAAAAAAATTATGACTAGCAAATGTTATAAACCTTATTTTTTATTAAATTTTAATTTACTAAAATAACAACAAGGTGGCTTAACCCATGCATAAATTATCTTTTTTCTTCGTAAGTTAAATTACCCAAATTTATTTAAATTTCTTATTGCAAATTCATAAGAAATTAAATATTGAAAATTGATCCGAACAGGCCATAATTATGTGGCTTTCAACTCCTCGCACTAAAAAAAAGGTATCGGAAATGCTTTTTTCTACCAATAAGAAACATTGATTTTTTTTTATTGGTAAATTCAAATAAAACGCACTTTCTAATTTAGTAATGCCAAATTATGGGCAATTTAAATATTTTGAATGTTCTGAAATATTTTTGAAAATTAAAATTGAAAATCAATTGAAAATGAAATTCAAAACCTCGCACAAATATGTTTCGTTTATCCTAGGAATCCGCTCCTTCTTCTTCGAAATTCTACGAACAAGAAGTTTCTCACTTATCCCCTCATTATATTGCTTACTTTAATCCCGTTTTATGAATCTTTTTTGAATCCTTGATTTTTAAATTACCATCGTTTTGAAAATGTATTTTTTAAAAGTTGTGTTTCGCGTTTTTATTTTAGAATTATTCCAGTTAATTCAACAAGTTTTGGCATTCCGAAGAATGCATTAATGATTTTACTATTTATTAAAATGTCTCGAATTTACTGTTTTTAAAAGACGTCAAAAAAATCAGCGTTTGTTTTTCTTTCATTCAATTTCTTTTCTTGCCTGAAAAAAACATATCAAGTCACCCAGCCAGTACAGCTCATTTAGATATTTTTAGAAATTATAAATAAAATATTTACTTATTTTGGAACTTCTTAGTTATTTGAACGAAGAGAAATTTGTAGTGACGTTTTTAGTCAACCTGGTTAGAGACAACTATAGATATAAGTCTTTTTTTATATGAATTATATTCTATCTCAAAACTGAAAAACTGCAACTTATTAGTTACGACAACTTTTATAAACTGCTTTTCCATCTAATAATTTGTTTTGTCGGAGTTATAGGAATTTACGTATATTATGTACCTACTTTAGTTTATTAAACAAAAGCTTTTCAGCAAAATTACGCGATTCAAGATGAACTTTTTATCGCCTCAAATGTAAAAATTTATTTTTGTAGATTTTAGAGTAATACTGGCGACACACATATAGTATTGCTACCATATCATTGATACCATCTCAAAGCTATACCACGTAGTATAGCCGAGCCTTGACACACGTTTGTTCGTAGTATAGTTTGACATTTGCTCTCACTGAAAAGTAAAAGTAGAAGATTTTTTAAAAATGTCACAAATTAAATTAATATAAGCTTATATGAATTATTTATTTTTAATAAATTTGTTGGAGAGATCAAACATGCAGCTTAAGTTATTCACAATTAGGAGCAAAAGACGAGAAGCGCTTTACAGAAAATTGTACATTTTAAATAATACATGCAGAGTCAATAGGAGGGTTTGGACAAAGGTAATCCCTAGTTTTGATCTATAACATACTGATAATATTTATGCTAGATTTTTCATATCCTTAGGTTCAAAATTCTCAATATTGGGAAAACGATGTGCCGAAGTTGTATGAAGAAGATTTCAAGAACGCGTTTCGAGTGGACAGATCAACATTCAAATTTTTGGTTGATAATTTGAAAAATATGGAAAGAATGGATACGACATGGCGCTTAGCTATTCCCATAGCTAAAAAAATTGCCATATCTTTATATGCATTCGGTTCCTCGGCAGAATATAGGACTATAGCAAGCATATTTGGTGTTGGCAGAACTACAGTAGGAGAAGTATTATTGGAATTTTCTACAGAATTGTATAATATGTTCCAAAAAGAATTTTTGAATACATATTCTCCAACACAAGAAAAAATCAATGAAATCGTTCGAGGATTTGAACTGCTTGGCTTTCCACAGTGTTTCGGAGGTATCGATGGCTGCCATATAGAAGTAAGTCCACCTAAAGATGAAGCTGTGGATTACTATAACTACAAAGGATGGTACTCTACGGTTTTATTTGCAGGCAGTAGACTATAGGTACCGTGTTTACATACATAAATGTAGGAAGTCCTGGCAGATGTAATGACTCTATAATTTTTGAAAATTCCCTCCTGAAAATATAACACGAAAAAAATCCCATTTTTGTAAATAATAGCAAAAAAATCGAAGGTGTGGACGTTCCTGTATTACAAGTGGGTGATTCAGCGTTTAAGCTATCAAAATCAGTGATGAAGCCATTTCCATTTTCTGTATGTCGAGACATAAATGAACAGAGATTTAGGACGTTTGCCAAACGGGCTAAATGCTGGCTAAATTCCAGTTTGCATTGGAAATTTAGCCAGCTAATTCCAGGGCTGTGCCAAGCCAAAGTGGAATTTAGCCAATTGCTCAGCTGTCACTTTTGTTTCAAAAGCAAAGCAATTGTGTGGCATTTAAGATGTATTTGCAGGAAATAAACAAGGAAGTTATGGCCGTAATATTATTTTCTTGTATTTGTTCATTTTACAAATAAATACTTCTAAAAATCTTTCAAATAAACCGCACTTGTCAAATAATTAGACGAATGTGAAGAAGAAGAATTAGCAAGCTCGAAAATTTACTAAATGGAAAAGTAATAGATTTAGCCAGCATTTAGCCCGTTTGGCAAACGTCCTTAATTATCAACTTAGCAAATGCCGGCGAGTAGTGGAAAATGCCTTTGGGTACTTAAAGGCTCGTTTCAGACGCGTTGGGAAAGGATTAGAAGTGCACATTGACAACGCGCCAATAATAATTAAACACATGTTGTGTGCTTCATAATATATGCAATAATAAAAATGACAATATTAACAAAATATGGTTAAATGAAGCCAAATAATTAGAGAAGCGCAATCAACCTAACTTCACAACAATAGCTGGGCACACAGGCGTCGGAAATATCATAAGAAATGCACTTAAGAAATACTTTGGTAAGTCTTTATTAGATTCTCATGTTATTTACTTTTTATTTGACGTGAAAAATTCTAATAATTTTTTTTGGAAATTTATGTTTTCTCGCAACAAAAGTTCATTTCTTTCTTCTTCATTTTTTTTTTTGACTGACCGACGAACTCCTTGAAGCACTCTGCTTCCTCCTTTGCCACTTCCAGTAAAGCCTCATTAATTGCATCTCTCCCTCTTTTTCTATTTTTAGGACGTGTTGATTTTGATGGCCTAGCTGCCGAAGATGGTCCTGCCGCCGAAGTTTTTTCACCTGAAAATGATGGCACATCTGATGATGACACTGGGGTAGAGCACTGTGCCCATGACTCGGTCATAGAAGATTCACTATAGTCGAAATCGAGTACATCTATATTCAGCGATAGCAAGCTTGTGTTTGAATTTTCTTCATTTGTTTTATATAAATAATAACAAAATAATAATAAATTATTTCTTCGTACAACTTCAAAAATTTACCAATACTTTCTACTACAAGTTCATCCAGTCTGTTTGCCTTGAATTCGACAATAAATTCTGGAATGTAATCATAAAATTCCCATTCAGATGGGGACCCTCCAGACTTGACAGTCATTTATTTTTCTTTTCTAATTAAACAAATTTATGTTAATTATAGTACATTAAAGGTTTGAATTGCTACTTACCGATATCGCTTTGTCAAATTATTTATTCTTGTTCGGACTTCATCCATAGACAGAACAATGCCCATTTCCTTTAGAATATGGCTATTTTTCCTTTGTCCACGCAATTCGGCAATTTTGTATCTCCAAATTTCTATAAACTTTGCCGTTTCGCTATTTGATAGAATCTTCCTCTTTTTATTTTTCCTTGCACTCTCAATTTTAAATATACATGAAAACGTGTTGTCAAACAAATGTCACATTTTGTTGTTACTTTTTTCCACTATGTAATAATGGCAGTAGTATCAGTAGAAAACTGTCTCTGCTAGGTTTGAATATTAGGATACCAGCAAAAATTGTTGTGTTTCAGTACTAGGTACGTTCATGGTATACCAGGTACTTCAGCTGGTATCCACATAGTTTTCGAATACCATGGCATCAATACCACATGTGTGTCTATGCTATAAAACTTGCAATATTTAAATTATCAAAATATTTGTGCAACTATTGAAGTGGAAATATATTTACCGATGGAATGCAACGTATGTGTTTAAATTTTTGATGGAAAAATACCGAAAATTAAGAAAAGTTTTTGTTTCTTTATCCTAACTTGATCTAAATTAATTATTTCTTAATTACTTATACTTCAATATATGAATCTATGTATTTCTGTTTGGGGATTGAAGCAACTAATTTCGGTTTTTGCAATTATTTAAGTTTTTTTTATTTATTGTTTAATAGGCACCTACTTCTTTTGTAATGGAAATTATTTACTAGTATATTACCTAAATGGAACAAACACGATTAAGTTCATTCAAGTTACATGTAATAAACAACAAACTAACTTTAACCCCAAATGTAACAAAAAAGTTACAAGATAAATGGAGAACATGAATTCATATTTTGTTATATATTTTTATTCAATATTGAAATCTTTTCATATGACAAAACCGAGACTAACTGACATCTGAAAAATTACGAAACCGCAAAATATTATGAAAACGTCATCAGGAATAAATTTTAAAATAAATTTTTCATTTTGATTACATTTAATTTGCAGCCATAAAATGATAATTGGTGGAGAAGGGTGGAGGGGTGATATATTTTAGTCACATCATTTGGAATGTGTCAAAGTTTATTAAAAATTTTCAAATATTTTGTAACAAATTTTTAAAAAAAAATTTAAAATTTTTTTTATAAAATTATTATAAATTTTTTTAAAAAATTTTTAAATATGGAATGTGTCAAAATTTTAAAGGGAATATTTTGTATTTTCTATTGTATTCTGTATCTGTATTGTTCTTGAAAATAGTTCCTTTTTTTATCCGTTTTTGTCCCTTTCATTAGATGGTGATACTGTAATGGAATTTAAAAGGAACAGCCATGTTGTGCCTTCAGTGAATGTTTCTCACAAAATAAAAACACTACACAGGTTATTAGTATTTAAATTAAATCAAATTAAAAACTTTCTTATACAAATGTGATATTACAGGCTTTCGGAAAGAAATTGTGTAGAGATAGCTACTCTATTGATTGAAAAGGGTCTGGTCACCAATGACGGGGAGGAATTCATAGCACCGCAACATGTCGAAAAGGAAATTTTGAACAAGTTGTATGTTTTTTGGGGGACGAATCAATCTGGTTGAGTTGTCGAAGATTTTAAATCATGATTTGAGCAAGGTGTGTGTGTTAATTCAAATGTACGAAGTTTGACACAATGTTGGATAGTGCAATTAATTTTCGGCGATATATCAACCTTTGAAGCAATCCAGGAGCACATTCAACAGAATTAATAAATATTAAAACAAACAAATATTTCCAAATTTACCATGGTTTAGTGAATAAATTTATTTGAAAAATAAATAAAATTAAAAAATTTAATTGAAATTTCTTAACTCAATTCAAAAGTGTTACTTACATTCTTACCTTGATGAAATCAAGATAAACCATAGTTTCAATGCAAGTTTGCAACGAGAGCACTATGAGTCCTTTCAAAATATCGATATGCGTTCAATGCTTTGGAAATCTAAGTTATTTTGTTCATATGAGTACAAATATACCTACCATGATCTGATGCAATGCCAGTGGTTAATGACACGATCCGTTTTTATAAAGACACTCCCAACCCCACCTGACTGACATAACATAAGCTCCTTTAGCAGAATCAGCTCCTCATTTTGAGACCCCACATATAACTCGAACTCATCTGAAGATATCTTTTTTTACTACAAAACTGTAGTAAGCTTCAAGCAAATAGTTGGTGTTGTAAGAATTTAACGAGTGCAATTCAAATAAAATAATTTATTTAAGAGTGGATAGATATACACTTAACACAATTACATGTAAAAATTAAATTAAATATTATTAAATCACATTCTCTTTCTAAGTACCGAAATTGGGTAACATGATAGGAAGCCTCCAAGAGAGTTACTTTCACTGGTGCTCTTGTCATCATTTCTACACTTCCTCTGGGAAAAATTCTTGCTTGGGCAATAGATTCTGCTATCATATCCGGACACTTCATCTAATACTTCAGAGTACTTCTTCTCCTTGTTGTTTAATCGTGGATCTATAAAAAGGGAAAACGTATAGCTATATATATTATATAAACACCACCTTGAAAACTTCCTTAATAGCACCTTAAGAAGCTAAATAAAAAATGTTATTCTACTAAAGATTAGAGGAAATTTGCAATATAGCAGTGGACGGAACAATTGTTTAAGTCCTTTGCAACAACTACTGACAACTCTACATTGGTGGGGAAATGGACTTTAATATCATGCAATTGCCAATATGCATGGTATCAATAAATCAACTATATGTGGGGTTGTTTATGTTGTGATGATGGGTGAAACAATTTGTTGCCCAGAAAACCATTAAGGGTTGTCACTACAGTTTTTTGATATTGGAGGCTTTCTTCCATTAACTGGATGCATTTTAGGATTTATATAGATGCACCTACAATGAATGAAAAGTACCATATTAACCGGCACGGAAAACACGCACTTTACGCAATGATGGTGGTGCAGCAGACCAGAGCTTTTATGCTGTAAGTTCCAATTTGCCAAGTAGTGTGCATGATCCTAGAGTACTTCGAAATTTCTAGCTATTTCGACATTTTGAAGCTGGTTTTCATCCATTCCCTGGAGTAGTAATTTTTACGGACAGTGCTTACCCACTAAGAAAATGGCTCATCCCACCACTGCAAAGAAATTCTAATAATCATATCAGAGCAAAGATTAAAAAAAACCCAAGTAGTAAAGTTTTTTTAGCTTTGGTGTCCATGAATTTATATTTGATTAATTGTATAAAAACTTTTCGTCTAGGAAAAAAGGGCAAATGAGATAATTTAGAAGATTACAAAATAAATTTAACCCACCTGTTTTTTCTTCACCTTTTTTAACTTGTTATCAGCTCTAGCCATAATGAACTACTCACTATCATCAACTCGTAAAAATAATAATGAAAAATAATTGTTGAATTTTTGGCAGTTCTTGTTATTTCCATTGTTCAATATACATTTACCGCGTACACCCACTTATCAATTCGTTAAAATGTGATAATTAATTTTAAATTTTAGTTCAACACTTATCAACTTTACTTAGCAAAAAATTATAAGTTTTCTCGATTGATAAGTGAGTGAAATTTTGAATTGAATTTTTCGTGCAACTCTTATTACTTACACTTTTTAAAAATGAATAAACTGATAATTTGCTAACTAGAAATGGTAGGTGCACTAGGACCCTAATATGAATGTTTTGTAGATACGAAATGCTTCTAAAATATATGAAATTTGAGAGTTCAGCTTAGTGGTGTCCTTTGAATTAAAAAACCTTCACAGCCCAAATAGATAAATATGTTGACAAATTATAAAGAGCTCCAACATTTCTTTGTCACCATAACGAATATGTTACTTGGACGACAAGAGTATAAGCTTTAATCGGGTACTAATTTTTAATGAAATGCAATAGGTTGAAATGCAATTGAAGAAATTTTATTTGATAACTCCTCTGATCAAGATAAGAATTCAGATTTCCTTACAAAAATTATAATAAATTGATTTAAGTACATTTATGAATGTTCCTGTTTTTCTTTTCATATATTCAATTGGTTTGTTAAGTAAGTTATGCACTGGACGTGCGACGGCTGTATTGAGTAATTTATTTAGTCGGATATTTAGTTTTCTTACCGCCCAGTATGCCTTTAAACATTATCTGTCAGAAATTTTCTACCATTTATTTATAAAAAAACAAATTTTAAAATTTTTTTATGGAATTTTTGGCCTTCGACTTTAGACCAGAAACTGACAATACCTCGGTACTTGTCTTTTAATTTTTTCTGCTCATATGCAGTAGGTTAGGAATTGCCTGTAGACTCCAATTTTGTGTGGGTCTCGAAAGTGTAAAAAACTCATTACCACTTTCCACAGATTTTCATATTTTTGAAAATATTATATATTTTTTTAAATTTTTCATTATATACATAATTAGTGGCTGCGTCTCTTTTGCAATATATTTCTCAAAAAATTTATTCAAAAATCCACAAAAATACGCAAAACTCCTATGTCTGTTCACTTTTAGAAACCGAATTTTTTATACCTACGTCGGCATTGATACAATGTTTTTAAGGATTCTTTTCTATTTTAGCTATACGTAACTGGAATAATAATTACTGCAAAAACATAGAACTTTTTTCTTTTCATTTTTGTTACGTATAATTCATTTTTGCAGTACTTATTAACCTTTAAAATCAGAATATCCAAAGGAAATTTTTCTTGCTTTATGATTATGAGCTAATAATGAGCTAATGAAAATCGCTTCATACCTACCTACACGATAATAAAAATTTACTTACTTTTATTTTAATTATGACGAATATTCTCTAATCCCTTCCATTTCTACATACTTTTTTCAAATTAATTAATTTCGGCTCCATAGGTATAATATTAAATAAATTTGCTTTACTAATTTTGAAACATAAATTACTTCTTAACAGCACTAAAACTATTTTCGGCTGATTACCCTTTCTGTTAATACCCACCACCGTGTGTGCAATTAAAAAACGATGCTTTACAATTTGACAGATGAATTGAAATTCAACACCATTTTCCCCTTTCCTTACATAAAAATCAGATTGAAAAATACGAAAAATCATGAAAGGAGTTCCATTTCAATGTATAATTTGAGACACGCATTTGCTTCGATTCTTCAAAATTTTCACACTTTCGCTGTATACTTTCTTGTACAGAAAGTGGAGTGATTTGTAAACAAATTTGTGTACTCCTACTTTATGTCCTAAACATGTGCCCATAAAAAGACACTTCAACCCTTCTATTATTTATTTTTATTTTGAAAAACTTTATGAAAGCATGTTACAATCATAAAAATGATTCAAAAATAGATCGATAACACTTCATAAAAATTTAATATTCTCGTAGATACCTACGAAAGAAGAAATAATTCTTAATAGTTCCCCAATTTTTGTCTTCTGTCATAGAAAATTAGTTTTTATTTTAGTTTTAGTATTTTTATGCCTTCCTCATATTTTTCCCTAATAATTATAACCCTTCAGAAAAAAGATATTATTTCATATAACCACAAAACATTGTGCCAACCAACAAGCGCACTTGTAATCTAATCTGGAAGTTTATTTGACGCAAAATGACCTACACAATATCTGGTTACTATTGTATTGCCTGCCTTACTACCTGCCTACTTAGTGGTAGCGAGAAGGATACGCACAAAAAAAAAAAAAAGCTGAAAATCTTTGATCCTTGTAAACTGAGACTTAATATTGCATGACGACTAATTAGGAATGAATTGTGGGTATGAGAAAATTTTTAGAAATCCTCCCAAAGGAATTCTTTGTAGATTTTGAAATTGCTGTGACATGAGAAATGGAGCTGGGACCGGGAAGGCAGTTTCAATTTTCTACCAAGGGAAATTCTTTATAAAATTGCTCTGAGAAAGCCATGTATATTACTTACTTACTATTATGTATAGCTATAGAACTAATTATGAGTTCATTTCGTAGCAGGTGGTTGATTTTTTTTTATTCAGTATACTTTGAGGAGATCTTTCTTTGTTCTTTAATTAAAATTTTTCCATTTTCTAATTAACACGTGTATAACATATATGTATGTATCCAGTTGCACCATATAGGTACCACAGTAAACGAAAAAAAGCAATTTGAGTTGAGTGTGTTGTTTACAATTGAGCTAGCGATGAAGATCCTTTCTGATAACAGAACTTCTTGAAAATTCCAAAAGGTACTCAAATAATTTCACAATTAGTTTTGGTTTCGAATCTCTGTTCTAGCGTATCGAGAAAAATGTAAGCATAAATTGCTAATGATAATAAAATCATAGATAGTGGATTGCATTCACCCCCATATAGAGAAACCAATGATAAGGTAATTGAAAAATACCCTACCAGAAAAACTTGGTGAAAACGAACTCGTACTAAAAGAGTACAACACTAAATTTTCTAAAATCCTTTCGTAGACTTTTCTGGCTCCAATTGAGATTGAATTACAACGGAAAACACCTAAGAACTCTCTCTTAATAAAAAATTTTATGTAATAGACGAGTTCTCAAACAGACGGTAGAAATACCTGCAGAATACTTTCATATCATGGACTCACTTGTAATAGACTTTCGTTTTTAATCCTCGTTCTAAACAAACATACGTATACATTGCATGAGAAATTTACAATCACAAGTGGAATTGAAAATGGTCGCTCTAAAACGGATATATCTATTTGATTTTAAAATTAAATTAGAAAATTTACTGTTTTAAACATATAGAAAAATCGTTAAGAAATTACTATTGATTGGAAAATTAATGACTAAAGAAAAAACGCAGCTTTACACCTTCATGTTGACTAAATTCGGTTTAAATGGCATTGAACAAAAAAAAAATAGTGATGATTATAGCCATAAAAACTGAACAATTTGGGAAATGAATTGCAGACGATTTTAAATGCAATTTTGGATGGCTGAATGGCTTGAATAAAAGTCAGAACATAATTTTTAGAAAATTATGAGAAGAATCAGCTTAAGTAGACAGAGACGTAAGAATGATAGTTACCTACTCAGAAGAAAACATAATTTAATGCTGACGAAACCGGCATTTTCTTCAGAATGAGCCTCTGATTATCAAATACGAAAATTATTGATAATAGGTAAGCATTTATTTTACTCCGTACTGCGTTCACATGGGAAACTATGATCTTCCATTGAGCGTGTGGGTTGACAATGAAGAATTTATTGGATTTAAATAAGTTTAATAATTATATTATGCAAATATTGGTAAGGAGGTGATAACCTCCAAAGAATTATCTGTTAACGATTTAATGAATGAACTACAACATTTATTAGAGGAGGCTGAGGAAGAAACAGATGTCGGTAAAGAAAAATAAACTGTCTTTAATGCTGAAAAAATATTAAGTTTCGTGCGTAAATTATGCAAAATATGTTTCACAAATAAGATTTTACCGATAAATTTTTTTTCGAATTTAAATATAGTTCAATTATCATTTGTCATTGGAAAGTTTATTTAATTTTTCACGAAATTTATCCTATTTTAAATCAAGTTCTCATGAGATGGACACTTCGTTATAACGAACGAATTATCACGGCTCCTAATGGAAGTCCATTATATGCATACTTTTTTTTTTTGACAATCTTACGCGCTCCAGAGGGAATGTGTTTTGCTGGGTGGAAGTGTGTATAAAGTCATTCTGTTTGCACTGAAAGGCTCGCTTAGATTCAATGTTAAATGTGACTGGTGGGTGTCAACAAAAATGACCACGTTTTGAATTTTTAAATTATTTACCGCATTCGTGATATATTCTCATGCAGCCTGACTTAGAACTATCTAAAAACCGTTCCTTAGACATGGCTATTGACTACATCCCTAGGTGGTCGAACGTAGGGGAAGCAGCTTCTGTTTGTTCAAATATGTCTCATGCATTCATCTCCTTTATATAATTTTGCAGCACATCAAACCGTTTTCGAATAATCTCTTCAGAAACCGTATCTCTGACTTCAGTTAAGCCTTCAGAAATTCGAGATACAGGCTCTGGATTGTATTTCAGGAAAACTTTATACCTACCTACCATTTTTGAAGGATAACGTGTTGTGTCATCCATCGTTCTACTCAATTTTTTGAACTGTGTTTAAAAGGTTATCAGGACTTAATAGAAACCCACATTTGGCTAAGGACTCCATACAACTTAACTAGTTTTTTTTTCGGTTTCCGCTAAAATACTTTGCGGTCCAGACTTTCCTACGCCTTCAGGATGTCTTGATGATGTTTTTGGAATATTTGATGCTAGCTGCTCTAATAGAAAATTTTCCTTGTACATATGTTGTAGCAACACCAAGAAGAGGTTGCCCGATTTATTTCATTTCTGAAATTTTATTTGCTATTACTATGAAAACACCATGTACAAAATTTTAGCCCTCTATGTCACCCCGTTCTAAGGCAGTGTCCAAGTATATAGTGGAAAACGATATTTTTGTAAAGCAGTCCTACGAAGGAGTTGCCCGAGTTTTTCATTTTCGAACTTAAATTTACTTTTTTGTTGTTTTTAAAACTCCGTGTGCAAAATTTCAACACTGTAAATGAAGGCGTTCTCGAGTTATCGTCCGGACGGAAATTCAAACAGACGGACAAACTTTTAATATTACGCGGGGGTGTCCAATTTGTTCTACCATCATTATTTCTAGGTGTTACAAACGGAATGGAAAACTTAGTACCTATATCCTAGAGATTTCATCTTGGATATGAAAATGGAATAAATAGAGCAGTCCCTTACCTTTTAATCTCATAGCACTTACACTAAAAAAAAATAAATATGTTTTATTATTATTTTTAATTTCTCGAAAAAAGAAAACACACATTTTTTTTCTCGACATTTCTCAAGATTTCTTGAGAAAATAACTTATTAAAATAAAAATCTAATGCACTCTATAATATAAACTGAAATTCATATTTTTATTATACAACAAAATAAAAAATAGTAACATAAAAATAAATTCTTCAAGTTTTACAAAAAAATAATAAATTTAATCATTTTTGTGATTTAAAATAATGTTTTAAGAAACACAGAGCATCCAAAGTTGAATCTCCCATCCTTGTTTTTTTTTTTTTTTTGGTAACATAATCTGTTGCAATAGAAAAATTCCGCACATTTTGCGTAGAAGTTGGTTTAATGGTCAGAAGTGCATCCAAAAGATTCTGCAAATTTGAGGTTATCTTCCAATTTGCTTCAAATATTTTAAATTCCTTTGTTAATGATTAAAATTTGTCAGCATTCGGACCTTCATATTCTTTTAAACTTTTTGTAATTGCAAAATTTATTTGTTGCTGTAAACTTGCTTCTTCTTCTCGATCTGGACATTCTTCAATATTTTCAGTTTCACCAGCTTCTTCAATATTATCGTTATCACTGTTTTTAGTTTCAAAAATTCTAAATGATACAGATTTAGGCAATTTATATATCTCTTGTCTTGGTGCCATGTTAAAAAAACTATCATTTTCTATATGTGACACACAATCAGGATTCTGTAGGAGCCTAATAACAGATACTAAAGTATAATTCCTCCTTTTAGACATTTCCTCCCTAACTGCGTCGTTAATGAGGTCTCGACTTAAATTTGTGTTTAATTTGTCCAGAGTTGTAAACAAAAACCTGAGAACTCCTTCAGCAGATTTATAGTTTAGAATCTTCTCGGCTAAGAGTTTCAATTGTAATCCGGAGTGGTTTTAATGTTGCTAATATTATTTTAGCAACGTCAACATAGTCTTCATTCCACAAACTACCCAAATTTAATTCAGTCAATAATCCTTTTTTGATTGGGCCGCTAATTCTTTCAAGTCTTTCTACCATAGCCTCCATTGTATTCCATCTAGTAGAACAATCTAAGATTACCATTAGCTCTTTTTTCTCCTCTTCTACTACATCTTTTTGTAATATAGCATTTTTAACGGAGGAGTTTTTAAACATTTTTGATATTTTTCGAATGGATTTAATAGCTTTTTCGATTTGGGGTTGCAAATAAACATCAACGTCTTTCAAATCATCATCAGAGTTATTATTTTCATTTTCTAAATCTTGTATTTCAGATACGTTATCAGATTCCAGTTCCTCGATACAAGCAAAGTTATCAGGATGCCTCTTCTTGGTATAAAATACTTTCAGAACAACAAAATGCAACCCGTGATTGTAACAAAGTTGGAGAAATTGAGAAGATAATCTTCCAAATTTCTGCATTACAGCAGCACCATCACTCATTGTAGCTATACTATATATCGTCATTAAATATGATATTAAACGATTTTAATTTTTCTTTTGCCAATTCCAATGCTTTTTCAGCAGGGCAACTACCAACGACAGGAATCATCCCTAAATTGGTCTGAATCATTGTTATTATAGTAAAGGTGTTGTTAATGTTAAGAGTAGGGGCGACCAGGCCTCCAGGACCCTGCGGACACCGCGACCATAGTTGATCTATTGTGCCTTCCCCTATAGTAATTAGGCAAAATCGAGTCTTTTAACGAGCTCGATTATTGCTTTCGAAGTTAGATTGCAGACATTATCTGGAGAGATAAGTTCTCTTCCAGTGATTTGCAGCGTTAGACTTGCAAGTGCTGGGCACTCGCATATAACGTGCATCGAGGTTTCATCTTCCTCTTCGCACAGTCGACACAGTTCACTGTCGCATTTGCCTATCTTCTTCAAGAAGTGACCATGACTGCGTTACCAAATAGTCTGAGCGACTGTCTGCTAAGTCCAATAAGTTAACGTGACAGGAAATGCGAAGGATTGAAGAATTTCTTCTCTTGCCTCATGCCTGGCGCGCTACGCCAAAGGAGATCCAGTTGCCTGTTTTCCCACTTAAGCAGTTCCCCCCTAAAGTGGCTTTTTGGTAGGCCAAATGTCGGATAGGGACCAATATACGGACATTCAGCTCCGGTTTTAGCCAGTTCATCCGCTTTTTCATTACCGTCCACTCCTTCGTGTCCAGGAACCCAAACCAAGGTTACTTGATTGTCCCTAGACAGTAGTTGGAGTTTCGAGTAGCAGCTCCAAACTTGTTTCGACTCAAAGGCTTGAGAGGAAAGAGCTAGGAGCGCAGCTTGACTGTCTGAACAGATGTAGATGTTGGAGTTCTTACAGCCCTTGTTTAGGCTTTCCTGAGCTCCAACCTCTATAGCATAGACTTCCGCCTGAAAAATGGAAAGTGAGTCACCAAGCGGAATGGATAGTTCCACTTCTGGACAAACCACCCCTGCGACTGTTTTCCCGTCCTTCCGGGATCCGTCAGTATACCAGACTTGGGCACGTTGCGGGAGCTGGAGTCCTCTCTCTAGTATCTGGCTTCTTTCATTTATGGTTACCTTGTAACCTCTTTCAAAAGAAACTCTCTTGGCCATAGTATCTTTTGGAGCTTCTAGGTCGTTAATATTGACCTGCTTGAAGATACTGAGATGACCCACCCTGGAGGAGGTGCAATCATCTGACCTTTTCTTTCGAAGCATGCTAACTGCAGCTTCCCTCTGAATAAAGAGGTAGAGAGGCTGTAAGCCAAGAATGGCTTCAAGTGCTCGTTGAGGACATGATGTAAAGGCGCCAGTGGCACCTAAACATGCCATCCTTTTCACCTTGTCGAGGGTTCTTCTGGTGGTTGCCTGCAATGTTTTAATGTTTTAGGCCACCACACATTTGCCCCATAAGAAAGTATGGATCTGACTATGCCCTGGAAGATCCGTAGGGTCATTTTGGGGTTCAGACCCCACTTTTTCCCGAAAAGCCTGTGGCAAGAGCTGAATGCCCACATGGCTTTGTTTGTTATCATTTCCAGGTGAGGATTTCAGGTAAGCTTGCTGGCTAGGATTATTCCTAGATATTTTGCTTCTTTGGAATATTCTATTGCAATTCCATTTAACTTAGGATGTGGAATCTGAAGGCTCCTTTTCCTAGTAAAAGGAACTAGCACTGTTTTACCTGGGTTTATTGATAGTCCCATGTTCTGGCACCATCTGGTAACAATGTTAAAAGCAGTTTGCATAAGCTCTGGTGAAGCTGATTCAAACTTTGCTTTATTACAGACGACAATATCATCAGCGTATCCTTAGTAGTAAAGGTGTACATCCATATATCTTTTATTTTTCATGCTGGTCCATTCATCAATGGATATACTGGAATTTTTTACTATTATCTTTGTGTTTAATTATTTTTTTAATCAGCTGTTGTTTTATATCTTCATAAAAGTTCAGCATTAATTGCATCACTTTGGTGGAGTTTCGTGGTAAATTAAATCCTTTGCCACTCATAGATGTTCTAATGAATTCACTTTTAGTAATTCTGTGTTAAGATATTCCATCAACAGCTGTTAACTTTGAAATTAATTCACCCATAGTTGGTCGTTTTAAGAAAGATTCAATTACTGAATTATCTCCGTACCTGTATCTTTTGGCATTTTTTGAGGTGCTTTGACCATCATTGTTTTCTTCTCTTTTATACTCATGTACACCTTCAAGATGCCTACGCAACCCAATAGTCGCCGAACCTTTGAATGAAAGTGATTTAAGACATATCTTACATATTGCCAAATCTTTATTCCTTTCATTTTTTTTTTTAAATGTTCCCAACAGTACTGGTAAATTTTACTCATTTTGTGGGTAATTGTTGGTTTCTATTTTTTTAATTAAAATTATTTTAAAAACAAAATTTATATAAAAACAACTTCTTATCTTAAATTTATTATATAGGTTTATCTTACATAGGGTAAAAGCCCCAATATCCGGACAGGTTACTAAATCATTTGAAAATTTGGTACAAATTTGATTAGTGATAAATCCGTTTCAGGAAAAATGCAGAGTTTTCCGATTTTTCCGAAAAAAATTTCCGGAATTTTCCGACTTTTCCGGAAAATTTTCCGGTAAAAAAGTTTTTCTAAATTATGAAGGATCAAGCTCCCTATCAACTGGCATTATTACTTTCTCTCCGACAATGGTGAAAACTTGCAGAAAAAATCGAGGAAAATTCATGTAAAACGCTTTTCAGGAGTTTTTCAGACCAAGGAAGCGTTTGAGCGTTTTGCAACCTAAGACAAAGTTGTAGAGCGAAATGAGTTGCATAAAGTTGCTTTGGTGGAAAACTCCGTGGAAAACCCGGAAAAGCGTGGAAATCATCGGAAAAATTTTCATCGATATGATTAGTGATAAATATGTTTCAGGAAAAGTGCAGAATTTTCCAATTTTTCTGGAATTTACGGAATTTTCCGACTTTTCCGGAAAATTTTCCGACAAAAAAGTTTTATGAGCTATGCGGAATCATTTTTTTTTCCGTCCTACTGGCATCAATACATTCTCTTCAACAATCATGAAAACGTGCATGCAAAATCTAGGAAAATTCGTGTAAATTTTTAGAAAAAATTCATAGTAATAGGAAAAGTCTGTGGAAAACATGGAAAATCGGGAAAATTCATGTTATATGGGATCAAGTTGGAATACAGCTAAAAAGCGCTGTTTAAAACATAATTTGAATTTCAGAAAACCGTTCCAGTACTTCAACGATTTTATACTCGAAAAATTTTTGTTTTCGGATCGGCACCAAAAATGACTTAAAAATTGTTTTAAAATATCTCCATGCAGCACGTAATAACAATTTAGTTAACGTGAAAAAGGCAGAAAATAAAATAAGTAAAAAACGAGTTTTCAAACAAAACTGACTCCAAGCCGCATGAAAAAGTAGATAATAAACTTTTCTTCACACACAGAGGTGGACTCAGATTTTATTCGCTGACAATCACTGATATATTTCAGTATGATCCATCAGAGGTAATAAGTGATTTGATTCATGAAGAGAAAGAATATTCAAGAGAAATGTCCCAATCAAAAAACCTGAGTCCACCTCTGTGTGTGAAGAAAAGTTTATTTTCTACTTTTTCATACGGCTTGGCCTCAGTTTTGTTTGAAAACTCGTTTTTTTACTTATTTTATCTAGGTATCTAGTTGAAAAATATTTTTAGATTTACATTTTTTGTAACTTTGAGAAAATTTATTTTGGAAGGCAACATTGACAGACAAATATAGGTACTATCAGTAGCTTCCCGATATGTATTAAATTCCGTACATTTCAGGTGGTACCACCTTAGGCAGATATCACAGCCAACATTTATTAGGCATTCCACTTCTACCTCGCTTACCAGTTGCTCTTTGCATGATGAGCATTTTTGCATCTTCTTAGATTGGGTCTCCTCATGTAACTTTTTCTTCCTCATATTAAATAAACTTTTTTCCTTTTTCTTTTCTAATTCATTTCTTCTCTTCAAACGCTCTTCTTTCCGCATTTTAACGGCATTAATTTTTTCCTCTTTGTGTCGTTTTTTTTTTTTTTTTAATTTGTATATTTCGCCAAAGCTTTGATGATATCGCTCTTGGGGCGGAATCCTTGGGATTCTTTCTACTTTTTGTAAATATATGTTCTGGTGTAGGTAACCTTAGGTATTTATCTAGACATGCGGAACATGAGGAACTTGGTCTTGACGTAGGAGTGGAGCAATTTGATGACGCTTCAGAAATTCTTCTACCAGCAATGCTTCTTGTTCCAGAAGTACTTGGTTTGGGGCTGAAGATTTTCTTTATCACCATCGGATTCCAAATGAGCTGGCGCTTAATCTAACTGCAAATTTTTTGTAGTAATAGTTTCGGTTTCGATAGAATCTGTTGGTTGAAGTCAATAGATTTCAGAAGCGAGCCGTTCACTAAGTCATATATACCAGGCTCCAAATCATTTAAGTTTATGTGGCTCATAAACTCAATATCAATTAAATCAGCTAAATTAATCTTTAGTTTATCCTTTTCTTTCAATATTTCCTCAATGACCGTCGTCGGGTTTATTCCTTTTTGAATTAAATTAGAGGGTATTTTTCGATAACGGTTTTCGCTATATCATAAGAGCTGCTTTGTGGACTCACAGAACTCGCTTGCTCCTAATGAAAGTTTTCAATAGTATTCTTAATACACATTGAAAAATCAATACTTTCCGGATTAAATGGGTATACAGTCCGCATTTCCTGAATCCATTTTTTATACTTTCAGGCAGATTTTCCATTTTTTTAAATTGAGTTCAACAGTGGACAAAATGTTGTTTTGGTGACGCAAGCGTTAATATTCTTTGGATTTCGTTGCCAGTCTATTAATGTTTTTTTTTTCCACTCGGATTTGAGGGGCTTAAAAACACTAACATCAGTGGGTTGTATTAAATGTGTGGTGGCATTTGGTGGTAAGGCGTACAGAATTATTTGGTTATTGGAGCAAAACTCACTTAACTCTAAGGTCAAATGGGATTTGTGTCCATCTACAAATAGAAGTACTGGCCTAGGCATGTTTTTGTCCTTTAACCATGAGTGGAGCCCATTTGCGATGTACTCGAAGAATAATTCGGAATTCATCCAACCTGTCTGCGACCTTCCTAAAAACCAATCTGGTGGCATACTGTTGACGACAGTCTTTGGTGGGCGTATGTATGTAGGGAAAACTACCATTGGTACGACAGTATCTCCATTCGCAGTGAAGACTAGAAGGACTGTTTACTTTGTAAACATTCTTATATCCCTTTGGAGCGAGAACTTTCCCAGTTTTCGGACAAAGGCTAAATCCTGTCTCATCCCCATGTAATATTCTTCTATAGGGTCATTCAAAATACTCTCTGCATTTATTTCTTTCAAATAGTCTGTTAAATCCAGCAACCACTTTAAAATGACTTCTTTTGTGACTTGTGCGTGTACTTTTGAAATTCCCTCAGGTTCTCTAATGACTATCTGGGGATTACGCCGAAGGAACAGAGTTCAACATTTTTTGCCTGGACGCCCATGTTGAAACGGAGTGTCTCTTCAATCATCTAAAATTATTTTTTTGACAGTGTCCAATAACTGTTCTCGCTTTATGGGAAATCCACATTTAGTCATTGATGTGCACCATTCAACGATATTGTTCTCCTCAACGGTGCTAAGTACAGAAGCTGGACCCCTCTTTCCAAGCTCTCCAGGAAATTTTCCTGCAATTTTGTCATTTAATGTCGACTTGGGAATGGAATATTTTTCACTCGCTTTCCTAATAGAAACTCCATTTTCTCTAATCTCTCGCAAGGCACTTTGTAGCCTATCGTTACTATGTATATCGCATTGAATACATTTCAAACCTAATAGGAGATCGTAATTAAAATCTCGCTTAGTATCAATAAGCCCTAAGTTGCTGATTTTTTAGTAAAGAGCAGGTATAATATTAAAATATAATAAAAAAAAATATTCAAATAAATGTTTCGAAAGATTTTTATTGCTAAAATGCCTACAAAAACCGTCTGTCCGATAACTGGAATTGACTGAAAAAATGAGAACCTGAATCCGGACACACATGTCCGGAAAATGGAACAAGCAGACGGTATTGGCATCAATTTTCGGACACCATATTATTATTATTTATATTCAATTTTAGCGCTATTTTACATGAAATTATAATAAGTAAGTGCTTTTAATACAGCTAAAACAACAAATCAACAACTTTTACTTTGACTAACATTATACACTAACCTGTTAAAACGAGCACTATTCACACTATTTTTTTTTCCTACTAAAGCAATTGTAGTTTAAAATCAAAAAGTGTGAGGAGGCAATAAATACATAAGTTGGTAGAAGACATATGACAGATACTAAAACTACAACTGCAAAGTGGAAGTGGTAAAGCGTTTTCTTATTTTATTTACTCATGTTGTAAGCTGTCCGGATAATGGGTACTTAACCCTATATGGTACATCCTTTTTTTTAAAAAAATTATTATTACATACAAAAATCTTTCACAACGCAATTAGTTATAACAATTGCTGATAACTGATGATTTATTTATTATATAAATATACACGGGAATTCCGCGAATTGTTAAGTATAAAACAACCACAACCACTGAAGTTTGAGACAATTATGAATAACAAAATAGAAAACTAACGGTGTTTTTAAAAAAAAATTGTATGACAGTGATGAATGAAGCGCTCTTTAGAAACAACGATTTTACATGGATATTGCATCAATATCGAAAGGAAATTGGTGTGTGTAACTAAATTTCTCGAGAATTGTGACTTTATAATTTTCTCGAGAATTTCTCGAGAAAAAATTCTCGAGAAGAAACACGGCGACTGGCAACACCTAATGAACTGACCTCTGATGACTGAACTTTAACTCAACAATCCTCTTGCGTACTTTAGATAGGCAGCAGATCCATTCACGGACATGAAAAATAGAAATATCTACATGTTGAGGCAAATACATGTCGTTTTATGGCATGTTATAAAATAAAGTGGACGCAAATTGGTGCATTTATCCTACCTAGGTAGAAGAAAGCTGACTTGTTCCGAGGAGAGCGTACTCAAAACCCTTAGTAGCATGATTGAACTGAAAATTTGTAAAAATTGTGATTTGCAAATTAGAACTCAACTAGCGATATTCTGGCAATGCACCACCTTCGAATATATCCTAAAATAATTTCGAAATCATTGTCTTATATCGAGTTCCATAGATATTGAATAGCCAGCTTAATTAAAAAAAAAAAAAAAAAAAAAACAAAAAAAAAACTAGAATTAACCCAAAAACCTCACCAAACCATAACTTTTTCTAGAGACTTTCTGTAGTATTTCTCGTGGATGATTTTCTTAATTTGATTTTTTCTTATAAAATTTCCAATAACCTTATCAGATTCTGTTTCACCAAATTATACAGAAAATGCTATGTAAAGTAGGTATAAAATCGCTAAGCAACTTTTATTGGTTGCTTAGTGATAACACACACAACAAGTATACAAATGGCGGCAAATTTAAATTTAAATAACAAATTAAGGCAGCGCCGCACTGACGCATGTCCTCAATTTTTGGGTTCAATTATCATATTAAAATTTCAAGTGTAATTTCAAAAATGGATTATTTCCGGTAACTCTTTCTTGGGGTTGCCACACACAAATTCTGATTTTTTTTTAACTTATCTAGGTCAGTCCTAAACGTTTGCAATGTAAATAGGAACTAAATTCAGAACATAAAAACTCATGAAAATTGTTTTTCACACTGTTACCGTTACCGTCCGAGGAGGAACCGTTCTAAGAATAAATGAGAAAAACAGTTTTATCCAAAAGGATCGGTAAAAACAGATGTAACGACTACATTTACTGTTATTTAGCTAGGGTATCGTCAAAAGTGGTCATTGATTCTCTATTGCCTTAGAAATCGCTAAGAGATTGTATCAAGTAGAAAAAGGTCACGTAAATATTACAATTACAGTTAAGTAGGTGGGTAATTATCCAGATGACCAGACTTCACATGGTACGTAACGTAAATGAGACAATGTCTGCTAGTCACTAACAATTTCCTTTTTTTACCAAATATTCTTAGGACAAAAAGTGGTCGAAAAGTGTCCTAAATAATTATTTCTGTTTGTGATCTTGTATCTAGGTACTTCAAAGTTATTTGGGGTGGGATCTGGGATATAATATTTCCCTTTTGTAGCGTAGCGAGCTATGGTCCACAAGCGGTCGGGAGGTAACACAGTTATATGTTCGTCGGTAGTACTAATAGAAACGATTTTAGGACTGATTTGATACTAGACAACCTTTAGATTTATTAAATTCCAGTGAATTCTTGACAAATATATTTACACACGCTATCACAAACTATCTATAAGATACCTACCTACTCCCCCCCCCCCATACCAACATTCCTGTAAAATACCGTAAAAATAAAGTGTTCAAGTAAATATTAATTTCGAGCAAAATAAGGTCTCCCAAGCCTCTTATCACTTCTGTAATTCACCGATTTCTGATAAGTAAGCGCTAAAAATCAACGAGTTTACCCTTGTTGGCAGCATGCAATGAAAGATTCCAATCGGAATGGAGAGAGGCTAATAAAAATTGTACTAGATATATGGGAGGAGTTTCTGTCTTGCAACGGCATTCATTCTTTTCTTATATACTCTCGGAGTAGTACTGCAATTCATTTATTCTGGGGATTTTGAATCGGTTCATTTCAAATTGACTTGGAGTTGGAGGAATACACAAGAACTGTGATTGTGTTGTGTTAGGGGAAATTTTTCAAACACTTATGCCAAATAGGAGGAGCTGCAGAACCAACCAAACTAATGTCGAATATGAGACTGACCTGAGTTTGTGTGTGTAAATTATAATTCCATAAATGCAGCATTGTAGTACTTCCCAGAGAGAGAGAGCGCAATCTAAATGAAATTTTTTGGTGACTGTGCGCTACTGGCCGCGCTCTATAGTAAAATTGAAAATGGAGAGATATTTGATAACAGGCATGTCCCAACTCCCAAGCAGTGATAAGAAACTCAAGCAAGTGTGAAAGAGATAGAGATTGTCCTAATTTTCTTTGACAGTTTACAACGTGGTCTGTTAGCAGAGATGTAAACAAATCGATTTGGCGGAGATTTTTTCTTTCGTTACCTTTTGCAAATTTCTTAGAACTTGAGGTTTAATGAAAAATACTCGTCTTCGAGAGTGTTTTTAATATATTTAAATTAAAAAAAAAATGTGTTGTAAGAATTGAGTAATATTAAAATTTTTCAGGATAATTTATTTTCTGTACCTAAGCTTTCGAGAATTATTTTGATTATGAAAATTGTGTGAATAGCTACTAAATGGAAACTGAAGTCGCTATAGTTACACCTTCACCATAAACTCTTTTATCTGAAATATACCTATACAGCGAGTATTTTCATTAATTGATCTAAGATCTGTGAAGACGTCACCGCTGCATTACTGCAATGGCATGGTTTGTAAAAATTAATAATAATAAATAAAAAAATTGGCAATTGCTCTAATGGTTATAGGATCAATGATGTGCAAAACATAAGCAACCAAGTTTAGTGAAGCACATTTTGAAAGTTAATTACCTACCTAGGTATATGCTTTGAAAGTGCATTATGATGCCTACCTATAAATGGCGCCTTATTAAAATAACAATTGTTTTAATTAAATAAAAATCTTAAATTGAGAGTTTTTCACTTGTGCAAAACAAAAGCAACTTCACTTAATGATACAAAATTTATAATTATATTAAATTAAATTATATATCAAATAATTGGCATAGTAACTATTATTTTTAACCACAGGTGCACACTTGTGTGGCATAGACTCGATTAAATTCGTGATTAGGTATATTTGCCGGGATATTTTTTTTCCATTCAACTTAAAGAGGTGCCGCAAGATCCTTTATATTTTTAAAATGTTGGCCGCTAAGTCTCGGTTTAAAAAGTAAAAATGATAATTGAAGATTTCAAAAGTGGATTTCTGCGAAGTAGGTATTACCTATCGTTTTAAAAACGGTTAATGCTACAGCTTCAGTTATTTCAATAAAATCAACATTAAAGAATTTTTTTTTCACGTAAAGAAAATTTAGAGGAAATTGAAAAATATTTAGTTTATTTAAAATCGCTTCTGCGGTATTAGTGATATAATCTTACTTTGTTCTTCCAAAGCTTTTTGAACACACTCTGCTACTCTCTCCTCATCCCAAGCACCTTGGAGTCTTCCTTGACTCGAAGCTGACATGGGGATTGTACGTAGAGGAAAAAGTTAATGCGGCTATGAGGGTTTTCGCTCAATGCAGGAGAACCTTTGGCTGCACATGGGGCATAAGTCCGAGGGTTGTGCATTGGATGTACACCTCGATCGTCAGACCTATGCTCACATATGGCCGAGGATGCTTGTGGGGTTGCGATCCGGAAGCTACCGGGCCTGCAAAGGCTCGCCTGCTTGCGAATTACGGGCTCCATGCGATCTACGGCTACAGCGGCTCTTGAGGTCCTACTCAATCTGCCACCCCTGGATCTTGTCATTCAGGTAGAGGCCAAAAGGGCTGTGTACAGATTGCGCTTATGGGGATGTTGGGAGGACGGCTGGACTGGCTCTTCTCATTGCTATATGGCGTATCGGCTGGATTGGAAAACCCTATGGCCGGTATGCCACGGGATGCGATCGTACCTGAGCTTCGTTTCGGGCGTCGCTTCTCAGTAAGCTTTCCTGCAAGGGAATCGTGGACTGAGGGAGGTGCCTTATCGAGCTTTCCCCGGTCTGCTCTAAAAATCTTCACCGACGGCTCTCTCACTAATGAGGGAGCTGGGGCAGGTGTCTACTTTAGAGCCTGATTTTGGAATGGAGTACTCACTTGGAAGATACACCACTGTCTTCCAGGCTGAAGTCTTTGCCATCTGAATGGCAGCGAAGTTAGCCCTTGATATGCAAATCAAGGGGAAAGACATCGCTATCCTTTCGGATAGTCAGGCAGCCTTGATGGCTCTGAATGGCCCTCGGATATCGTCTAAGTTACTGTGGGATTGCAGGTCGTCAGTGGATAAATTGTGTTTTCACAATAAAATATCCCTCCTGTGGATTCCTGCTCACATGAGGATCATGGGGAGTGAAAGGGCTGACCTTTTAGCTAGGGCTGGCTCCGATTCTCCGCTCCTCGGACCGGAGCCCGCCGTAGGCCTTGCCACTTCGAGTATCGGGTCTCTCATCAAAGCGGATGTTCATAGGAAACATCAGCAGACATGGGAGAACCTGAGTTCTTGTAGGTGTACAAAACTGTTTCTTGATGGGCCCAATGGGAATATCTTCGATTTTCTCATGGGGCCCGGAAGGAAACAATGTAGAACTGTAGTTGGCATCATCACCGGCCACAGCTCACTTCACGCTTATCTAACAAGGATGGGTGTTTTTGACAGCCCTGAGTGTCTGTCCTGCCTGGAGGGAGAGCCTGAGACAACCGAACACTTTTTGTGTGAGTATCCGGCCTTCGCCCGGAGTAGACTGGATACTCTGGGTCTGCCCTTCTATCTGTGGATGTGCTGAAAAACCTTCCTCACCAAGACCTGATGCGCTTCATTAAGAGGACAGGTAGGTTTTGGTGAATGGGATTCAGGATAGTACAATGGGCCGCTATGGCCTCCGTGCTTGGGATGGGTTTCTCCTGCTCCCCCTGTTTTATTAAAAAAAAAAAAGAAAAAACAAATATAAACCAAACAGATTTCTGGAGAGTTAAGATATCTACTTTAGAATGTAACAGCAAAACTATAATTTTGCCCCTTATTTTATATTTCGATGAATTCGAAACAAACAATGCATTAGGCTGTAGAGCAGGGCAACAAAGTCTAGGGGCTGTTTACATTTCTATTGGATGTCTTCCTGCAAGATTACAATCCAAACTGAGCAATATATTCTTGGTTATGTTATTGAATTCTCTACATAGGAAAAAATTTGGGAATCGTGCATTTGATCCAATTATAGAAGAACTTAAGTCTTTGGAAGATCCTGGAATTGAATTATTCAATAGAAAGATTATTTTCATACTCACTCTATGTATCGGAGATAATAAGAGATTAAATTCTCTTTTAGGTTTCACTGAATGTTTTGCTGATAATTATTATTGTCGGCATTGCAAAATGCACCGAACTCAAGCAAAAATTGATTTCAAAGAAGATTTTACATTGCTACGAAACAAAGAGAATTATGTCCAAGATGTCACAATAAATAACGTGTCTGAAAATGGAATAGTATCAAATTGCATTTTTAATAGTTTACATAACTTTCATCCTACAACAAATCACTTTGTCCGAGTTCAATAACCGTATCTTTTTGTTTAATTATGGCAATTGTGATAATATAATCAAACCGCCTGAAATAACTATAGACAATTTAAAGTCTAACAAAATAAGATATTCTGCTTCGGAAGTACTATGGCTTTCAAAATTTTTGGGTATCATTATTGGAGATTGGGTTCCTGAGGGAAATGAGAAATGGGACGTGTTTATTCAATTACGACGTATTCTAGATATAGTTGTTTCGCCATGTGTAAGTCAAGAAACAGTGGTAGACCTACAGAACTGTATATATAGGGATGAGCGAAAACAGTCCAAGGATAACTAAAAGCATTCTTGAGAAGTATGATTTTGAAAATAATGGAGGGAAATTTTGTTCCTGGGTTAATACTTGTAATAATAAAATTAAACTTAATTCAGTGATTCAAATTGGAGATGTGTACGATTATCCGCAGTTTGCCGTGATATACCTACCATATTTGTATATTAGCAAATGATGAAGTGTACTTTTGCATTAATGTTTTATCAACTTTGTTCTTTGACACAATCATAAATATTGTCACGTTTTTAAAAAACTGAAGAGTAGATACGATGTTCTTCCTTTCACCGAGAAATATGAAAAAACGTTTACTTTCATCGAATTTAAAGGAGAGTTTCTTATTTTTTTAGTAATGGACGATATTATAATTTTTTTTCATCTGAGACATTTTTTATTACGTTTAACTTTATAAAAATGATTTTTTATTACATTAAGTACATAAATGTAACCTATGTATTGGTATATTATCTAAAATTGGAAAATTTATATTTACTCCATTATAAATAAAAATAATAAATTAAGATTGGTACGCTCTTATTTAACAACCCCCAACATTGTAATGGCATGACAAACAAAACTTACCTGACAAAACGTGGTATACCCAAGTACTTGTAAAATATCTTATAAAATGTTTTTCAATATTGATTTGAAATTATCTATTAAAAACTAATTTCCAATTTGTCAACTACAACACATTTCATATGATTTTATTAATCAAATTTATCGGGTACCCCAATTTGCTTCACTATGTCCTATAATGCGTATTAAAGATTTTGATGAATAAGTTCACATATTAAAGTTCTATACCTATAGAGCAAACGAAACATGTACTTCAGTATAATATTTATAACCATTGTGCAAATACTAATTTGCATACAAAACAATAGCAACGAGTTCTATGAAATATAGTTTTGATTGCAGTACAGGTTTCTTTTGCTCTTATAGAATACAAGAGTATGAATCAATCATGTAATGTGGATTACTATAAATATAATACCCCTGATGTTAAGCTCCGATGTTCGTACTATTATAGCTTTATCGTTAACTAAGTTATTTATTTTACATAGGAATTCATTTATGTATGACATTGACCGCTACTGAGATTGTCTGATATGGTCACAGATAATTTTTCTGAATGTTATATTACATAACTCGACAACTCATAAGTTGAATACTATTTGGATAATACTGGTTGTTATATATTTTCACTATCCCTAGATTTCTTCTATACAGGGTGTTCCGTAAATGTCTTTAATCCTTTAACGGGATGAAAGTAGAGGTCATTTGGGTCAAAAAAGTCTAGATACTTTTATATCGAACTCCGCTTGGTTTTCGATTAAATCGATAATATCGATTTTCGAGATTTTGCATTCCTCTTCAGAGTAATTTCGTTATAAGTTCTATTGTAGGTAATGGATTGTGACGTTCAAACCTTTTTTTTAAAGAACACATATTGGCCTTTCTAAGAATGCATAATTAGTTATAATTGTGCCTTCAATTATTTTAAACAAAAACAGTTTTCTCTAGAATTTTTTATTTCACCAACATTTTTGTCGCGCTTCAGTGTATATTTATTCGAAATATCACCATTGCATGAACTTGGCAAAACTATGAGAAAATTTGCGCATTATGTCCCCTTTCTAAAATGACCTCCCTAAGTGCTATCAACAATAACAATCAAAAGTTATAAGTAAACATTTGGAAGATGTGCCCATCGGGGTAATCTTCAGTTTTTTCGTAGGATTCTATCTCCTCCCACAGTTTTTAACCTACGACAACCATTTATATGTCATTGTACGGGAATCTGAACTGGCTATTAGATAGGGTCCTTTCGATTTCGAATTTCGAAAATGGAGGGGGTAATTTCGAAAAAACACTTTTTTACCAAACTTGATATTTACGTAGATTTCGTTATTCCGCATCTTCATTTATGCGCGAGGGGCAAGCTCTGGGAGGGGCAGGAGTTCAAAGTTTCAACACTAAGCGGCTATATTTTCTCAATCAAGAATTGTTCTAGCAAGTAAGTCCTAAATTCATAAATGGAAAAGACATTTTTTGTGGTTTTTATTCAAATGTAGCCGCTTAAAGTTGAAACTTTGAATTCCCGCCCCTACCAGAGCTTGCCCCTCGCGCAAAAATGAAGATGCGGAATAACGATATCTACGTAAATATCAAGTTTGGTAAAAAAGTGTTTTTTCGAAATTACCCCCTCCATTTTCGAAATTCGAAATCGAAAAGTACCCTATCTAATAGCCAGATCAGATTTCCGTACAATGACATATAAATGGTTGTCGTAGGCTAAAAACTGTAGAAGGGGATAGAATCCTACGAAAAAACTGAAGATTACCTCGATGGGCACATCTTCCAAATGTTTACTTATAACTTTTTATTGTTATTGTTGATAGCACTTATGGAGGTCAGTTTGGAAAGGGGACATAATGCGCAAATTTTTTCATAGTTTTGCCAAGTTCATGCAATGGTGATATTTCGAATAAATGTACACTGAAGCGCGACAAAAATTTTGGTGAAATAAAAAATTCTAGAGAAAACTGTTTTTGTTTAAAATAATTGAAGGCAAAATTATAACTAATTATGCATTCTTAGAAAGGCCAATATGTGTTCTTTTAAATAAAGGTTTGAACGTCACAATCCATTAATTACAATAGAACTTATAACGAAATTACTCTGAAAAGGTACGCAAAATCTCGAAAATCGATATTATCGTTTTTATTCGAAAACCAAGCGGAGTTCGATATAAAAGTATCTAGATTTTTTTGACCCAAATGACCTCTACTTTCATCCCCTTAAGGGATTAACGACATTTACGGAACACCAGTATATAGGACGCGCGCTATATAAAAAATGATACCAAGAGTTAAAATTTCTCTCCGTGTAGGAACAAGATAAATAAATCAATTGCATCACGTGCAATAGCAACAGATAATGCAAATGGAAGCGTATAAACTGTTCACCGAGGACATAGGCCTCGGAAAACAACATTGAGAACAGACACACTCATCTACAGAATGATAAAAAAAAGGATCAATTTGTTATCATCTGCAAAGATAGTTCAACATTTTGGCTTGAAAGTAAAATCCAGTACCGTCCTCAGAGGTGCTTTACAGTGTAATTTACGTTCCTATACAAACTAGCCACGAAAACTCTTCTTACAAGATACCGTAGAAAAAGGTATGTTTTGAGAGTTCATGTATTTTTCCTATAAGGTGGAAAACAAAATTCATATTATTAGGCTGAAATTCGGAAGAAAAAACCTTCTCAACTGGGCCGTTACTAAATGAAGGACAAAAAGGTCCTCGGCGTGTAAAGCACCTACCAAGTATGGATTAATCCGACTTAACTCCAATGTAACAAGCAGCACCCTCATGAAACAGATTATCCTATCTCTATGAGTCCCGATGTGTCCACTGCATGCTTGGCTTCTTTCTAAAATCTTTGCCGATCTGTGGGTCACGGCACCACCTAGTTGTATCAGCACAACTCTACGTTGAGAGCGAATATCTGAGCACGCAAGATGCTCGAGCTCGACTCACAAATGCACTCTCCCTACCCGAATATGCACTACCGTAACCACCACGATGTTGCTATCAAGGGAAATAGAGCCTAGGCTGTTAGATGAATAGCGTAAGCTATCCAGGGCTCCTCAACCCCATCTTTTAGCAATGAGGCTTTACCCAAATGATATGGCTGTGTAATAAGGTCATTGTTACTCCCAGTGGTATCTTTATGCAGATATCCTTTTATGAAACGGGACTGATTACTCTATTCGGTCTTAAGATCTTATTGGTACCTCGTGTCAGCGGAGAGCACAAGAAGGTTAAGATACGCCCATTCAATTCTGGAGAGGCTAGAGATTACATCCGGTAATCCTATAGCTGCCATGCATACCAAACATATAAGAACTACTGTCATGCATACTTAACTTCTCAATCCATCAACTTCCAACGTCTTTGTCCCTTGACTAGGGCTTATGTTTGAGATTTTATTATAACTGAAAATGTGCACATAAATTCTTGTAGTTGACCAACAACTCGGAAATCGTACCCTACTAGAGTACCCCACAGAGTCAAAAAATCTCATATTTATTTCGCAGTGGAATCGCGCATATGAGCACATAAGTTCGATAGGTCGTAGGTACCCTACTAGAGTGCCCACGGTGGGAGATCCAAAAGCGATTTTCAGTATGTACAACAATGTTAATGTTCCTCCAGTTCAAAAAATTTTGTCGACACGCATGCATGATTTCCTCTTAAATCTTTCAACTTGGTAGCCAGCCCTACGCGTCAAAGACTCCTTTTCAACCCCCTAAATGGAGGACAGTCTTATTTAGTTATGAGCGCAAATTTAACCAGACAGTATCTGAAGGTGCACGAAAAGAAGGGCGGGGAATGTCATGAGGTGGGGTTGTTTCACAGCTCAAGGTGTAGGCCCACTTTTCGAAATACCTACCTAAAAGGGATAATGGATCGGATCGTTTCTAATATAAAAACTTATTGGAAATGATCATGCTACCGCATGCAGGCTCCCCTTCAATGGTGCTTTCAGTGACAATGACCCTAAGCATACCTCGAAGTGGTTGAAAGAATGATTCCAAGCAAATGGGGTTCAATTCATGGATTTACCATCCCAGTCCTCAGATTTCATTTTTATACCCTAGACGAAATCTATAGGGTATACAAAGTTAGCCATTCCATTTGTAACGCACAGAAATAATGATGGTAGAGCAAAATGGATTGGACACCCCCGCATAAAATTAAAAGTTATATTGATTTTTGCATGTCAGTCTGTCCGTCCGTCTGTCGGTCCGTCCGTCCGTCCGTCCGTTCGTCCGTGCGCACGATAACTCGAGAACGCGTTCACTTAGAAAGCTGAAACTTTGTACACGGACATTAAAAAAAAAAGTAAAATTAAGTTCGAAAATGAGACAAAACGGGCAACTCCTTCGTGGGGTTGCCATACAAAAATTTCGTTTTCCACGATATATTTGGACACTACCTGAGAACACGTCGACATAGAAAGCTGAAATTTGGTAGATTGTGTTTTCATACTAATAGCAAATAAAATTTCAAAAAAGAACTAAATCGGGCAACCCCTACTTGGTGTTGCCATATAAAATTTTTGGTTTTTTACATATATTTGAAAACGATCAGTCCTAAACATTTTTATTGTACTAAAAACTTCTTCAGAATAAGAAATCCTATAAAATTGGTTATGATCATTTTTTCTGTCCGACGAGCCGTTCTAGAAATATATGCGAGAAAGCAATGCAAAAAATCAAAATTGCTCAAATGGGTGACCATAGGAAATTTCATACGGGCATCATAAAAATATTTTTTACACCAATTCTAGCTTTTTCACTTGTTATTTAGAGAGATCTATAATATGACAACATCGAAACCAACTGAGATCTGAAGAAACGGAGTAAAGTTATGAAAACGTCAAGGCGAATAAATTGAAAGGTAATTGTTATTGCTCGCAGTTGTCACTCATGAAAGGTTCATTGAGGAGGTAGGATAGGTACAAAAATTGTGAGTAAACTGAGTAAAATTTTACAAGTAAAGGTTAGGCTAGGCGGACACCGCGATCAGAGTTCATCTATTGTGCAGCCTCTAAAGTTGTTAGGCAAATCGAGAAACAGGCAAACAACTATCGTTTTCAAAATTTTAATTTCGAAAAAAGGACACCTGCTGGCACCATCAGATTGCCTCGAAACTAGCGCTTTCGGGACTCTCTAAAACATGTTGTAGTCCATTCCGGAATGCACTACCCATTTCAAAATTGTTATAATCTGCTCTGGTATAAATTTATATAGGAAAAATGGAACATTCAACAATTTACTCAGTTAACTGCACTGCTGCGACAAAAGAATACCCCAACCAACTTAAACTTGGTAGCATTCCACACACAAATGTCAAACATTTTTCTTTCAGTTCTATGAAAGAAAGGTGGAGCATAAACGCAGGCAATGCTATCTAAAACGTTAATTAAATCTTTTTAATACCAGAAGAAAACGTGGAAAGAGCACCACCTTCGCTCAAAATATATTTCAATATAAATAAATCTGGTGATTCGTTTAATTTAGTAAAAGAAATGGTGTTAAATGACACCAAAATACCAATAAACAATTTAAAAAATTACAAATTCACATTATAACAAATTAAATTACACATTCGAAAAGAATGACTGCCATCTACATTATGCATTGTGAAACCAATTTGAAAACAAACAAAATTTATCTCTAAATTGACTTTATTTTGTTAAAATTTAATCATAAAAAACCTAAATAAATTTTAATTTCTCATAAAATTTTTTAATTTTTGTTTGTTAAAGCACAGACAACATACAACTAGATAAGAAAATCTAGACATAAAACCGGATCGCATTTTCAAAGCTCTTTAATTTAACATGAGTAGAGCTTTCTATTAGAGGGCCATTGGCTCGTTTAATCAGTTTATGTTTAGGTTTTCTTATCTAATTGTATGTTATCTGTGGTTACAGTTTGCAAATATCTGTGCGATATCCGTTAAAAACTAGTGTTTCGAGACGAAGATTGAAAGCTTTCGAAACTACCTACCTGTAATTAGGAATTGTTCAAATCTGTCGCCACTCTGTGAAATCAACTCTCTTAGGAAGCGCCAAGAACTTATATCAAAATGCAAACGTGGGAAAAAGAAAGAAAATTCCCCTCAGTTAGTTCAACATGAGATTAAAGAGGTCTTGGATTCTATTCTTGGAAAAGAAATAAACTTAGGTGAATTAAGTGATCAATGATTGGCCCAGGTAACAAAACATTATGGATTAAAGGTAAGAAACGAGCGCTATTACCATTACCAACGGTAACTTTCTTACTGACTTCTTTAGCTCTCGCAAACTTACTGTAGATGGAACATACTTCAACCATGAAATGATTCATAAGGAAAGGGTGGTGTACATGGACAGAAGAACCTGAAGACAGATTGGCAATATGATTATTAGTCGCAGGTCGAGAACTGTAGGGGAAGACGTTCGAACTCAGTGTTCCAAACAATGCCATTATCGTGATGCAACATAAAGTGATTTTATAAGACCACTGGAAGGAAGTTTTCGTTATATTCGAAAGAATCGACAGGAAGTGCGTCAAACAAGAGCGTGTCCGGCATAAGTTTTGTCTGGTAAACGATACACCGAAAAATTTCGGAGCAACAAGTAGTCAACAAAGAGTCTCAGTTTCTGCAGAACCTTAGTGTGAGAACGTCATATTTCGTCATGAGTGCCGAGTAGGCGAAGCGTTTTGAAGTCGTGTTCCTTTGCATACATCCGAAAGGACCAAAAATGTCGCGCGCAGCTGCTGCCAAGTATATAAAGAAGTCAAAGGCATTTGTTAATAAGTGGGTGACGCGGTTTAAGGAGACAAAAACGGTCGACGATTTACCGGAACGTGGCGTGGCACGAAAAACAACAAAAAGAGAGGACAAAGTGATCGTCACATTATTTTCTAAGAATCCTCTACTACCACTGCGTAAAGGACAAGTGAAATTGAAGGAAAAGGGTATTGATATATCAGTGGAAGGTATTCGAAGTCGTCTACGTGCCAGTGGAATTAAATGACAGAGACATGTAGAAAAAAGACTCTCTTGGGCACAAGAAAATATCGAGCGCGATTGGGGCAATATCATTTTCACCGACGAAGTGTCTTTTTGGTCACGTAGTCCCGTCAGCCGAGCTTGGTCTACTTCCACTGACAGACTTCTCCAGTGAACTGTTAAACACTCGGTTAAGGTACTTGTTTGGGGTTTCTTCTCAAAGCATGGGTTTGGTAAATTATGCATATTTACAGAGAATTTAAATGCCATAAAAATGCTCAAAATATACAAAAAAGTTTTATTACCATCTGCGCAAACAATGTTTGAGAAGAGAAATGAAAACTGGATTCTTCAAGAGGATAACGATCCGAAACATCGGAGTAGGCTCTGCACGCAGTGGAAGGAAGAAAATGGCATCGATCTATTGGATTGGGCATCACAGTCGCCTCATGCGAATCCAATAGAAAATATTTGGGCTTACATGAAGCACAAGCTTCGTGGAAAAAAGACATGGAACGCAAAGCAGTTAGGTCGACGTATTCGTCAGATATGGAGGGGTTTACCTCGAGAATACGCTGCCAACTTGGTAGAAAGTATGCCTCGGAGATGTCAGGCAATAATCAATAGCGGTGGTGACTGGACAAGTTATTAATATGAAAGCGCCGTAGTACTTATCTAGCACTATAAATGTACGAATTTTCAGTTTTATATAATAAATATTTTTCGGAATTATACTGGTCACGCTTTTCTTTGACAGACTTGATGACTTACTTAACCTATAACAAAAAACCGACTCAGTTGCATAGCGACGTTAAACGCATTATTTGCGATAATAAAAAGGAGCAAATTGTAGATCTGAAATCAGGAGCTGAAAACGTGGCTAGAAGTGGTAATAGCAAAGCGCCTTAACAAATCATTAAGCACCTCTTCTTAGGGAAGCACTGCGCAAGAAGAATGCAATAAAGAGAGAGGAATCCTTCTTATTTCGGTAGCATTATTATCGAAATTGCCAGTATCAGAGAATATGTTGACTCCCTTATAAAAAAAAAAATAGATAATCGCCTCTTACGACCCAGTTTGGATATGAGACTCTAGAAAGATCTCAAAACGTAGTCTTTTGTTCAAATTCTAAAATCTTTTTATGAAAAGATTGCTTATATCAAACGAGGAATTGTTGGAATGCCAGCTCGGGCCAGAACGCATATAGTGACTAAGAATCACATGGAAAAAAAAGTATACCATCTACAGCTGCAGACAATAGATGAAAGATTCTTTAGTGAACTCAAAGCTTCTGAGTCCACTGGAGAGCAATCATTTTCGCCCAGTGTTCCTCAAGGGATGAAAGGAGTTAGATGATGATGGTGGTACTAAATATTTCAAAATTGGATTGTAAATGCCAAATTACGGCTGCGCCAAGTTATGTACATTTATCATTGGAAATATCAAAATGCTCTCCATTGTAGCTACCTAAATTTAACATGTTCTCGCCAGCTTTTTGCTTCTTTTGATCTTAATACAATACTGACAGAATAGGTAGGTATAAATAGGGACTACCTTCCTCCACATCCTTCTAATGTAACGAAAACACTTTCTTATCATACCTATACCAAGCTCAAACGAATTATGTATATTCTTTGATAGAAAAATTTCCAGATCTGAGAAAAGCAAACAGAAAATTGTCTTAAATTTTATTGCATCCAATTTCATCATCAAAATTTGCCCTCACAGATTCTAATGCATTCACGATAAATGATAAAATTACCTCAGAACAAGCGAACATCTGACTTTTGACATTTTTGATTAACAAACCATTTGCCAATATACTTGACAAATCGATTCCGGATGACAAATTCCTGTATATATCCTGAAAAACATCCATAATTACACCCCAATTCCAGGGTACGCTCACTATCTCTGCAGCAACATCATTAGGGAGCCTCCATTGATCTAAAGAGTCAACACAAAGTTGCTAGCTTAAATGGTGAGGGGGTACTCCTATTGCCAATATTTGCATTGACATCATTAATTATCCCATTTTGTCCTGATTTCTGAAGGTGAAAGATTCCAATTCGAGGCAAGGGAAAGTCTTTCATCCCATTACCAGCAGCAACAACAGCAGCAGCATCAGCGGTGGCATTCAAAAAGAAGATTCTTTAATATTTGCACAAATGCCAGGCAGGCCATTGCCTCTATATAAATGAACTTACACAAGAGCAGTCGGTAGTTATATGCGTGGGAATCTATGGAACTCTATGCAACCATAGTAGTTCTTATGTAGCCAAGCCAAGCATTAGCTATAGCTAGCATCTAGCAACAACTGTAATAACTCTTCAAATAATTAATGACACCTCATTAATGACCGATTGTGTGAACAAAACAGAACATTTTCGGGATGATGCGATGTTCAACAGCCAGCTGAACCAGGTTACCAACAATTTCTGAAATGAAATGGTAAGAATATGGTTGGACGATCGACCAACAGATGAAATCTCGTGCTAGAGAGCTGATGCAGAAACAAAGTGAAACTAATTGCAAAGTAAAAAATCTAAGTGAATCCATCATTTTACGGGTAAGTAACAAAAAGTTGATTGGGACTCGAGACGATTCACTACCTCTCTGTTAAGTATCGCTAATAAAAATGGGAAGGTTGATGAACTCCCACCTCTGTATAAGATTAAGAATAGAATTCCAGTGGGTATGATTGGTATGGATTTGTATTACCTATATATATATACACTCCTTCAAGCTCATTTCGAATCGACTTAATCACTTGTCATTAAGACACTGCTGAGAATTGCCTCTCTTGAGCCTTTTATATCAGCACACAGCTATTTTTCTTAAACACTGAAATTACGTAAAATTGGAAAATTCTTTCATATAAAATCTTCAACAAGAAGATCTTCCAGAAGATATAAGAAAGTTTTTCCAATGCTTACTCTGCGTCTAAGGAGTCACCACTTTTCTTCAACTTTCCTCTCAGCTCTAGACGTTCTTGAAATTCTTTAGCTGGCAACGCAAAAACGAAGACAAATTCTGACAATAGCGAGAAATTCGCGCTAATTATTAACATTTTTTATACAAAAAAAAAAAAAAAACACAAAAAGTTAATAACTCCCCGCACATTCCAATCAGCCAACGTTTTCTACTAATAGAAGCAATAGAGTGGAGGCAGTCGCTGAACGATGTCTGTCCATTGTGTGTAGTTCAATTTCACACCTTTCATCTTAGCTTTACGCGTGATTGATCTCTTCCAGTTTCTAACAATGAGCACCGTTGCGTTGGTTACTGTGGGTGCATTCGGCAGGTACCAACTTGCATCACTCCCGAGTTTCGTATATCAGCAAAAGTGTTTCATCTTTAAGTTGGTGGTATGCAAAAGAAGGGATAATGCGGGTCTACTGGAAAAAACCGTTAAGGTTGAAAAAAAAAACTGTAAAGATTACTTCATGGTGCCTCTACTTGACCTACTAGGACCGTAGACTTTTCACAAAGTTAACGGCGCGCAGCAGCAAAGAAATATCGCTTACTGCTTTCCTTAGTTAGACTATGAGCTTGCCGAAGAATAGATCTTGGGACAATGCGGCCTGTGATTAAGTTTTGGCATAAGTCGCGATCTCACATTATTCTCTCTATGGCCTAGTGATGTTGATCGATTGCTTCAATTTAATCCACTTGGACTAACCAGGTGAGAATGGCCACGGATTTTGCGTTTGCGATACTTTGACAGATACGCGATATGTTCACTATTATGTCCGTGGAGATGTAATGGGAATTTGTGAATGGTTCATTGGGGAACATATATCAATAACATATAGAGAAAAGTGAAGGTGACGTGTATACTAAAGGCAGTAGATAAGTCATTTCGTCCAATTAGTCTAACCATCTTTTACGCTAGCGATACGTGCAACCAGATGACGCCTCTAGGATCAAGGACTGTAATCGATTATAGGCTTAATGGATGAATTAAACAATCAGACAATTCAATAACAAGGTTATGCTGTTTATTTTGTGATCATCATTCCAACTAACCCTCAGAATGAAACTCCGAAATCGACACTTGAAATAAAGATACATGGTGAGAAACTTTTGGTGTCCAGTCTCCGGTTTACAGAGACTAAAATCTCCGGAATGTTTACACGGCAAGAGACTTTCGTTTCTGGAAACCAAAGAATTAGATCTCCGGAGACCATAATAAAAAAGTTTCTAGAGACACGTCTCCGAAGTGTATGCACGAAATTTGGAGTTTGGTCTCTAGAGATCTCCAGAGATCTTTACTAATTGCAAAACAAGAGATTGTTACAGAGAATTATCTCAAAAGTTACTAATATTTTTATGTTATGAGAAAAGTGAAAAAGTTTAAAAAAATTGGTGTACACATTTTTTTTTTTTTTTTTTTAATAACCAGAACTCTATTGAAGAAACAAATTTCCTGCCCTAAATTCATTATATTATTTTTTTATTAATCTCTTTGTAATAATTTTTCAAACTCACTCCACTTTATTCCTTTTCCTTTCCGAGTAGACCTGACAAAACACACAAATAGTCTCGGGAGCCCGGAGACGACAAATGAACAAACTTCTGAGACCGGAGACCCAACCTGCGAAATTTCAAATACCTACGTCACGCTGGTTTCGAGAAAACGTCTGTGATAAACAGAATTCGCGCGAGCAATCTTATAAGGATTCTGGTTTTTCCTTTTGTTGTACAGAACACTAAAAACTTCCCCAAATACACAGAAAAAGTTACAGGTAAGGATTTTTTCCTTTTCCGTTCATTATGGTTTGGGAGTTCACACAAATTCCACATTCTCTTCATTATAAGATTCCAGTTACGTTACGTGTGGTGGTTTAGCTTCCTCAGCAGGTTTTCTATCATCTCTAAAAATATCCTGATCCTTAAGTAAGATGATGAAGGCCGTGACACATTATAAGCAGAAAGCAGTGACAGAAGCAGAAGCAGAAATCGGACATTTCTGCTTTGTCAACCACATTGAAAGCAGAAGCAGAAAACAGTTACTTGTCGATTGCACATGTCAATTTGTTATTTTTAGCTCTCTTTGTGTTGGCAATACTGCGTAGAAGCAGAATTTTTTAGATTTGATCAACTTTGAAGTTCTGTTTCTGCTGCTGTCGCTGCCTCTGCTTTCAATTTGTCACAGCCTTCAAGGTTGTTAGTTTCTTTCATCTATAAAAGAAAGGAAAGAAAGGATACTACATAGAAGAAAGGATATTATGAGGCTCAATTCATACCTACTAAACCGCAGCGCTGGACTGGACGGATATGTTTTGACAGTGTTTGAATTCCGTGCGTTGATTGAAGCTTAGCTGTCAATACAAATTTTGATATTTTGGACACTTTGATGATGTTGAACTCAATCTTAGTAAGGATGGTAAATCAAACGGAGTGCAAACAAATAAGCGAGAAGCTTTTTCATCAATTGTAAGGAAAATTTTACACCGAAAAATTGGTAACAATCGAAAAATAAATCGAAGCGAACGAATCGCAAAAGACTTGACTTTACCGAACAGCTGATCGGGCAGAAATAATTCAATGAACTACTTTTTTTTTAGCAACCTTTGGCGAAATTTCGTTTGTCATGGTATCTAATAATCGTGGGAACTTTAAGAAGAACTGAAAAATTTATTTTGATGGAAATGATCGGTTCTATGTCGACCGAAATATATTCGACAATTACGATTTGTTCAGACGTTCTGAAAACTAAAAGGATTTGGATGTGAACATACAACTGGAGGTAATTCCACTGTACAAAAAAACACACACAAATTATGTAAAAACAATGGATCAAATACTTTGAAGGTAAACTACAAAAAGTCCAACAAAGACACCTTTGCATTTTATATATATAAATAATTCAAGCAAAGTACAAACTCTGTCTATAACGCGGACGAGTGCGTATGCCTTTTTTTTAAATGAAAAAAAAAGACTATTAAAAAATTTAAAAAAATTAAAAAACAAATTAAGAAAAAAATTAAAATAAAAAAATTACGAAATTTTTCATTTTACAAAAAATTCAAAAAATTCAAAAAAATAAAAAAACTAAAAACAATAATAAAAATATAATAAATAAAAAACTTTAAAGAAAAAAATAAAATTTGTTTTAAGATGGAATCCCTTTCTAAGAATGGGCGACTTTAGCTTATAGTTGACATTGAGAGCCTTGTGACTAATATTCTATATTATGAAAATAATAATATTATAAAATAATTATGCGCCTGGTTTTTATACTGATTAGCCTTCCAATCGGACGTCAGTTGAGGAATGTTCGAATAATGAGGAATTTTACGACAAGAAGATCTGTTAATATTATCCGGAAGAAATATTTTTGTTAGCTCATGTTAAATAAAAAAACAAACGTAGAAAAAATGAAAATCGTTTGAAGCGTGAATGTAATGTAAATGTGCCAAATAAAATTCAATTAAATTATTGTTTTATTATTATTATTTTGTATTTTTTACATTTTCATAGGCATGAAGTACTTCGATAGCGCAAATAGTATTAGCGAAAAAAAAAACTTATAGGATGCGTGTGGATACCCGGATATCACTGTAACATAAGCTTTATTTTACAAAAAATTCTAAAATTCTAAACTGTAAACAGAAATAATTTGTTACCATTTTAAATGTGCTAAATCTAAGGGAATTATGTATAATTTTATTTACTCATAATTTTCCACTATAAAACGATACAACATCAACGCAGGATTGGACAATAATGTTCGAGACTATCCGCCAAAGAAGTATTTTTTGAATAGTCGGTGCAATAAGGTCAGGTTATTTTTTATGGAAACTGACTGAGGTAAACATTTGTGGTAAGATTGAAATAGGTCTTTTCTTGTTTCTTTGCTCACTTTCTGTTCTGGTTTTTAAATAAAGAGCAAAAGATTTAGACCGAAATAGGATCTTAAGCAATAGAACATTTTAGAAAAAGTTTATTTCAGTCAGAATTTACGTTTTTACTATTTTTACTATTTGTAGAAATTTATCTAGTTTTGAAAATCTTTAAGGCCTTATACAAGGTGTCCCGTGAGTCGACGTCAAGCCAGAATCGGATGGTAGACCAAATCATAACAGTTACCAGAAAAATAAAAAAAAACTGTAAGTTATGTATTTTTCAAATTATAGAAATTTCTTTTGTTTTCGAGAAAATGTACGCCCTGTGATGGTTTTTTAGCCCTGTTGCTACAAATCTTTACTTTTTTTTTAAATTTTAACCTGTTGCTTTAAATTCTAAGCCAACTGCTCCAGCTTGGAGGAAAATGTCACATTTTGCCGAACCAACAATATAAAATTAATAATTCGTTGAACTTTAACTGACTGTACTGAAGAAAAAATTGTACTACGCCAGATTGGCAAGTAACTTTAAAAGTTGACGCATTTAATAAGGATTCTAAAATGGTATAACACTTGCTACATTATTTCTTAGAATACGGAAAAAATAAATTTTTCTTCAAGAAACCCAGTTTCGAAAAATTTCTTTTCACCCTCTAAAAATGATTCTACTATACCCAAAGCTTGCCGTAAGAACGTAACTTTAAGATTCTAGTTTGAGTGAGATGGAGAGTCATTGCGTGAAGTGTGACTGAGCAAGATAATGACGCTAGCGAGTCAAATCATCGAGTTTTTACAAATGTGCACCGTCTACTCTCCACAGAGGGCCGACTTCCAAACCAAGTACATGATGAAGGAAGAAGGTCCTTACCTTACGAGGACGTAGTACTTCAAGCAGTTAAAGAAGACCCAAGTATTTCGGTATGTGCAATCCAGGAAAGCACAGGAGTTCCTATAAGTATAGCTCACCGAATTTTACAAAAACATGAGCTCCAGAATTACGGAAGTACTTGTATGTGTCAACAACGGAAGATTTGCCCGTCTGATAATCCGATCCTTTTCAAGAAATTGTCGAACTTGTATTGCAGCTGAAAGAAGGCAGTTTGAACATCTTTTGCAAGTAATAGATCTTAGCATCTAAATAATTGGTGTTTAATTTTAAACTTAAGGAAAATTTGTCCTAAATTCAACAAAAAGTTAGGATCTCTAACTTTAAAGCGTCACTATCTGTCTCATTCACGCTTCAAGCAATGACTCTCCGTCTCACTCAAACTAGAATCTTAAAGTTACGTTCTTACGGCAAGCTTTGGGTATAGTAGAATCATTTTTAGTAGGTAAAAATAAATTTTTCGAAACTGAGTTTCTTGAAGAAAAATTTTTTTTTTCCGTAATCTAAGAAATATTGTAGCAAGTGCTATACCATTTTAGAATCCTTATTACTGCGTCAACTTTTAAAGTTACTTGCCGAACTGGCGTAGTACATTTTTTTTTCAGTACAGTCAGTTAAAGTTCAACGAATTATTAATTTTATATTGTTGGTTCGGCAAAAGTGACATTTTCCTCCAAGCTGGAGCAGTTGGCTTAGAATTTAAAGCAACAGGTTAAAATTTAAAAAAAAAGTAAAGATTTGTAGCAACAGGGCTAAAAAACCATCACAGGGTGTACATTTTCTCGAAAACAAAAGAAATGTCTAAAATTTGAAAAATACATGACTTAGTTTTTTTTTTCTATTTTTCGGGTAACTGTTATGATTTGGTCTATCTCCCGATTCCGGCTTGACGTCGACTTATGGGACACCCTGTATATACGCGAAAAATTTCAAAATTTTTCATTTTATTTTTATTTTTGATTCCACTAGCCTGAACTGTTAGAAATATTTTAAGCATTACAAAATTGAAAAATTCCAAAAATTGTTAAATTTAGAGCATTTAGAGCGTAAAAACTTTTATTTTCGTGGAAGTAGATCCGCAACTACCCTTTTCTATTTTTCACTTATTATCCCTGTATAGAATCGTGTAACGGTAAAGGTAACGGGTTCTGTAGGTTTGCTCTATGATAAAACTAACGGGTTTTTTTCGGTTCGGCACAGGCATAAGCATAGTAGGTACAACAAGTGCGGCGCGCCCGACCGCTAACTTCAAAGCCGTTTTTCCACGATTCACTTTTTTGAATTTGATGAAAGTTCTGACTCTTGAACGAAGGATCAGATCGCTTTGAAATTTTTACAACATATTCTTAGTATCATCACCTATCGCATAAACTGAAGAAAAAAATTTCAAGGGCACAAAAAAATACAATACCGACAGAAAATGGTGTAAAAAAATTTGTTTCGATTTTTATTATAATAATTTTTTTTTCATAATATTGTTAGTTTACACTGAAGATACGTTCATTATGCATTTATAAATATATTATTATTTTTTTTTTAGAATCCCACATCGATGCCGAGAACTGTCACCATCAACGCGCGCGAAAAAGAAATGCATTACTTTATTATGTTATATCTCTGCCATTTGTCAATATTTCTGATTTTGTTTTACATACTTACATATACTTAACTGTTATGAATCTACAGATCATAACCTTACCCTTTGCATAAATGATCTGCGCGTCAAGAAAAGTACCTTCGAAAATCTGCGAAATCGCGTATATAAGGCCTTAAGCCATACCTTTACAAAAATTTTCTTTGTTAATCTGAAAAGTAAATGGCGTATAAATTTTTTGCTGGTATTCATTTACCGAATCCAGCATTTTCAGTAAAAATTTCTATAGTACAATGTAAAACGGTTTGCCAGATTAAACTGGTCGCTTTCGATGATAATTGGTTCCCTTGGTTATAGTAAATTAAAGCCATACGTTAATTAACATATTTCTTATCATATGGAAAATTCAGAAGAGAATCATTAATCGTAAGAGTGTTTTTATAATTTATTCTACTAATTATAGTAGGCAATCCTGACTTACATCCTGTATTTAATGAAACCCGTGAGGTCATAATAGTATAGTAAATTATTGTTTGCAACAAATCCTATTCTTTCTTACTATATTTCTGCTCTTATTAAAATTTTAGTAATATCGTTTAACTATCTGTTAGTTAGATACAGACTTAGTTACAATGTGCCGCAATATTGTCTATTGCATGACATGACATATGAACTTTATCCATAAATTAAATAATATTTAATTAAACTGAAATAATAACTTAAATATAGAATTTTATTTAAAATACATTTAAAAAAAAAATTAAATTAAATCGGGTTTACTTTTTGGTAATTTTTTTTCATTATTACAAGAATTTAGTATGGGCCAGAAATTTCTACGCGGATTTCTTTAAGAGGAGTCAGTACCAAGATTTGCAAGTTTCATACATTTTTTAATGCGAATTTCTGGCAAACTATTTGTACCAAAATAATGACTTGTATCTTAAATTAAAGGTAACGAAGAGGTTTAGTAAATAACGTCGAGAAAAATAAAAAAAAATGTATTGGAATGGAGATATTAGCTCGGAAACTTGTAAAAAATGGTTAAAATGGATTTTTTCAAATCAAATTCCTGTTAGTAGGTAATCTCATTTTTTTAGATTGTGACTATTTTAGAAAGATAAAGCCTAAATCTAGCAAATAACGTTGAGTTTTTTTCATTTTTAGTGGCGCTTTTTTTAATTGTTTAACTCTAATGGTACTTGCTTTTTTTCTTTATATTTCACCGACAAGAAATTGCAATATTTCGTTGAAAGTTGTTAGAATATAAAGCAAAATAGTATATTTAACAATTATGGGCCAACAAATTTTAGGGGAGTTAATTCTCGTAAAAAATTTTCAATTTCTTTGAACTGAAAATTTTCATTTTCGTCTTAAATTGTCGCATGATGGGTTTCTGTCTTTTACGCTAGATATCTCTAATGTGACTTGTGGTCTAGGTCTAGCGTAATTTAATATGAATTTTCATACTTTCAGGACACAAACCTTTATTGCCTACAGGCTCGCTGGTATCTAAATTGAAATTTTTCCTGAGGACTGACTCCTCTTAAGTCTTCATTCTTTCGGAGGATTTGATAAATTTCTAAACTTTTTGTAAACAGAAATCAAAGTGCCGATTCTGCTATTTTGTCGTATGTAAATGTATGTCAAAATATTCGACAAAATGAAATGAACTTTTCTTCTGTTTCTGCTTCTTGTGTTATTTTAAACTTAAATCAGCACACTAAGACTGACTGTCCAGACGTACAATGACACTTTATTGAATGATAAAAGAAAAAAAATTATTTTGATTCAACGATTCTATGTACAATATTTTGGTACTGTTCAGCTCACCGACTTAAATTTAAATATATTATCAAATCTAATGGCCTAAATAATTTTATAGGTATCATATGTAGGTATAAATAATAATAACATAAGTTAAGTAGTAACTCGCAGTAGCACAGTAACGCACCCAGGATTTGGCATTGGGGGGGACTATATGTGTCCCAAGTCCAAAGGAGTCGGAAAAATAGGACTCAAAAGTCGCGTCCTCCACCCATCTGACCACTTAAGTACTGCTATTGTATATTTAAATGTTTTATTTTATTATATGGGACTTTGTAATTACATTTTATACATAATTTGTAAATTATGTTCAAAAACTGACTTTCTGGGAGGGGACCGGTACCGGTCATCCCCCTCCTCGGTGCGCCACTGCAGTAGCATACACTGCTGTAAATTCAAGTTCAATTGTTATTAGAAACTGAGAAAAATCTTTAAAAGAAATATCATGAGAATGATTTTGTGTATAGCTTCAGAACTAAAGTTGGATGCCATTTATATTGTAATATATTTAATTACATAGAACATTTTTAATTGTATTTCAAACTTGGGTGAAGTATACTTTACTAGTCCCATTATAAAAAATTACCACCTACTATAACGAAATAAAAATTTTAAAGTGAAAAGAGAGTGTTGAACATTTATTTATCATAGTTTAAAACTTTTGAAACGACGTCAAACACTGTTGTCAAATTTGTCATACTTTTTAATCATATATTCTGAAGTTTTTCTTCACTGATAATTCATATTAGTTTTTGTGAATAAAAATGATAAATCAAAAAGAAATATTATGATGACTGAAGTACAACCAAATTTTGCTGACACATATATCAGTATTTTGTGACAAATATATACGACAAAAGGTATCACAAATGATACAGGGTGTAGACTTCAAATCAATTAATATTTATTATCTCCTCAATTATCACTGAAAATATGAAAAAAATCCGATTTTGGATTTGAGAAAGCATATTTAACCAAAAATACCTAAAAGTGGGCTCTAAACATGATAGCACGACCCGAGGGTAGCAAAATATTACCAATAGTAGTAGTTACCCACATATAGCTACGACATATTTTACATTGCTCGCCAATTTTAACAATGTTAACTTGGATTCCAAGTGACATCTTTTGTTATCTTCTGAAAATAATTTTTCACTTAATTTTCAATTTCCACTCACTTCTCAATCAATTTCGACATAATTTATTTCTATCATTTCTCGCTAAAGTGAATGCTTTTTGCATAATTTTCGTTATGCAAAGCATACCGCGAAAGCTAAATGAGTAATGAGTTTTCATGATTTTCTGTACAACACTTCTCACAAGCCTCATTATAATATACAGTAACAATATGTAATATATAGCTTGCCAATATATCAGCTTAAAGGAGCCATTCTTATCAGCTCATTTTATCATCTTCGACGACTTACAACAAATCTATGCGCTCCGAGAAACCATTGATTATATCTGCGGCCATTATGTATCTACATATACCTGCCGAGTGTCTACTTTCGAAAATTATCAAACAATGCTCCTCACACCTCTTTATAGCGCGCTTAGTGGGAAACGCACTCAACCGCTATCGACAAAACACTAATTGTAGCACCTTCGACCACAGATACCAAACTGGCTACAGCTAAACAGCACCATTGGTAAGAACTGAAAATCCGGGAGTACGATGGCGATTACTTCATGGCTGAAATTAGATAAGTTGATGGGCGCAGAAATCTCTTGAAATGTGAAATTGCCTGAGCCCATGATAACGGGGGAAAACGATCAATTTGTCACTTCCGAAATAATGTGGTGCTCTTCATGGGCGCTCATGTGTCAACTAAATTTCAGTTGACACGGCAACTATGTATGGAAAGGTGTCTATGGCGCATATGACAAATGATATAGGTAGGTCGAATCTTATGCTGACCAAATACCATTGACATGGAGACACGCTACTATTCTGATCGCCACTGGTAGGTAAAGGCAAAGCGATTGATTTAATTCGGGGACAGAAAATCAATGTCCATCAATTAGGATGTGTCGAAAGTGATAAATTTCTTTCATATCCATATGCATACGCGCGCTAGCGCTATAGGAATGTAGGATCAGGGAATTTTGAATGACTTTCTTTTTTTTTTAAGTGAAAATTTCTGGAATAAAATGGAATTTTTGTCAGCCTTAGTTTAATATTAGGGGTGCATTGAATGCATATGCAGGTTAGTGGTTCATTGGGTATTTGATATTTTTGTAATGTTTCGCGCCACATGAATTACAAGCACAAAGAACTGTCTTTTCCAAGATTCACTGGGTAAAGTTTGACCAAGAAAAGGGAACTGTATTGCAATTTGTTTCAAACCACCAAGCTTTTACTAAGGATTTCTAGATAAGAAAAACCGATTCTTCCTGCTTTCCATTGCTGCGATAGTGATAAAAACAGCAATGAATTAGCGAATCGATACAAAAGAAATCTATTCTAAATTGCACTTCTATATATGTGTAGTATCGCAGTGCAATCTTAGTGCATGGCCACAACGCTGCACCGCACCTAGCACTGCACATAGCACAGTACAAGACCAATCATTCCCTAGCACATCGCTCCTTGTACATCGCGGAATTAATGGCCACAGTAAAGCACTGCACATTGCCTAAAGCGACCTCGAATATTTGACTTCTGAAGTAAGTTAAGATATTGCGAAAGCGCAGTCCAGTTTTCGTTAATGGCTCATTTTCATCGTTCAGTTAATTCATTTGACTAATTGAAAAATATTTCCATCTTTTTCCAATTCTTGCAAAAGTTCCTATAACCTTTTCTCCCTCGCACATCTCAAATTTTGTTCACTTTAAACCACAAGAATACCGCACTTACAAAGCCAAATATTTGACACAGCCAAGCTTTTCATTTAAAACTAACACATAGCGACACGTGTGGCGAAAATATATATTTATTCATCTTCTTAAAGTGACTAGGATAAAGGAATTTTACAATAATCTTGCTAAAAGTCAATATTTAAAAAAAAAAAATTCACAGAAATCCAAATTAGTACTTAGAACGACAAAAGTAACAGGGAAATTAGTCAAATGAATTAACATACCGATGAAAATGAGGCATAAAGGGTATTGACAGAATTCAACACTCTAGTTGCAGTTCATCTGAAGAGGAAGACATTTTGTGTGAAGTTAGTAAGTGGAATTCCTTAAAAATTTGTTAAAAAAGACAAGCCGCATTCATGAAATTAACTTTAAGAGAAGTAATTTGGGTGAATTTCATCATTTCTATAAAGATCTCCGATGAGACCGATAACGCTTTTACAAATATATGCACATAGACGTATCTACATTTGATTACATTTTAGACCAGATTCACGGACAAATTGTGAAAAATGGGAAGAATTTCCACAATCAACCAATAGGAATAATAGTAAAACTAAAGAATTTTTTTGCTGGATTATTAATTAACTGAATTACAGTTATTGGATGTTCGAATGCATATTCAGACTTTTCCACATTCTGCATGGAAAAATCTCTGAAATTTCATTCCGATAAATAAATGGGTGATTACCCTTTTTGTTTTTTTAAGGTAGGGGGACAGGAGAACCCATCTCGAGTACGGAGGCCATGGCGGCCCATTGTGCTGTCCTGCTAGAAGCCCAGTCAACAAAATCTTCCTGCCCTCTTAATGAAACACATCAGGTCATGGTGAGGAAGGTTTTTCAGCTCAGCTACTGATAAAAGGGCAGATCCCAGAGTATCCAACCTACTCCGGGCGAAGGCCGGACAAGCACACAAAAAATATTCCGTTGTCACAGGCTCTCCTTCTAGACAGGACAGACACTCAGGGACAGACACTCCTTGTTAGATGAGCGTGAAGTGAGCTATGGCTCATGATGACGCCAACCACAGTTCTGTATTATTTCCCTCCGAACTAAATAAGAAAATCGGAGATATTCCTATTGGTCCCATCAAGAAACAGTTTTGTGCACCTACAAGTACTCAGGCTCTCCCATCTCTTCTGATGCTTCCTATAAATCAGCTTAGATGGGAGACCCAATACTCGAGGTGGCAACGCCTGCGCCGGGCTTCGGCGCGGAGAACGGAGAATCTTAGCCAGCCCTCGCTAAAACGTCAGCCCTTTCATTCCCCATTATTTCCAAGTGACCAGGAACCCACAGAAGGGATACCTTCTTGTGCATATACACCTTTTCTACAGACGACCTGCAATTCCCCAGTAACTTAGATATTATCGGAGGGCCACTCAGCAATATCCTTTCCGTTGATCTCCATATCAAGGGTTATCTTCGCTGGCATTGATATGTCGAAGGCTTCAACCTGGAAGACAGCGGTTTGTCTTCCAAATGAGTACTCCATCCCAATGTCAGGTTCAGGAAAGTAGACATCTGTCCCAGCTCCCTTATTAGTGAGTAAAAATTTGTAGAGCGGACCGGGAAAGACTGGATAAGCTGGAAATTTGTCGTCTTTATTAGACTGAAATTCATTGAAGAAAAGGCAATTCACTCAGTCCACGATTCCCTTACAGGAAAGTTCACATATAAGCGACGCCCAAAATGAAGCTCAGGTATCATCGCATCAGGTGGCTTACTGGGCAGAGGGTTTTCCAAGTCCAGCGCATACGTCAGAGAGCAATGAGAAGAGCCAGTAAAGCAGTCCTCCCAACATCCCCATGAGCACAATCTGCACACGGTCCTTTTGGCATTTGCCTGAATGACAAGATCCAGGGGTGGTTACACTTTCTAGGCTCCATATCGTGATCATGAAATTCTTCCACGAGAAGTTGCATAACTTTAGTTCGAAGTCGTATCTTTTGCCAAGGAAATAATGGTTTAACATGTTAGCAAGCAATTAAAAAATGTGATGTTGTCGTCTATACTTTCCTCCATCCGCATCTTGAGAGAATTTTCCTTTCGCGTAAGGTATTGCAGTTTTTCTCTTTCCGCATCCAAGAAAGCAGGACCAAGAGGATCCATATGTTACTGTCATATATAAATCTACTGAATTTACTCGCGATAAATGTTACCAAAGTACTCCACAGAAGAAAATTTACTAAAACATCGTTAAATCTATTAAATTCATCCCAGTCGAGATAAATTTTACCAACGCACCGCACAAAAGAAATAACAACTCATTTCCTGTGTGCAGTGCTAGGCTCAGTGCAATTGTTGGTGGAAGGGGCGATGCAAGGTGCGGTGCGCCACTGTGGTCATTTCTATTTGAAATAAGGGATAAATTTTATCATCGCACACCAAGCACCGGGCGATGCGATGTGCGGTGCTTGGTGCGGTGCGCTGTTGTGGCCATGCCTTTAGAGGCTGGATAGAGTCCAAGGGAAATATGCCCAACATTTGGGAGTTATTGGCGAAATTCGTTATAGTTTGGTGAAAATGATGTGAAATTAAGTGTGAGTCAACGATGGCTCACGCCGTCAGATAAAATCCCAGCGTGTGGGTTTGTGTGTTTAAGTCTTAGAACATATAATTAAAGGAAGCGAAAAATCAAACCCTATCGGTGGTATTAGGGAATCTAGGTTCTTTAGTGAAGGAGTGGAAAGGAAAGAATATAAGCAAGTTTAAGCAAGGTTTAACCAAGTGAACTTGACATTAGTTAATTGTGTCATTTCGAATTAAAGTCAGATTCGTGTTTTTTATGCCGGGTTTTGTATTCTGTCTTTTTTATTAAAAAATTGTTCCGCAAATTGTGTTATATTTAAATAAAAACAAGTGAAAATTTAGTGACTTGGACTTAAGTTCATAAACATGTGAATATTTCAACAAGGAATTTTGCTGTTCGATGCTGTATAAATAATCATCGAAATAATCCTGGAAGGACGTTTTCAGGCCTGAAATTAAACTAGAAAGTTTTTTTTACTGCAAATACGTGCAAAAGAAATGAACTAAAAATCTGCCAAGTGCGAATGGACTCGCGCACGAAGGGTTCCCTACCATCGTACCAAATTTAACACTATGTAGTTCTCACTTATTTCTTAAAATAGGAGTAGGCGTCATTTGAAAAAAAATAACGCCGTCATTTAAAAAAATAATGCCTACTTATGATAATAATAATGAATAAGAATAAAACGAGGGAAAAAACACGTTTCTTGTATGGGGGCCCCGTTTGATTTTTAATTTTATTTTATTTTTATTCTTTGTTGTTATAGCGGTAATAGAAATACATATTCTGTGAAAATTTCAACTGTTTACCTATTACGGTTCATAAGATATAGCCCGGTGAGAGACAGAAAGATGGACGGACATCGAAGGCTTACTAATAGTTTGGGTACGGAACCCTTAAAAGGATGGGAAAACGAAAATATCAAGATAATTTGTTAAAAAGACTTTTTTTGTTTACATTTTTGTGTTCGCAACTTTTGTTTTTATTGTTCAATGTGTCAGCTGGCAGCTCACAATTTTGTTTTATTTTAAATAATTACGCCAAGCCCCCGTTCAAAAATATTTCAGATTTACTACTTCCATGAGCATAACGAAAATATAAACAGATTTCCACCACATAGAAATGCCGCAATTTTCGGACTTATTGAGCTTCCTTTAGTTATATTTAATTCTAAGGTTTACATAAAAGTTTTGGGATTCGTAAATTGGAAATGGAATAAATTCTTGTATATAGAAGATGTATCTTTCATAAGTTATCGGATGATTTATAAAATAATTAATGGAAAATTTGTAATTCCTTTATTATCCAAAGGATGCATTTTACCAAAACCCTCCTCCCTCCAACCACCTTACTCGAACATTTGTTTACATATCATTTTGTGAACGATATGTCTCGCTATTTGATTCATCATGTATACACAAAATAGTTCTGAAAAATTTTCCGAGCCTATTATCTGCTATGTATAGGTAATCAAGGGACCAGATTTCAATTCTTTTACAGTATCTATATGAAAATATGCTTCCTGCTCTTCGAAGGCATGGTAGAGGTATAATGACTTATGACTGAGACTTTGCAGGCTTTTTTGGAATTTATGAAATTTTATAATATTATGCTAATAGTTTTGATTTTCACCAAAATGTCAATTTGTTGTTGTTGTTGTTCGATCTGAAGTTCAGTAATATTCGAAAGAATATTCAGCGATCTATACATGGACTCTACTCAGGGGCAGATTGTCTCAACCATGCTTCCATTTTATTCAGTCAGTGTAACGCATCCTGTATTAAAATCTTGAATTTAGAAAAAAAAGTCCCGATTTATATGAAGGCTTTACAGGTTGAGTTGAAATTTTCAGTACAAATTTTAGTACAGCCAATTTTATTATTTCAGTCGTAATCGGCTCGATATTGACCTGAGTTTAGGATTGCAATCAATCATGATTTAGATTATAAGAAATTAATTAAATATTAATGAAGTTAGTTACTTCACTTCCGGTATATGATTCCAAGGAAAAACCTTAGTTGCACAAATTTGATTCAATTTGAGCACTTGCTACAAGAAGACGATCTTAATTGTAGAGAACGGGGTAGAAAGAACCTGATGAAAAGAACCAATATGAAACTGCGAAAGATTGAAATTTAGAGAGAAGTGGAATCCAAATTGGCCAAAAATAAACAACATTGAAGTCGACCACTTCCAACTTTAACAAATACCTCCAAAAATCATTACGTTTTCACCAAGATTTGCATTTACTACTTTTACTCCTGAAATTTGAGTAGTTTATTCAATTTTGAGATTTTTTGTCAAAACACTCATAAAGCAGCCTGTTTACATATAAAAGGTCATAAGAACTTTGACCGAATACAAATATAAAACCTGAGCGTGGCGAAATCATTGTAAAAATATTCGCATCATCACAATTATTATTTTGCAGTTGGTAATGATCCGACGACATACATATTACCTACCGCTTTTGGTCGACAGAAAAATCATAAACCCAGCGTGACACGGAGCTCGAAAAGCGAATAATTAAATTTTCATAAAATATGAGACAATCATGTTGCTAAGCACCACGGGAGATTTTATAGTCTTCGGTTGGCCATTAAAGAATTAGTGGCACCTGTGTAACATCTCATCGTCAAGTCGTCAAAAATTAAGAACTTTTCGTGTTGTTTAAAAGTCACTGTGATACGGTGTGTATAGGGATTAGTTAACATTCAACTATTCCAGCGATGGAAGCTACCCTAATTTTGTGTTTTGTGGAGAAAATGTCCTTTTGAATATTTCAGGGTTTATAATGCTAAACACTGGTTGCCGCTGAGGGGGGGGGCTGCGGTGTAATTAGTGCGTGCACTTAAAGAGCATCATGAAAACACCTGTGCCGCAGAAATTAAGATTAAGTTGAAGAAAAAAAAACTGTATACGCTTCTTATGACAACATTATAAACTTTTCCTTCAGTTTCGTTTCGTTTTTTTTTTTTATTATTATTTCTCATATTCCACAGGCCCAGATTCTGAGTACAATGCCTATTTGCCAGACCGACCGAATATTTACCACCAAATTGCTCAATTGAAAGTTTTAGCGACATTCACTGGAATTAGTCTAAACTTGTCGCTTTTGTTAGCGATGTAAAAAGCAATTAATTTTCCATTTTCTTTCCGAACACATTAAATGAGCTCCTTGCTATACGCCTTGGCGTCGTGAAGAACGAAGAAGCTCAAAACTAATGACTAGAGATAGAGCAGACATATGCTCACTTGCGTTGTGCATCAATATGTTTCCTTCCTGGCAAATTGCCGAACAATAAACTTGTCGCTTACATCCTGGATATATATTAAATGGAAGCGCTTATTATATCCCGGTTTCTGCCTAATTATTCCAGAGATAAGCACAGGCCTATGTTGTTACACAGCAACAATTTTGTATGTGCATACATACAAATATAAGTTGAATCGTGTTCATTACACATTCATAAATTCTTCCCTGTTAAATTTCAATTGACACTCTGAAATTTGGGGAGAAAGAGGTTCGTAGTCCTCATCCTCACCTATCTCATTTATGTTTATGTCACGTTCCTATTATAGTGGTAGCAATAACAACAGCAAGGGAACACACTTATTGAATATAGAATAGAGAAATGAAGCGTTGTTAAATTATTATTGGCAATATTGGATCTGATATAGAATTTAGTACATCGCGAGGCACTCTTCATCCAGCAGAGCAGAGATTTACTATAATTTGCCGGAACTCAATGGATTTGACAAAGTCATAAATCTGGTGAACAAATTATCAACATCGACAGGACTAGTAATTGATTTATTCCCAAAAAATAAATTATTCGTGTTGTTGAACACGTGAAAAAGGAACTTTTTGGACACAGGTGGAGGTGACTTTGGAGTCGAGAATCGTGCGAGTATTTCTAAAAACCTCGCGTGAGTATAAAATCACACATCAAATGCTCAAAGATTAACAAGGTGCTTATAAATCAGCAGGTGTTCTCTGCATTATATTGATGTTGAACATTTTCACAGCAAGATTTCACACCAATAATAATTCGTTATTTATATGACATAAGCAATGCGAATATAAAAATAGTAAGTAAATAAATAAATAATAGTAAAAAAAAAATGGGTGATAGCTGGTAAATTTTTTGATATTTTATTATTACCTTTAATTTTAAGCAGTCTTAGGAAATACGGGTATACAAGGTAATTAATTGCAGTTTATCTAAATAATAATATAAGAAATAACACATACCTATTTCCTACTTCCATACTATAGGTACCAAGTGTACTATAATCGGAGTTACGTTGCAAGGACTTTGGGGAGCTTAAATTTTCAAGAGTGGAAGATATAACAATAGATAAATATAACATTTATGGTAGTAGCGGAAAAACGAGCTCTGGTTTCAACAACGACGAGTCGGTACCTCCTCAGACTAAAATCTCATCTACTAAGTTTCCTGGTTTTATTTTCCACTCTTTCGGTATAGTTATAAGATTATCAAACATATAGTACTTCGTAATTGTAGTTGAAATAAAAAAAACATTAAGCCTCTTCTACTTTGATTGGGCCAAAAACTTCAATTCCGCTCCCAAAAAGTTATAAAAAAGACAAGCAAGATTTTTGTGTTTCGAGTAAAAAGTAGATATTTATGCGTTTTCCAAATTTTTACTTTAAAGGCCCGAAGAAAAGTTTTACTACTTCATTCGTTTGGCTATCGAAAATTGTAACTTTTCACAAATTAATATTCAGAGGTGTCTCATGGATCTGAACTGACTGCTGTTTAGTTTACTATAGTAAATGATCTCCCGGAAATTGTTAAGGATAAAAAAACTACTTTTAGATATACAGATCAAATGCAAGAATACATGTGTTTATTTTAATTAAGCGGGGAAAGCTTTGGCGATCGGATGTGGCTTGAGCGACTCTCTTTAGTGAAAAAATTGACTTTTCTACTTCTCGTGATTGCGCAGAATTGGTGCGTCGTGGAAAATGACTTCCTAAAAGAAAAATGTTCACAACAGAGCACTTATGGTCATGGAAGAAAGAACTGCTAAAATATATGCGAAATGTAGTAGCTGCCGTATATGTGACCCAAATGCATGAAAATGGGTTCTCCGGGAGCAAAAACGTTTCGATGAAGTTTTTTGAATCCGAAAAAAGTACAAAACCCGATAGTACTCTGCGATCCCTTTAAGCAAGCTGTATTTCCAATTCAGCATAAAATCACCCAAGAACATCCTATTCTTGTCCCACAGATCCCATTGCTTCGCCGGGATAAATAGGAAGTATTCAGTATGTACTTAGGACCTTATTTCTAGGAGTTATTGAAAATTTCTCATAAGTTATTTCCTGAGATATCCCACAACTACTCTATGTGGGAACATTCTCAGTATTTTAAAGACAAATACATACGGCATGTGTAGGACAATTTTGGGACAAACATGGGAAAGTCGTTTTTCCTCCTTCCAGAATTTATTTCGGTATGTTCTCTGATTCTCGTGGTTCGCGCGGTTCTCTGGTGAAAGCACTTATTTGTTCTTGGTGTGCTTCCGTGTGTCGTTTTTGGAGAACAACAACATAACAACAAAATAAGAATGGAAAGAAGACATAAGAGATCTGCGCTGTCTAAGCCAGCTGAAGCATGAAACTATACTAAAATTCTATTCGCTACTGCAATTTCTTCTTGTTTTGCCAAAGTTTGTTAGTTTGTTAGTCTTGGAACATGATTACTTAGCCATTTTGTTATAGGATATCCATTTGATTGTATTAAAAATATTGCATTTATGTTTTCTTCCAAGTGCATACACCTCTGGCATATACTTTCCAGGAAGTATTTATTTATTTCTTGTAAAAATGCCTACACATCAAAAAGAAAATTCTACAATTTCAGAAAATCTGAAACAATATCCTCAGATATTCCCCGTACATCCGTAGGCCGTCCTAGATACGCTTGCAGCGTGAATTTTATATTATTGATTGCGTTAACTGTGCCTAACTACAACCACAGGATAGCCTGTGGGAAAGGCATGGCATATAACAGGGACATCCCAACTCCGGACATTCGTCACTCCCAGGGATGTTCTAAGTTGTTAACTGGGACCGGACGGGATTTCCCACGGACAATTTATATATCCTAACAGAATTTCCCAGTAACATACCACGGACACATTTCTGCTGTGTGGGTGGAACTACCTCCCCCGCCGGGGATTCCTATCCCCACCTTAAAAGTATGCAGAGAAAAATTATCTGCTACGAATTGTAGTTCGTAATGAGCTGAGGCGAACAGTGAAATTCGTTTTCCGATCGGACATAACCCTACCGAGTTAGAACCGATCTAAAGTGGGAAAAGTCTAGGACCGCAGTTCAAATAAAAAAGAGGTAAATACTATAAAAGTCAGTATGGGTATGGCTATTTAATCCTCCGAGTATAGGGCTGTGGTTACTCAAACTTCTTCTAAGAATCTAAGGAACTCGATTCTGTACTAAACTTTTCCAAAATTTACTAGATAAAACTTCCAAACGTCCCCCCCCCCCAACCCAAGCCTTCCTCCGCTTAATTGAAATAAACATTGTTAATAAAATATGTTCAGAGTATCTAATGCATCGTTTCAGACATATCTCTTATCTGTTGATGTGAGGCCTAAAATGGGCATTTAACCATATTTCTCCTTACAAATTGAAATTATTTAGATGCTGTCTAATAGGTTATCTAAAACATAGAGAGCTGATTTTACTTTATATGCAATACATTTTGTCATAGTGGAATTGAATCGTCACTATTCCTCATTTTTTTTAAATATTTATATGGAAGTTTCATATCACGGTGCAAGTCGTTCTTTCATGAAGTACTCTTCCCTCACACATACACTTTAAAAATAGAAAACTTATTCAGCAATACTTTTACCCGTGGACGACTATAGCTCCTAATTCAACCTCCATTAACCTGGAATTGTCAATTTAAAATGATTGTACCTACCAAAAAAAAAACAAATTGCGGTAAAACAAACTTCTCAAAATAAACCGCAGTACTTCTACAAATACAAAAAAAATCTGATTTCGCAAAATACCATCAAGTTAAAAAGTAGATTAACAAAACTCTAACTCAGTCACGCCTAATACTTTATTTCGAATATAAAACTATCCTTGTTTGACACCCATGTTCATACATAACTCTATCATACCACAGATTTAATGATTTCTCTGAAATTGGTGAAATTGGTATCAACTTTTTTAAAATGGATGATTTGGCATATCTTTAAAAAAGGCATAGTAATTTCAGGAGACACACAAGTTGATGTAATAATCTTTTCTGTTCCACACAGTATTAAATTTTCTGATCTATTATTTACCACGTTTATCAGAATTTATTGCATACGCCATTCATACAGCATCCGTGAGATGTTTCTATTTACTGCAACTCCATCTTCCAAGAAAATAAATGCGCAATAATTTATGTAATCAGAGCTAAAAATCCTTGATCTAAAATTTAATTATATTTGTAGTGACGAAACCTACCATCTCGCGGAGATCGGTACGCTCTGTAACAGACCTAACAAAATTTCCACAATTCAACAGGAGAAAAGTAGCTGTAGTACTGCGGGTCTATTAAAAGAAATCTGTCTTACGTTCAATCTGGCCTGGCCACTATTACCCACCAAATGAAATTGCCTTTATAATAAGCCCAGACGTAATCTCAGAATCTGAAGAAACTACCGAGCAATGGGTTATGGCAATGGCTCACTAGGTGTATACCCTGGGCAAAATGTAAATTGTGTGTGGTCCATTGACAGAACGGCAGAGACGGCCATAAGAAGACCATGAAATCGCCGTAAAGTGTTTGCATACTGGCCATAAGTGTTGCCGCGAGGTTATAATAATCAATTTGTCTTTATGAAGCCCAGCGTCCAGTCCACATCTCCAGCTATGAAATGAGGAAGCTTTTATGGGAGACTCGAGAGTTTTGCGTAATTTTCAATTTGTCTAGTCGTATAACGTCCCTAGGATAGTCGTAAAGAGGATTATTTGTTACGGGAGGAATAATATTTGGAATGCTAGATTTCCATGAGACTGTATTTGGCATTTAAATGAACTATGAAATTTCTATTAAACTCGAATAGTGTGATCTGCAAAGCAATTTGAATCCATTTTAAGCCTAGATTACAGTACCGCACAGGAACTAAACGTTATTAACCGGACAGTCTGGCGATATCTTATTCCCGGTGTTGTGTATCTTATATGTTGTCACCTGAGGAATGGAGATTCGGATATTTAACACCGCTAAGGACAATTTCGCGATGAATTCAATTCACAAAGAACAGGGCATCCAACATGACTCCGAATTGCTGGTAGTGGAATCGGCTTACGGTTTAGGTGTTCCCGCGTGATATCAGACAACACAAACAACATTAACCCCAGTGACCTTTTCTGGAAAGTGATTCAACTTTAACGACAAGATCAAAATAAAACAAATCCAGGCTCAAGAGTTATTGCAGGACAAGAAAACGAGGGAAGGAACAATAAACAGACAAGAGACCAGCAAACAGTCAGCGAACAGTATGTCGAGCAGTCAAGGGAACAAGATCTTCTGGACTATCATCAAGACTGATGCTGTAGACTTCTACCAACATAGCAAGCGGGAGCGCGGTGAGGGAATAAAAGGCGTTTTCAGGAGAGCTTCGGGAAAAATGTAGAAACAAAAGGGCATAAATTTTTGTAACACATAAAACGGCATCTGAGGAATGTCTCTGTATTTTCTGTTGAGCAAAAATTGAAACCAGTTCTTGGCAGTTGTAATATGTACTTCGGCTTAGTTCATGCCTAGGACAGTGTGCCATATGATGCTGTGTTGTATAGCACTGTCATGGACGGGATCTGGTGAATATTCTGAACTATAAATAAAGAGTTGGACTCTGGCTGGCACTCGCGCGGATTAGTATCGCATCCGACATAAGTTTATATCTCTCACACGGTTCAAAATAAAAGTGAGAAGGTCGAACGGCCCTTCTGGTCAAAGGAATAGGGTATACATGGAGCGGATAAACGAAGGCGGCCATTCATCGTATCGCCAACGGTCCGAAGCCTGAACATTGGGGAGGACATGGTGAACTGGCTGGAGAACAAAAACCAGCAACAAAATTCAGTTTATGTATATTAAGCAGACGATTATCCGCGGTTGTAAACTTTGGTCGTAAATTAAATGACAAATTGGTTTTAAATTGATTATACGACGGCAAGGTTCGATGAGCAAGGAAATAACATAGGGCGACGCGTGCAAGGGTTAAAGGGGTTATGGAACAGATGCAATTATTTGGTTTACTTAGTTTTTTTTTCCTTCAAGATAAGATTAAGATTTTCGTCCTAATTTTTTATAATTATTGTTGAGTTGTTTTCTTCAGTTACGAATTTAAATGGAGAAATGTTTGCAGATATATTATGCTGGGCATTTTTTTCTAACCGAGGTCATCAGACGGTGGATCTAAATGTCATGTTTCCAAAATTTGAAACCACATTTCACAGAATTCCTTCAATATTATACTTTGCCCTCAAAGTGACCATAAATGATAAGATCTTTTGCAAAGAAATCCGGATTTCGTTAGAATTACTTGCAGTTACCGACAGTTGCCTCGAAAATAATTACACCGACTTAAACGTGGTTAGGTATTAAAATACATTTATTTATCTAAATTCTGAAATTGTTTGGTACGAAAATTCTCTTATACATAAATTCAAAATCGATGGCGCCACCATCAGTGAAAGCAATGAAAGCTTCCTGATTTTCATTTGGAAACGTGGAATATCTTTAGCCTATAAATGTGGATCACTAGAGGATCTAAAGGATCACGAGATGGTTTTGCAGTTAACCTGAGGTGTGCGTATTGCTCATCAGAGTACCAACTGTATGAGGATCTCGAAAAAATGTACAATAATTTCGTTGGGGATGATGTTTTTTATTATCAGATCGATCATGAAAATCATTTACCATCCACGTCACAGCTTTCACTTAAAAACTAATAACAAAAGTTAAATAATAGATATTAATAAAGATATTTGGAAAAAACCAAAGAGAATGCACACATAGTTAACCATGAGTTTATTTCAAATACAGAGGCTTTAGATCTTGTAGGAAAGCAAGCTACAATTCGGATTTCATTTCCAATTGTCATCTGGTTTCTATGTTCGAACAAATGACAACAAAGCAAATGAAAATATGACATACGAGCAAAATATAGAATCAAATATGCCTTAGTCGACTTGCATATAAATAAATGTTGTTATAATATTAAGATTTCTGTATCCTAGACTGTTCGGTCCCATTATCCGGTACGGCTAGATAAGGAAGGTAACAGAGACAAACATCACCCAGTTCATTCTCATCCACGACTTTTGTAAATTAAAATTTAATAATTAAGAAATTAAGATTTACGGATCCTACTTAATCCTAGTTTAATTCAAGATTCAAGTCGCAAATATCAATGACAACGACCGTTAACAGAAACATCCAAACTTCATAAAAAAAAATCATTTTTAATTTGTTCTCATAGCAAAATATAAAATTTCATTTAATGTAGAAAAGCTTTTAAAATATAAATAAAATGCAAAATTGATTTCATCAACTTACCCAGCTTGCAGCTACTCACTTACGAGTAGCTGTCATTTCACTCATATTCTGGACACAAGCGAAAAAGTCTTTCTAAGCAAGACGTGTCAAATTAAAATGTCGTCAAATAAATTGATAAATATATTCAGGCAGCATCGAAGCAATTACTTGGGTCCCTGTGCAACTATTTGCTTTATACGCTGCGCCTTAATTTGCCTTAAGTGCGCGTTCATTACTTATCCCCGAATTGACCACAGAGATAAATTGAAGACACTCAGCTTCAGCAATTAACCATGAAAGATGGGTTGGAGCAGACTTGACTTCTGGGATGATTGTACGAAAAATAAAAAGATTACATCGTCCCGAGGAATGTACTTAATATACATGTGTGTGTGTGTGTGTGTTTTGTATATATGTTGCTGGGAAAATGGGAAAATATTTTGTCTATTCGGGTCTAGCTGAACAGCTATATATCTACTCAGCTTTCTGCTATGCGGTGCGATTAATTGCAGCCAACACAACAACTGCAATACACCAGACTCCTCCAGCTCTGAAATGGAGAGCATTTAGTAGATAATTGGAAGCGCTGAAGAATAATTGCTTTACTACTGTAACCATGTTTGAAGTCCGCTCACTATCTGAAAACATGACCCGAACATGCCTTCAGGGAAGTTTTGATTTTTAGGTGATAATAACATCGTTATGGATGGGGAAGATTTATTTCTCCTGGAGAGTACCTCGATTCGATCTATGCCACCAAGAATCGATTGAATGCATTAAATATCTGCCAATTTGTATATTGCCATCCACATTTTAGCGAAATATTGATAAACAATAATGTTGGCGACAGAGTTCAATTTTATATACATAATCCCCAGTAATTCATATACACAATGAGAGCGCCAGCAATCCACAAGGTTTGTTTGGTTGGCCGCGGTTCACCCATTGATGCACATAAATCCATTTAAATCAATCAATTCAATTCGTTTGTCAATAATTTCAAATTAGATTCCATTGAGTCAAATTAAGGCCCATTTCTTATATTTTTCGAACGTTACCCGTCATTTGGATTTTAAACCCGCACGTAATTGAACCAATTTAAGTGTGATCATCGCATGTAAATAAAATAACTGGGATACATTAAGACGGCAATGACAACGTTTACAGTGATGATATCATGCCTATATCAGATTGGTGAATTATGAATATTTTTTTGATGGAAAAATGAGATAAATCGAAGATTGAAACTGATATGTATGTTTCATGCTATTTACAAATGGGTCAAGAATTAAAGATTTATTTATCTTAAACATTGCAAACATTGCATGTGACATTTATGAAAGTTTATTGAATTTGAAATCTGTACGTAGATGTGAATGGAAATATTGATATGGTTCGCAATAATATCTACCCACCCCACTACTGCAATCTGTAGTTGGTAACTATAACAAATGTGAAACGATGAAATTTGATTAGGGAAGAAGAAAAAGTCGGTATTTTGAGTTTTGATTTGAAAATGAGAGGATTCACTTCGGAACTCTTATTTTCGGATCGTACCTTGTTGAATTTATTGAAACCAACAGACAAAAAGAAGGAAAATGGTTTGCTAAAAGCAGTATCTGAAGATATTTTAAATTTGAGTCCATTTGATATGCTTGGGAAAAGACAGCGAAAGGTTTAAACAACAACAAAAAATAATACAAAAAAACAAAAGGAATAAAAAGAAAGGAAAGCACATTTGTCTAAGGTCTAATCTAAGTGTAATTCTAAGATAGATTATTTGCAGATAATCGAAACTAAGTGTTTCTTCCAACTACGGAACGAGAGGCTTCTTTAACTGTTTTTGTTTTTGTATCTCAAATGCGACGGATTTTTAGGATTTTTCCAAAATTGAGCATCTGAAGTAGTTTGGACGTAAGCAGCTTCCACGATTTTTTATGATTTTAAACTGGTGCCGAATTTATATTAGTTTCCACAATTTTATCCGATGCTTCGACCAATTTTCTAAAGCGACATCGCCGATTTGGCTGAAATTTATTAATTGTACCATAAACAAATGCACTTAAAATATCCAATTATATATTTCTGTTAGTAACCCCCCCCCCCCCCCCCAAATAGTAACACCTTAATATTGTCATCACGACAATGAAGATATATGAGAGCAAGTGATTTATACTTCACAACTTAGTCCCCATCCCATAAAACAAGTGATTTCTCTTGGAATTTCCACACTAAAATAATGAAAGCACGTGAACCCCTAAAGATCTAAGCGTGAAATTTTTACAGATTGTTTGTTAAATTTTGATGGCGATTTTACGGTTTTTTCATAACTAGAAGGGCTTAGTCTAGTTATGAAAAACCGTAAAATCGCCATCAAAATTTTTTTCAGAGATAAAAGCAATGATCGAATATCCGTTTTTTTTACAAAAATCTCACTGAGGCTATTTTCCACATAAACCTAAAATGTATTCTTTCCAAATCGTTTTAGATCATTAAAATCGACTTAGCCTAATCGGAGATATGAATTTTTGAAATTAGGTCGAAAGGGCCAAAATTATTCCTTTGTTCCGATGTTCAAAGGTCTGTAACTTATGCAACAAGCGGAATTTTGGCAAAATATTGTATTAATTATAGCAATAGGCTCACACAATTTCCGCCATATTATTCTAAGAATTTTGATAGAGTTTTCGAAATATCAATACTCAAAGGAGCATTATAATTCCACTTCCGCGAGAAAATTTAATTAGAGCGCGGTTGATTTCCCATGGGAAATTTTTAAATAATAGAACTCTTAACTTTTTAATAATGGACGTCGCAAACTCAAGCGTCTTAGTGAACGTAAAGTAGTCATTGTAATACATTTTAGATGTCACATTTAATAAACGATAAAATCTGGTATAATCAAAACAAGCTATATAGTGAAAAAAACGGTGACTATTTAAGAAGACAAAGTGGATTAGAATTAGAAAACTGAAATTGAATGTAATCAAAATAATAATTGATAAGGATGTGAGACCACGTAAGGGAAGCCAAGGAAGATGTAGTGGAATGGTTGAATGCATGAAAACAATTCCAATAAAAGAGGAAATTTGTAGAAAGATTTTTGAATGCTAACAAATGTAAAGAAAAATGTTATTGTATAATTTATTTTAAAATCCTTGGGTTTTAGATATACTCGTACATATCTAGTTTCATTTAACGTATGGAACCGTGCGAAGAAATTATTTTTTTATCCCTCCTACCAACATCTCCAGGAGTTCTCTTCAAGTTAGTATTAGACTGAATGCTAGGAGTATTTGACTCACTTCGCCAATGATAAGGCACAGGGAAATAAAAGCAATGATAAATATCTAGATAATCCTCTAGAATTCAAAATATCTAACAAATTTTCTTACATTATTGATGAATTTTTGTAATAATTATACTACATCCGCTGACATGTATAACATAGACTAGATATTTTTCTCTATTTAGTTTAGCTATGTACTTTATCCCGCTGAACTTCAAATAATAAGTTCTATACGAAGTCCACCATCCAGTTTATACAGGGCATTTCCTCCATGGTGCTGAGTAGAGCAGGAGGTGATAGTACTTATTTAGACAAACAAAAAATTGTACGGTAGGGGGTTGCGGGCCCATATCAACCGTTTCGGAGTAACAGGGCGATTAAGAAAAAAAAACTAATTTTTCACACAAGACCCTGTATCTTAAAAAGTATAGGGTACACAGTCATAAAGCTGAATGCATACAGAGCTTCCCCTTTCGCACGACTGCTCAATCAGCCCCTTACTTCTCTCATGTCATGAATTAATGAGTGATTAAGAAAAAAACCTTGCTTTTCACAAAATACCCTGTATCTTCAAAAGTATAGGATGCACGGTCACCCTCTAAAGCTGATTACATGCAGAGCTTCATGGCCTTTCGAACGACTGCTCAATCATCCCCGTACTCTTCTTCTCTCAAGAGTTATTGTAGTATAAAAATTTCGGATTTTCTTACCATTTTTTAATTTGACCTTATTTTTTTTTTTTTTACGAAAAGGTCATTAACATAATTTTTTTTTATAAAAACTGTAAACCATAGACTCTCCTCTTTAAATTGACCTATTACACCCTATGGGCTAACTATAACCGTTACGGAATTGCATAGCTTAAAACCTATTTAGCTCATACCGAAATTAGGCGATATTTTTTTAAATGACATGTTTGCAGTCATTAAAGAAACAAATTAGCTTTGAGAATAGCTTTGAGAATAGGTTGAGAGCTAATAGCTCTTTAACGGCACATTAGGTGTAATAGGTCAAATTAAAGAGGAGAATCTATAGTTTACAGGTTTTATAAAAAGATATCACCTTTCTGTAAAAAAACATTTAGTTCAAATTAAAAAGCAAAGGTTAGAAAATCCGAAATTTAGCAGTCGTTCGAAAGGTCATGAAGCTTTGCATGTAATCAGCTTTAGAGGGTGACCGTGTATCCTGTACTTTTGAAGATACAGGGTGTTTTGTGAAAATCTAGTTTTTTTTCTTAATTACCCTGTAACTCCGAAACGGTTGATATGCCCCCTCCCCTCGTGCCATACAATTTTTTGTTTGTCTAGTTGAGTACTATCACCTTCTGCTATACTGACCACCATGAAGGAAACACCCTGTATAGAATAGATTAATAGAAATAGATGGGAATACAACATTTGTAATTTTTTCTGTGTCCCCATTCCTACTTTTAGGGATACGCAAACAAAAATTGCTTAATTTTATTTCCATAGAAGTCAAGTTCAATGAATATTTGATATTATAGGAGATATGGTTCCAATAATGGTGATACTTTCTAATGTATTTGTAATTTATTAAACTTGTAATATGACTGTTAAAGAGAAAATACAACTTGCATTTAAGATAATTGTCACACCCCTGCCAATAAAAGTTGTCCCATATGAAATATAAACTGAAGCAGTTTATTCGCATAACTTTCGCATTTCAAGTAGATTTTCAGGTGTCATCAATTGCCATCGGTGGGTTTGTTTGACTCGCTTTTAATATGAATAGATAAATTTCATAGTGCCAACTGAATGTTCCTTTAGATATAAAACCTGAAAAAATATACCAAAGCATATTTTATTGACTCTTTCTATGGTGATCTGTACTCGTACTTCTCTAAATTCCTTGTACCGCAGCACCCATATTGAGAATTATGGTGGATTTATATTTTTAGAAAATAATACTGGAAAACAGAGTTGCTTATAATATTTTAGTTAGATAAGGAAAGATGATATAACAGCAAAATTTGACTTACTAATATCTAAAAAAATATAGCTATACCTATGCAATTCGATGGCTTGTCCAACTATCTATTTCAATTGAAAACTTTCATATATGTTATGTATTGAGAAATAAATAACTACAAGAACTGTGAAATGACCTGCCTAGTTCAAAACACAAAAGTTAATATAATTCCTAATCTCCTCCAATGAACCAACCAACCAGTTTTTTTTTTTTAAGAATTTTGATCATGATTGTTTATTGGTTAATTGGCCCGTAACAATAAATATCAAAAAGAAAATATAGACGGAGTTTTGTTAGTAAGCTCTGATCACCCAATTTCTTCAAATCTCGATATGTTTCCTGTCAGTTATCGCTTTAATCATTTCCTAGACAAATTTTGAGTTTACTCATTTTTAAGTTAGAATCAATTAAACTTCTCAATCTATTAGGATTACTTCAACTCATCTTTCAAAATTGCTTTTGACCAAACATATTGATTGTCATCGCCTAAACTTGAAATTAATTACTATGTCACCATTCCCGTTCGAAGCTTAAACTTTAACCTCCCATCACAAGCACACTTAATCGTATAAGAACCAATAATGTTGGATATGCTAACTATCTTGTCTAAATAAAGTGCGATAACATCTAGCAGCTCTCCGGCTATAGTGAACCCCGTTAAACCATTATATAATAACATCACAAGAAAATGCCACCTGAGTTTATTCAATGGCATATTGTTCAAAAATTTAAATGGAGTCCTACTAAACGCGCTAAATTGGCCTTTTGGCCTGGAAAATTGTTTATGACTCATGTATCATAATAAAACTTTAACTGTTAATTATTTAAAGAAATATTAGATATAATAACCGACTTATAATATGCACCGGAATTCGAAAATGATTTATTACCCGGCATTCCCTGATTTCAGTTAATTTTTTAAATGAATGAATGTCAAATTGGGTGACGAACTTGTGACCATATAATTAAGTTTTGCATTCTATGAATTGAGCCAATCATAGACCGCAACAATATCAATCCAATCAATCCAACTATATAGAACAAAACAGGAAATGATCACTTGACACCAAGTGTAATATAAGCTCAAAAGATGAGCGAATTTAATTGTGTGAATTTCTTGTTGTTCTTCTTCTAAGCAAAACGACGTAATAAGAAAATCTTTGAATTAAGCAGATGGAGATTCGTCATCGATTGATATTGAATTTTTTATCGTTCCATACACACATATGTACATATTTATGAAGTGCACGTTTTATGCAAGCCCCGAATGCAAAGAAAATCAATTTTATTCAAGAAATCGAATCAAAATCAAATTGCACATGTGAAGTGAAATTAGTTCAACTCGGTAATCTCTCACAGGTGGTAAATTGGTTCTTTCTCAAAAGGATCACGAATTGGTTCACAATTTCAACTTGCAAAATTACAAGTTAACTACAATCAAGTCGATTAGAAACGTTGAGTAAATTGGTTTCGACGTGTATTGAAGGAAAGTCTATCACACTACAGAATTTAAGGTTAAACCTAGTTTTTGATTGTGTTTCTTTTTTTAAATATTCAATACTATTGTAGTGTATACAGCAATAACACGAAAACATATGATCTAATCATTACTAGTAACGTTGAAGTTATTTTCATCACGATAATGATCCGATGTACATATATACGGCTGCTAGAATAGAAAGATTTAATGTTCGCACATCATTACTGCAAATGAGAAAAATCATCATTACTTGCAGCAGTTGAAATTAACTGCTTCGGGTGTAATTTCTCTTCGAGTTTTGTGACATTCTTTAGAGTAAATTTAGTGACCGTAAATATCTTTGATAGCCGGCTGCGCTGAAGTAATTTCACTTGTAAAACAGCATCACGCCAGTCATAAAATATTGAATAGATAGCATATTGCCGATATAAAAATAGCAGTTAAAAGATCTTCACTTGGTTAAAATCGGGAATGTTATCGGATTGCTCAAAGGTGTTAGAGCGCACCGATAGATTCTTAATGACTTCCTAGTAGCTCCAAGGTATATCATCATGGCATTGCGCTGAAAACAGATATATCGATAATAATTTCACGCATTTACGCTCGAAGACCATCCAAAGCACCCACCTCAGAGATAAATGAACATCGCGGTCTAGGCTAAACTATCAAACTATAGTATATATATGTATATTAACTATATTATGGTTGTATGTATGTAAAAGCATCCATATGGTTAGATACTCCCAGCCATATACAACAGCCATCCATATATCCATAGCCTTTGACTTATTTTCTTTGAGTTGAATTCTGTTCTGTTCTCTGCTATAGTGGAAATCGACCTCAGATTTTAATCTTTCATGTTTGGTTACCACTTCTTATTGCCAGCCAGATTACAGCTGAACTGCGGAAGACTTGTATTATAGGCAATGGAAAAAATCTAGCAAAGTTCTCACACAACTTGTTATTCGTGCTGGACTCTTAAGACTCAACGATGGAGCACTTTCTTGGCCATATGGTTCAGAGCGGTGATTTTTACAGCAGTGGCTGTAGCTGCAGCAATATATACTACCTTCAACATACCTTCCTATGCCCGCCATACCTAATACTCCACAATAACAGCGCTATATAAAAGCCGGCAGCCTGTACGAGTATTAATCGTCCGAAACGTGTAATCGTCTGGATTCATGTTTCACTCTTTCTGAAGTGTGCTATATGGCTAGATACTTAAGTAGACGGGGCAAAAGAGTAGAGTTGACTCGGCCAACGTTATTTATGTACTTTCTCAGCTTAAATTCACGACAGACATGATTTTGGCCCGATAAACCAAATTAAAAAGAAGTTGAACGCGAAAATTCTCTTAGCTCAACATTTCTTACTACAGAGGTTCCATGAGATAAGTATAGTTAGAAAAATCCAGTTATACCTACCTGCAGTAGCCCAAGAGGTTCGATGATCTGGTGGTTAGTGAGGTTGTCGTGAGGAAAACATTTAATAAAATTAATCAAGATCAATCAAATTGTAATTATCCTTAGATATGCTAGAAAATAAGTAAGTAAGAAAGATTTTTTCTAATTTTCTTAGAAACTAAAGAGATATGCATGGATAAGGTTTTGAATAAGGAATGTTATATACTTTTCATTACTGTACAACAACACTTGAGATAACAATGGTCTTTGTCTTAATATTTGTTACGTAGTTTGTTGAGATCATGGATGGAATATAACAAATTGAACATTGAATATGGATGGGAGGTATGTGGAATAATTTAAGATCAAGTCAAATACAGGAATTGCGTGCGATATACCGGAAGGTGCCTTGATTCTTTAATCTCTCAATGGACATTGCGAATAAAAATTGTTCCCGTGCAAGTCGTCACGATGAAATGTGTGGCCAATTCTTGTTCCATTTTTTGCAATTTTACGTTGATACTGTCTTTACTCGAACATTTCCGTAGTTCTCCGATTGAGACTCGATCATTAAAGTGAACTTTAAAGATGCTGAATTAGACCTATTAACAAAGATTTTTAGTTAAAGCTCTATGAAAGATCATCTTCTACATATAACAACCATATGATAGTTCCTATACTCAGTGACTTAGAGTGAGGGGGGCAGAGAGGGCCATGGTCTCGGGCTACAGAGCTGGCTAATCCTATCTGCTTTATCAGGCCATATATTATCAGCAGGACCCACCTATGTAGCACCTACTTATACAAATTTTCAAGGCAATTGGACAAGTGGAAGTGGTTCAAAATAGAGGTGTATTATTTGATCTAAACAAATATGCATACCTACATTTAGATATACCCAAAATGCTAGTAGCAAAGGGATATAACTAAATTCCTATCCCGACTTACAAGTACATAGGTATTTTTGTTCAGTGGCACCTCTTACAGGGAGGGGGTATAAGTGATTGCAGGGTATTAAATTATTACCTTTTTACTAAACCAAAAATCAACTTACCATATTTTAACCAAATCAAAAAGTTATTAAGATATATGATTTATTTTTAGCAATAATTACATAAAATTAAGACTTTACGTAGAATTTAGGATATCCAACCAATTTTAAAATATTTTATCTCAAAAGTGTGAAAAATTTACTTGTACCCCCTTTCCTTTTAACCTCCTCAGTTATAATGCTGAGAATATTCCTCACAGCTGCCATAAGTAATGCCAGTTGTGATAGAACCCTCTCTAAATTGAAACTGAGTAAAAATTATTTAAGACATACAATGTCCAGGTTGAGATTGACAGATTTAGTTATTTTGTCAATCGAACGAGAGGTACAAATTGACATTGCTGAATGTAGTTTGCGTTGCAAAAAAAAAAGACGTATATTAAAATTCATTTTAAGGAAGACGTTTTAATTTGAATCTATTTGAAATAGTGACAGAATAGCACAGATTTTTTTTTGTTTTAATGCAAAAAAATGGGGGGGGGGGTATTTATGGTTCGCACCGGGATTTACAATTTTTTTTATCGATATCTCACTGGAATTAAATATTCCAGATATTTAGGAAAAGCAAATCCTTGCATTGTGAATACGGGAATTGATGGCTTCTTTCCACTAATTTAAGAAATTATCTTTCTGGGAGGGGGGGGGGGGTCCTAATTCTCTATTTCAATGTCTTGTTAAGGTCCCGGTGTTAGTAAGCTCAGAAACAGATATCATCAGGATAATTCAAATTGGTGAGAAGATCAATCAACCTACATTATATGCTCCAGTTTTGTCGAAGTTTTGTCCTGAGAAAGCCCAAATGACGATTAAAAATGGAAGCGACCAACTCCAATTACTCAAGATATATAGGATAGTGGAGGGCAAGCAGATTACTTTCCAGTTGTTACAAATTGTTAGCTAGATCCCTTTTTTTTTTGAATTTCCAAGCTAATATGTAACATCCGTCTGCGGGTAGGTGTAAGTGTTTGGTGCTTCTTTAAGAATTGGTGAATGATACAGTTTTTGTTGTTATGTTTGGATCAACTTTTAAGAAGTGGAAATTTAAAATATTTGTTGCGTTGCCCATCTGGTCAAATATGTTCTCCTACATAATGTGTCTGGCTTCGTTAATTACTAGATCTGCGTTGATATACCTTCATTTTTCTGAGATCTTTGTCCGATTTGCCATTGAGTAGTAAAGCTCTCATCTTTCACCATTCGCATTTACATTTCCGGTACTCCTTATAATATGACAGAAACCATAATTTACAAATCGATTGTATTTAGACCGGGTCTATCGAACAACATAGTATCATCTTCTGATGCACCACAGGTTGGCCATTTTAATTTTATTTTTTTTATTTGTTTATTGTTAATAACTTTAGGTACTGTACAACCTGTTGTAAATCTGTTCATTTCATTTTTTCAATGTGTCCCTTCGAGAGATACAGGATGACATCAACCGAGCCCATTTTCATTTCAATTTACTCCAAGATCTCCCCTCTAATATAAAACTTTTCTCCTTCATGTACTGATCGATCTACATAATTGCTCTCCTTTTCTTGAGGATTCTAGTTGAGAGCAATGTTTGCTTGTTATTACTTTACATCCTAGTGTGTGATTTATTGCACTTCTTTATTTTATTTTGTCGTTTCGTGGTATGATGAAAATCTTTTACTTGTCAATCCTGTACTATGTAGTACCCGGACACTTAAAACTTTTTTGCTCAATCATTTTATGCTATTAAGAATATGCAATATATTTTAATTTTTCATTATTATTTAAGTTGATTGTATTTAACAAGCAAATATTTTTAGATCATTTAATAATATTGTGTTATTGTTTCGGGGTTTGGAAGAAAAAGTTTGTTCGTTTTTAGCCAGTATTCGGACCCTACAGTTTCATACAGGCTATTTTTTATGATGATTGCAGTTTCTAGAAAAGGCCAGAAAGTTTTGTATTTAATTATAACTTAACCGACATTCTTGTCTGCCATACTTAAATGGTTTTTCCAACTGACGTCAGTTGACTGCTTTATATGAGTGGTGTATGGTGCCAATTCATATAAAATTACACTTTTTTCATTGTAATTTTCACTTACCTCTAACCTCCAGTATGAGGTCTACTAAAAGGAGCATTGTCTGGTAAATCTTTGGTCCCCGAAACACCTATTAAATATATATTCGAAAAGATATCGCTCCCCATCAAACCTGTTTCTGTCTTTTCCAAAAACCAGTTTACTTGCATGCTATTTTCGATATCCCTTAGTGGCGCAAATATTGAAAAACTTCCATTGGGAGTAAAAATTTGCTGCCTTCTTTGTCTTTTCCGGTATAAATTTGATAAACATTTTTATATCCAAAGGATGTAATTACTTTACTGGTATTCGGATCAAGACAAAAACTCATTTAATATAAACCTCTTCAGTTAACTGCCTTACCTTTGGTAGTACTTTCTGCTTGTCTTGAGCCATGTTCTTCATCGCCCACCATCTTCCTAATATGTTGTTGCACAGTGTTGAGCAAGTTATTTTGTTTAAGTTAAAATCCACACTTTCCGACAACACTCGATAATTATTTTTCAGCATATTTCCTAATGCTCAGTTTATTTTCTCTGACATCATTAGATATACATGGATCATTTTGAGAATGTTTTTTCAGTCTGTATTCATTAAGTACTATCATCCATTATTTTTAAAAATCTTATACCTACTCATTAACTATCCAGGTAACTTTTACAGTTAATTAATCGATTAAGTATTAGATATTTTTGTCCGGATACTGAATGTGACATTTTAGTTCGGACAGAAATGAAATGACATTTCTTAAAACGGACGCATTTTAAGTATAAGTATAAAAAAAAAACATGTTTAACCTTTTCAGTCTTATGAAAATCATATTTTGTAATTGTATTACAGAGTAAACAGGAAACATGATCTCTTTTAAAGCATATTTTCATTGTCCGGACAGCCTGTCCGGAAATTAAATACAAATGTTTTTTTCTGTTTTAGTTACCGGTCATCCAAAAATTTTATGAATATTATGAAAATGTTTGAAATTTTTGATTAAATACTATTTAAAATACAATATTCAATCAATACAAAGAAACTTAAACTAAATAAAGATACATAATAGTGTTATCTCACTTTCTCTGATGTCCAATGCACTAATTGTACTTTACAAATGGGTGGTACCTAAATTTTGAATGTATATCTAATAAGATTATATAAACAACAGTCGAACGAAGTTCTAAGGCCAATGTGGATACTTTTCTTATTTTTATTAAATTAAATGAAAAGTGTCCGAATACTGGAACTTTCCGGAGACTAGTGCAGTTACTCTATACACAAATGGAAGGTTGTTAGTTTTACTTAAACAAGTTCTTATTAAAATAGGTACACTGATTTTCAAAACCGTCTGTGAACGTTATCGGAAAAAGTCTAAAACAGAAATAATTTTTAATAAGTAAAATTTTCAATAAACATTCAACCTTACAATATTACGCAGGGTGAATAAGAAATTTTTATAAGTTTTTTATAAACAGACAGGCATGAGGCCATCAGCACATTGTTATAAAAGAAAAACCCTTGACCTCTCTAAGAACGTTGAGATAACTACTTCGATCTCCGAATTTTTGACGATATTCACGGTCTTGAAATCCAAGTTCGATTTATTTCACCCGAAAATATACTTGGTCAATTAAATATGGTTAAAATAACCGATAACCCTTTCTGTGTTTTTTGCGACAACCTTCAAAATTACCATCTCAAGAAGACAGGTAAAGCTGGTGACGAACCTTTCCGTTTCAGGTTTTAAATAAACAAGTAAAAAGCTAGAATTGGTCTAAGACCAATTCGTATGATACCCCAGATGAATGCCGTATGTAATTTCGTATGGTCACCCCTCTGTGCAAGTTTGATTTTTGAAGTATGGTTTTTCGCATATATTTCTAGAACGGTTCGTCGGAGAGAAAAATTATTATAATCAATTTTTTAGGATTTCGTATTCTGAAGAAGGTTTTAGTAAAATAAAAATATCTAGGACTAATCGTTTCCACAGTATACGTAAAAGACCTAAATTTTTATATGGTAACACCGATTTAGTCTCTATGAAAACGCCATGCACCAAATTTCAGCTCTCTATGTCGAGACGTTCTCAGGCAGTGTCCAAATTTATAGTGGAAAACGAAATGTTTGTATGACAACCACACGGAGTTGCCCGATTTGCCTCAATTTCGAACTCAAATTTACTTTTATATTTTAAAGTCCGTGTACAAAATTTCAGCTCTTTAAGTGTACGCGTTCTCGAGTTATCGTGCGCACAGTCAGACAGACAGACAGACGACGGACGGACATGCAAAAATCAAAATAATTTTTAATATTATGTCCATTTTGCTCTACCATCATTATTTCTGTCCGTTACAAACAGAATGATAAACTTAGTATACCTTATAGATTTCCTCTAGGGTATAAAATGAATCTGTCAGCGGAGCATCATAGTCTCTCCGATTTTGATTAAAAATCTTAAATTCCAATAGGTTCCATAACTTAGAGTTGATGTGTCGCACTAATTATGTAGGAGCCTGACCGACCCCGAATTATAGGATTACTTACAAAAATTTATTTATTATAAACCACAGGTAACTATTTAAGGTCGTCTGTCGAAAAAACTTTAAAATGCATAGGTACACATCTACCTACAAATTTTATAGTTAGGGTCAAAGTCAAAATTAAATTACTTGAACCCATCTCTGTACTTATCTACCATGAAAAATTATAAATTTTCATTTAATTAAAAGTAAAAAGTTTTTCTTGGGAATTTATAATTTCAAATCTATCAAAGTTCCCTCTACACTTCTCATAGCGCACAAAAGAGTCCTCTCACTATCTCTTCAAGTGCAATCCAAAAGGAAAAGTAAGTAGGTACCTACCTACTGTGGCTGACTGAAATTAAGTACCATCGTTCAGGTAAATCGCAGGTCCCAGTATGTCCACGTCTCTCAACAATATAACGACAAAGACGATAGCAACGGAATTGTCTTGAAGGTAACAAGAAGACGGCGCGGACGCAGAGGCGGACGATTGGTATAGGAGGAGAAGGTAAGCGAAATCATGCGCAATACCACCCATTTACGGAAGTATATTATTCATTGGGAAATCGTGACTTCTATAGAACCGAACGGTACCGTTTGCAAGATATCGATGAGATTCAAGTGAGTGCGCACGTCTTTTTCCAGGAGACGAAGACAACGACGACACACTACGAACGCGACGTTCAAGTCCAAGTCGAAAGTAATCGCCGTTTCACTGAGATGCCTCCATGTCGGTGGTGCTGCTGCTGCTGTTGCTCTTCAGCTCCTGCTTGAGCTTGGTATTGGTACCATGCATTCAATATAGGTATCGACATGATTACAATATAATCTAGAGGAATTGGCTGTCTTATTGTAAACATAATTAACGAAATAATTCATCAATGGTCCATGATCATCATATGGATTCGCTATATACGCTACGCACTCGACGAAGTCTAGTATGCTCGTTTCGTTTATGGTCAAAGGGTCAACTGCGCGATATGCCTAGGAACTGAGTATACAATTGACCTGGTCCGGGACGATTCTTGCTACCTCCTCGGGTGAATCACACGGCCACATTCAAGAAAATTACGGTTAATGGGGCTTTTGTGTGTTTTAGAAATTATAGTGTTTTTCGTTATTATGTGCACGTTATGTAATTTTCCATTATCTTAATTCTAGAATTTTCTTGCTATTTTGTAACGGTAGATTTTAATAGGGCAGCTTTTTACATTAAGGATTTTCCCGTGGATGTGAAAACGATCAATTCATATTAGACAATATCCTGAAGTGAAACGTATATAAATCCAAGTTAGGTTATGCTTGTATCATAGTTTCAAACTCCAAGTAAAAATCAAGATAATGGTTCTCTTTTAACTCGCCTAAAGAAGTAAAATCCACACTTAAGCCATATTTCGACCTTTTAAGCTCGGATTTTAAGCTGGACCATAGACCCATTAGAAAATGGCTGGTCTTGATTTTGAATTGGTTTCTTAACAAGTCGAAATTGAGTCGCTGAAAAAGACCATATTCAAAAATAGAATTGTAGTTGCCCTAAAACAAAAGGATAAGTTCAGACTTTGTCTATAACGCGTTCGAATCCTAGCATGCCTTTTTTTATTTTTTTATTATAAAATTTAAGGAGCTAGAATCCCCTTTTATACTCCAGATGAAATTGAAAGGGTATACTAAGTTTATCAGTCTGTTTGTAACAACTATTTAGGATAATGATGATAGAGCAAAATGGATTAGACAACCGTGCATAAAATTAAAAGTTATTTTGATTTTTGTATGTCCGTTCACCCACCTGTTGGTCCGTCCTCGCGATAACTTGAGAGCGCCTGTACCTAGAGAGCTGAAATTTTGCATATGGCCTATAAAAAAAATATAAAATTAAGTTCGAAAATGGGACAAATCGGGTAACTCCTCCGTAGGGTTGCCATACAAAAAAAATCGTTTTTCATTACATATTTGGACATTAGCTGAGAACGCTACTTCGTCGAGAGCTGAGATGTTGTACATAGTGTTTTTATAAAAATAGTAAATATAATTTTAAAAATGGATTAAATCAGGCAATCCCTTCCTGGTGTTGCCATATAAAAATATGATTTTTAAGTATACTGTGAAAACGATCAGTCCTATACGGTTTTAATGTACTGATAAGTTCTTCAGAGTATATAATCATTTTTTTTGTCCGACGAACCGTTCCAGAAATATGTGCGAAAAACCATTTCTAAAATCAGACTTGCACAGACCATATGAAATGAGGTACCAGTATCATAAGAATTGGTCTTAGACCAATTCTAACTTTTTTACTTGTTTTAGTTTAAAAAATAAAAGTATTGAAATTACGAAAAGAAGAAAACGATCCCAGCAATCTTTGTTTCTTTAAATCAAACGGCGAATTAAAAAAAATTACAAAAAATAAAACTACGTAAAAAAAATAAAAATATTAATTTATTTTTATAATCTTAGGAGAGATAATCCTATTCTAAGAACAGGCAACTTTAGCTAGTTTTTAAATACTTTTTGAATGATTACTTTTAAAAATGTCTGTCAATTAGAGGGTGGAGTATCAACCTATTCACTACTTAAGAACTGGAATGAAAAGTATTGTCGCCAATTTATGAAGTAGGTATAACCCTAAGAGAACAGCAAATTTTTTTGTGAAATACAATTTTCTCAAAAGCCACAAGTATTTCGTGGAACAACAACAGTTGTAATAGATCAGTCTTGGAAAATCATCGTGAAAAGAAATCACAAGAAAATTTGCAGAAGTAGGCTGTGCGAATTTATAGGGCAAATTAAGCTAAATCTAAACGAAGTATCGCGAAAGAGGAAGGAGTGTCGATTAGAACAATTCAGTGAAGTGTTAAGGATCTTCAGCCTTTAGAGAATAAGACAAAATCGGGTTACTCAACAGGTCCAGCTGACAAAAAAGTCGATTCAAGTGTCTTTAGAGGGATTAATCTGAACAAATCATCATTGCATCGATACGCGTTATCGCTTGAAAATTGAAAACGAGTCACACAATGATTAAACGTGTTAAGAAAAGAAACAAGCTTATACGTCCTTAGCTTGATTCTTTTAAAACAAATCGCCAAAAAGAAGTAAGAAACAATTGGGAGAGGGCAATTTTGCCAGCTCACAAATTTTGAAATTGAATTTAAAAAAAATCTGACAGCTGTCTTGTTTTGGATGATGAATCGTTTTTTAAAATGGACTTTTCGACACTACCATGCCTCCAATTTTATACTTGATACAGTAGTTCCTGATGCAGAAAGTCAGTTAGAATAGAAAAATTTAGACCAAAAATTATGGTTTGGCAAGCTATTTGTCAATGTAGCCTCAGGAGTAGACCGCTCTTCATAAAAGAGACAATCTATGCTAAACCTTACGTCAACGATTGATTGAAAAATGGGTTACTACCATTTTTAAGACAATATAGACGCTCTGTATTATCTTGGCCTGACTTAGACAGTTTCCATTATGCAAGGCACACCGTTGAGTGGTAGGTACAATAAGAACAACATCGATTTTATTCCAAAAGAAAGGAACCCACCAAATGTTCCTGAACTGCGACCAATCGAGCGATATTAAGCTCTAGTGAAGTATAAACTACGAAAAGAACTAAAAGTAACTAAAACAATGGACGGTTTCGAAAATGAGTGGTTGAAACAATCATAATTGTAGACTAAAGAGGTCATTATGAACTTGATGGAACTTATTCCCGTAGAAGCTAAGGAATTTTCTAAAAATACAAAATAATATAGTTGGTGTTATAGTTTAAACCTTAAATTCATTTAATATTGAATTAAAACATTTCTTAAAGATTAATTATTATAATTATTGAGTTTATTTGACGACAAGACTTTTCGTTCCAGTCCTTATTGGATAAAATTACGTTATAAAGATAAGAGTTTGGTATGTCGAACTGATTTTTACTGATGGGAACGATGATTACATGTTAAGTAGATGTAGTAGTCGACATCAGTCCAATTGAAGGAATCAATAAGTCGGCTATGTAAAAAAAATCCGTTTTTCCATGCTTTAGTAAACAAGATGACTGAGTTAGGTAGAATAGACTTGAATTTCGATTACTGTAGCGGTAAGCCAATTTGTATTTTTGTATTCACCATAATTATATGTATACTTCGTGTATTGTGAGACCATCAAAATTTATATGTATACATAAATCTACACATATCTTAGATTCTAAGGCCAAAACGAATGGGAGTGAAATTTCAAGTTTTTTGTGAATAACAATTTGGAAATTAAATTAAATAAAAGAAGATTTTTGGAAAATTAAAAGAAAATTCGGAAAAGATCCAATGGAATTGAATTAAATACAAAAAATTGCAGGAAATCTAATTTATATGAAACGAAACAATCAAAGCCCTCAATAAAGTTCTGTTGAAGATTTGGAAAACTAATCAAAATTAATCGAAGCAAATCGCCGCAGTATTCTGCGTATTCGCAAATTTATTCCAGCCCGGGACGGGTGATTTTCGCAAAGTTTTTGATTATTATTTTTTTTTTGTGTTTTTTATCAGGTGAGTGACATCTTTCTTGCTGTTATTATTAATCTAGATTGTGAGTGCAGATGCAAATTACACTTTAGGTGTTATTACAAATTATAATGCCTTTTTACATTCATTTATTGTTAATTCCTTTAATTTTTTCTTGTGTTACGTATTGTGTGTTATTTTTACGTTTTCTTGTAATTTAATTTTCACGTAAATTTAATTTATTTTATTATTTTATTTATGTCAATGTTTTTGGATAATCTTTTATTTTTTTATTTTTTTATGCTTACATCGGAAGAGACAATGGCTATCCACAATCTGGCAATAGTATGTATTCTGGATTATGAATTAAATTGTATTAATTATTTTTATTTATTTTTCATGGTTACAAATGGAGTAATGCTTATCTTAACAATAATACTAATATACACAATGGTTTTGATTTGATTACCTATTTATAAAAGTAAATTAAGACGAGAATCGTTTAGTAATTGCTTTTAAAAATCAATAACTATTGGAAATATTTAACTTCTGGTGTTGAAACATTTTTGAAACAACAATTTATCCTAGTTAATCAGCCATAGAATTAATAACGTCTATTCCTTCTCTTTTATTAAGTCAATGAATTGTATAAATTGTACATTTTTATTATAAAAATTTTATAAGTGTAGGTATATTAAATATTTTTTGGTTTTTTAATTTGTTTAAAAAATTGGCTCGATTATTTATTTTTCACCAGTTTATACTTCTACACATACAAGTCTCGAATTTCAAATCAGTTCTTGCACAAAATTGAGATTGAGATTTTTGTCAACGCCTAAGTGTATGTTCAAAACCATAAAACGGTTTTAGCCAAACAATAAATTTTCACCGTCGCCATTAATTACAGAAGTAAATAATTTGATACCAAATGAAATTCGGCTATTCCGTGATATAATAATAAAATTCTAATATAAGATCAATCTCAGTTTTAAATTTTTATGAGATAATTTTAGAGTGCCTAAAAGTATGGAAATTGATGTTTCGAATTTAGAGTAGTTAAAGTTAGCTTTTATTTTTTGTTTCATGAATGAATTTTATATTTTAATTCGTTCTTCAGCAAATTTATCAGAGAAACTGTTTGCACGCTAATCAGTAACGAAAAAGATCGTTTTTTTATTTCAGAAGTTCATATGGTAAAATTGTTTTTTGGTATTTGTTTATCTTCTTACGGGTAAATAATTAGTTTATTTCGAAAAATTAAATACATAGACTAGATAAAATATTCGAATCAAACTTTTATCAGTTTTACATAAGAATACTGAAAATATCTTAGAATGTTAGGACTCAGTTGGGGCTTAATGTGGTAGTAAGGGGGAGTCTGTTTCATGGCTTGGCAAGTATTTCCCAAGGGTTATGCTCGCATCCGAAAGAGTTCTAGTAGAAATTGAAGATAGAATCTGGCTCTGTGTAAGAGGACAAGATGGCACCCTCAACAAGGTATATTATGTATATTTATAGTGCAGACTAGAAAGAAAGAAGATGTATTCATAAATGATTAAATGAATTGGCGCAGCCGGTAAAAAAAAAAGGATGGTGATTTTTAAAAATTGAATTTCTTTTATTATTTTTGGGATTCATGCTTTTTAGCTACTCCATTTTGATTATTTTTGGGAGTTATTCTTTTTAGCTACTTCATTTTTACTATTTTTGGGAGTTATGCTTTTCACCTACTCCACTATCTTTTCAGGTTAATTAAGAAGTGTTAGATTTAGTGTATTATAGGATCTTTCAGTCTAAAGTGATATTTGGTGGGTTTTCCTCTTTTAAAAATATTTTTATCATTAATAAAACCATTCATTATTTAAGTCTCACCAGATGAAGATGGGATGTTTGCTATTGAGAGCACATTATTCTGACTCAATGCGAACCAAGCACGAAAGTTAAATAACGCAGATGATAAAAAACGCATAATAAAACAGTCTCTTTATTTTTAATAAAGTGCACCGCTAAAAAATTTCGAAATTCAAGTTTCCGCTTATCCACATTTCTCAGTGCGAATCCTCGAATATAAAACTCAATGGCAGGATGCATTTCGAATATTTTTCGTATCTGAGACTTATTCCGCAAAAATACTTTGCACTTTGCAATTTTCATTATCAGTTTTAAGAATTTTTGTAATTTTATATCCAATATTTAAAGAAAAGCGCCATCAGCACAATGCTAATGTTAACAATACTATCTGCAATTATTTTATATAAATTTTTCCAATAATTTTGCAACAATTTATTATTCGAAATATACATATTGCATATTATTCACGATGAAAGGCCACGTTTTTAGGTAGAAATAGTACGCAACATGCATCACATGCATAGATGCGTAATATAGAAATTTAGTAACAAGAAGTCAGAATATAATAACGTTCTGAAAATAACATAGTAATTGCAAAAATACGACTAAAATTTGAAGAGCCTGATAATTTTGAATATAATGGTTTTTTATTTATGGAAATTTCAAATAGTTCGACGAATGGAAATTTTTTTTTATTAATAGTGTTATAGATCGAAGTTGACAGCATGACGCCGTTTGTTTCTTACAAGAATTGATAATTGCATAAAAATGTGTACAAACTTATTTTGAATTTGAAACCATAAACCTGCATTAGAATAAAGAGTAGCAGTTAGAAGATGCATAAAGATGATCTAAGATTTTCTAAGAAGAAGATGATCTAAGAAGTCAATTACTTATATGATTGACATTTGAGTAACAATTTTCATATAAAAGGCAACAACCTTAGCTAAAGGACTCATGCCTGAAAAACCATAAGGGGAAGATTCTGACACCATTTTTGAATATGATATTTTTTTTGGATATTATATTTTGCAATACTACAATTTGTATCAGTTTTTAATGACAATTTGCCATCAATGGTTAATTGTCACTACTTTTGTGGAAAGAATAGTGAAACGGGATACAAACAAGAAACTAAATGAAGCGAGATAGTAAGTTTCTATACAGTAAAAAATTCTCACTGCTTTTAAAGTAGGCAATTTAGTCTACACCTTAGATAGTAATTTTCAAACGGTTGAAAAAAATTATACATGGCTATTAATTTCAAGACCCAATATTGTAAAATTACACATTTTCTTAGTAAGGTACCTGCGGCAAATAAAGCCCGGATGGTGGTAATAAGGCCCACATTTAAATATTCCTACTAAAATGAATCGCAGCATCCTCATACTTTATGCGCAAATGCATTAAGTCGACACGAACGCCATCGAGGGGGCGTCTGGTCTGGCAGCTCGCACCGCCATCGTGCCAGTAATGAACGACGTCACCGAAAGGAATTAATAATTATAAAGAATTATAAATTTCGCCTAGACAAAATCATGAGTTCCGTTGTTTAATTGCTATTTCCACATGTAGTAACTTGTTTAGTTTTAACGTTAGGTAATGTAGTTTATGATTTCGGGGTTTATTTTCGCCCACCATTGTGTTTATTTAATTAATGAGTAATTTTGTAAAATCTTTTCATAGGTGTAATAAGACCCACTGGAGTAGACCGTGGGCCTTAATACCCTACCTATCATATATTTTCAATGAAACTCATGTTCCTGATTATGATTGTGACATTATTTTGTTCTAAAGAATGAAGTCTGTGTGGATTTACTCTGTTGTACGTCAAGAAATTTATAACTAAAGCTGTTGCGGCCTTATTATCCCCCTGGGGGTAAAAAGGACCATTCTTATTTTTATTCGATATTATTAAAAATAACCGAATTTTGTTGATTTTCTTAGTTCCTGTGATGAAGATTTTGAAAAAGTTAATTTTTGCTTTGGGCCTTATTATACTGTGGTAGTTAGTTTAATAAGGCCCTTGGAAAAGGTTTTATAAAACTGAATTATTTTTTCAAATACCCACTTCTATCAAAGTTTTTCTATTTTTTTTTTTTAGTTGTGCAAATAAATAAACTTCACAGAAAACTTTTTTTTGTATCACCAAATACTTGATTTATTGCATTTTCAAATAAAGCGGGCCATTTACCGCAGGTACCTTAATCGAATTCAAACATTGTTTGTAAAATTAAGCACACGATTACAAACAATGCAATCAAATGTGTGAAATTCAAATAAAAATTATATCTGGTTGCTTTTCTAAAGTAACCCTCTGATTCCTTGACTTCCGGATTCAATTTGTACCGCGAACGCACGCTTGTTGAAAAATCTGATAATAATGAAAAATTGTACTTTTTCATATCATCAGTCATCATCAGATCATATTCTTGTATTTATGTTATGAAATAATGCAAACATACAACTCATACGTTTGTCCATGATAAAAATCTCTTTGGTATGCCTTCCACAAAATATAAAGAAGTAAAGAAAATCTCATCTAAAGCGTTGAATAAAAAACTAAATTAATCTGTGGAGACGCTATCAGCTTGTCTCATCTCCTCTGAAAAATACTATGCCATAGTAAAAACTTATTTATGTGAAAGCAATTTTAAAGAACTAATGTAAAAGTTACAAACAAGTACCTAAGTACCTACTTTCACACATTTTAGTTGAATTTTACTAATTAGAATTTAGTAAAATTAATAATTTTGTATATTTTACACACAAATGTTAAGTGTTAATATAAATTCATAAAATTCCTACTCTGCTTTGTAAAAATTTACTATTAATAATTGAATTAAAATTCAAGATATTTTTTACTGTGTACCTATGTACGAGGTCTTCAGTCAGACAGGTAATATATGAGTATACCAATCAATCAGCTTAGATACCAAGATTTGGCAGATCTAACAATGGTTCTCAACAGCTCAAACCAATATGTAGTAGATTTTTGAAATAATCTCACCTTTCTAAAGAAGATTAAAATAAGAAATGCACTAGAGCTTGCACAATCCCAACTCATATAATTAAATATGTTGCCCTCTAGATTATTCCATTCCTTCTGATTGGAATTTTTAATAGCTTGCATCCAAAAAGTATCGCAGAACTTTGGTATTGAATGCTGAATAAGAGGTAGATTGTGGTACAGTAAAGTTGGAAAACCTAAAAATGAAAACTAAATAAAGCAGAAATTTTTGCGAATTTTGAGTAATTGCATACAGTGCCAGTGCATACTATGGCCAGAACGCACTTATAGAGAAATTGGCAGTCCTTTCCGTGTTACCTTTGAATAGTCCTCGTTTATTGTCCATAATAAAAAAAACAGCTACACAAGTTACCGACGCACTAAATTGTAAAGACAGGGGACTTTTGTATGTTTTATATTATCAGTATTTGGATAAAACTCTACATTACTGGTACGGATAATATAATCATTATAAAATATAACGGGATAATCCTTCTTCATTCCGTTATCAGAATGAATGGTTGCAGTAATCCAGGAGAGAAATTTCGACGATTTCAAAAATCGCAGAAAATCAAAAATGTAGTGGCTGGGGTGACTTAAGAATTTTGGATAAAGCTAATTTCGATTAGTGTATAAAAAACCAGAAATAGTACCTCTGAGTGTGGATTACAAACTTAGAACCAACCAAATTTCTGTACAATTTAACCAGTCTCTTCCTATTTTATTGTTTGAAAAAAGACTCTTTCTTAAAATATATGTAGGACAAATATGATAAAGTGCAGTACACAAGAGCAAAAATTTAAAACCAAAAACACTTAGTAAAATGCCATCAGCTCACACACATAAAAGAAGGCATCACTTAAATTAAACAAAAATATGGCAGACACCTCATCTATCATCTCGTAGCTCTCAGCTATATGAGAAATAGTCCCCCTTCTAGTTCAGCCTAATTTCATTATAGTCTTGGCTTTTATGCAAAATAAGACCAAAAATTGAAATCAGACCCGAGCACATTCATTTTCTGAATAGTGACCTGACAGTAATTGGGTATCCCTTATGGGCATGCTGATGATGAAATCCATCTTCATGTGGAAAATGTGTTAATTATTTAAGGTGATATTTAATATCCCTTGTGCAGAGCCTGGTAAAGTTTTAATGGGGTTGAATTCGCAAAGGTTTTATTATATTGGAGATGGCCTAAATACCGTCAAGCAACGATATTACGGGCACAAGTTAAAGGGATGAAATTTTGGTTTCATTGATATAAAACTTCAGTACTTGTAATTTAATGTTGAAAGTGTGACACTTAAATCGTATATGAATATATATATATACATATGTATGTGATATTGTTTGTGTAATACGTTTCTGTAATTCACTTCCTGCAAACTCATAAAAAGATCCAGTCCAGTGCGTTGGTAGCTTTAAGTAGACTCTTATGCCAATACTTACAACTTGACAACTTTTATGATCACAAAATTTATTTATATTTTCACTCATTCAAAACAATTAATTGCTAGAGATCTTAACTTCGTTATTTTTTTTCTTCAATCTTCTATTAATGACTATTCTTGAGTTTATATATATATATTCTAAATTTTGCAATTTTTTTTTTTTATTTTATGTTTTATATTATTATTATTTTCACATATATTCTCTTTTTGCAACATTTTAACTTTTATTTTACTTCCTACTTTATTTTATTTTATTTTACTTTTCTCTAAATTTATTCATTAGATTTAATGCAATATATTTAGTAACAAACAGTTGGTGCAGGTAAAATATTTTTTAATCTTTTTGTACCATTAACCAGAAAATAAAAAATAGAATTGAATTGTGTTAAATTGGATTGAATTGATATATAATTGGAATATATAATATGTACCTATATAATTAAGGATAGAACGTAAGCTTTCTTTTATTGTATTAATAACGGACATGCTCCAATTGTAAAAAGTGACAGCTTCAGTAAAATTGAGTCCATTATCATCATACCAGCAACCTGATAGAAAACTTTAAACAGAAAAAATTGATATTTTAGGAGGTACAGATTACCTAGTCACTACAAATAGAGCGCGCTTGAAACTGTTTCTGATTGTCCTTCCTATCATAAAAAGAAATTAGCAAGAAACCTCTCTTCCATAAAGCGGGCACACAATTTTCCAGAGACATTAAATTTCTATAGGAATTATCATTGAGAAGAAAGTCATTTGCATTACTTCTGTTTAGGATTACATAGGTGTGTTAGTCTTTTTCAAACCAACTTGCTAAATTTATTTCTATGAGTATCTTTTGGAGTTGAATAGAAAAGTTGAAAATTTTATCTTAAATGCGTATATATTTCATTACAGTTTCCATCAGCGATATCAAATACAATTTTAACTATTCTTTTGTTCATCGATCCATGAAATAAATTCTGAAACTCTGGTAAATACATCCGGCGAGCCAATTGCACAAATTGCAGTTCCATATGAGACAATTCCAATTTGCTTTGTTGCATCTTTGTTCACTAGTGGTCCACCAGAATCGCCCTATAAAACCGCGCAATGAAAATTGAAACTTCTACTTCAATTAAATTGCACTGAACTTACCGCACAAGCACCTCTAAATAATCCCTTATAAGTGCATAATTCCGTTTTAGTAACATTATAACCTTCGCCCTCACATTCCTCATGAGTCATTGTCATATACTCCATAACTTGCAAATCTTCTGGAAGCCTTCCAAATCGAATAGGTCTTGTATATCCCCATCCGGTTAATTTTGCAGGTACCTTTCCTTCAATTCTATCTTTATCTAAGTCAATCGGCTTCACTTTATCACTAAATTCAAATGGAATTGTCACTTTAATGATAGCAATGTCACTTGTCACCAATTCTTGATAGTCTGGATGAATTTTAATCCATTCTACAAGATGCCTGGTTCCTCCTGAACTTCTTTTTGATGTTCCAGCAACAACAGAAAACTTTTCCGGGCCAACACCTACCACGCAATGAGCAGCAGTTAGAACATGATATTCATCTAAAATAGATCCACCACAGGTGTGGCCCCATTCGCCCTTTTCCGAGAAGATTGGAAAAACAAATGTCGGTTGGCCTCGTTTAACTTGAAGGGATATTTGGTAAGGAACTGGCTCTTTTGCTCTACTACCGCCAACAATCCTGGTATGGTTTGAGGCTATAGTTTTAAAAATACCCAAAATTATTATGCTGATCCGGAAATGTATAAAAATTCCTTTTTGAAAACTTACGATCCTCATCTCCGTTTGCCGCTAGCCCGTGAATGACTAGGGTAGAGTAGATAAAAATTAGTCCAAATGACATACTCACAATTTTAACTCTGGTAATATTCTGAATTTAGAATCGCTCTGCATGGGTATTTATTAGAGCTTCAGGTGGTCTGTTATCTCTCCATATTCAAATGCCGATGGTTGAGTTCACAGAAAAAAGCTTGTTACACATTGAACTGAAATTTTATGCATAACAATCAAAACATTGAGAACTTTTTTATCTTTCGGTGTACTTACTACAATACGAAGGTGGTTAAAAGTGAATTTTAATTTTTTTTTCAAGTGTAAATTAATTAATAAATTACGACTTTGATTAAAAGAATTTTATTGTTTTTATGCGTACACCTTAATATTATATAGGTACCTATATATATTTTATAGATAATGCTTCTGCAAAGTTCGAAAAATTATATCCAGATTTATTTATTCTCATTAAATGTTATTGACCTTAATGAAGCTAAAAAAGTAAAAAGGTATTGTTGCGAGGAAGATAAGCGTAAGCCGCTCCCGATATTGAGGCAAAACGGAAACTCTTCCCAAAAATATCATCCAGAGCTAATATAAGAAACCTGTACTAAGTAACATCGACATGATTTCTGTCACTTTACAAGCTTTGTAATTTAAAGGTCATTAAATTTTGCGACCATGTTTTGAAAAAATCAAAATTCTCATTAAAATATTGTTCACGATGCCGTCAGTATGCTTCGTAAAGGTAAAGGCAGCGTTAAGCCATATACCTAAGCCTGTAATTGTGGCGTATTGTTTTAAAGAATATCCATCAATTATGATTAAATAAGTACACACGAATTCCATTTGTGAGAAAAAGACCTGGCAATTACTGATATTTAAAGGAAGATGATTGGCGAAGCAACATCCATCATCTGAGTTTAATATGGTGCAATCATTTAATTTACCCATAAACTTTGAACATTGGCCAGAAAAGTTCCGTGTACATGCAAAATAGTGAGTTCAAATTAAGGGAATAGCACTGCACCAGGATCCGAGTTGTGCTTAAGGGGGTCTTCCCGTGCGAAGGCACTTTTTTCGGTTTTTTGCGATTTTTTTATTTTTGCGAATTATATAAACAAACAACTACGAATATTTCTCCACATATTTATTCATATTTTGAGCATACTCTGCAATTTTTTTACCCAGAAATCGTCGCTCATAGCTGAAGTACACGGCAACTTAGCCACTCATCTTCAAAAAAGTGTTTTGACCATGTTTATGGGCATTTTAATCTGTGAAGTATGAACTAGCTTTTGAAATAGGATTCTTAAAAAATATTGAAAGGTAAATTTTTAGAATCTTGTTAAACATTTTTTCGTGAAATTTGGTGTTACAGAATTATCCTAGTTTTCAAAATGTCTACATGAGTACAGGATAAGTGAGATAATTTTCAAAGGAATTCGTTCGATAGATTTCGAGATTCCATAGTCACCAATTTGAAAAATACAGTTTTCAGAAAAACGCATTTAAACTTTCAAATACGATTATCACAAATAAAATAAATAAAATTTGAACGCCTTGAGTGCTCAGTCAGGACTAAACTAACTGTTACATTCTAAACAGGAAATGAACTTGAAGAATATAATGGCTTCTCTATCTATTGTGCATTTAGACCTTTTTTTTGTATTAAAACTGCTCAGATCAAAAACCGGGGCACAAGAATACGGTATCGACGCTCCGCCTCATCGAGTGCTCGAGTGCTAAACACCTGGCCTGTTAAACGCTGTAACATTCGGACGACTCCGAATATCAGAAGATCACTTTACCCACATATTTTAAACTATATTTGGATGCAATTTATTTATAATATGGTGTGACCAAGGTCTTTGAATTCGAGAGATATTGGCCGAAACCGCCTCAAAGTAGATAAACCATTGAAATTAATATTATGGATATAATCCAGGGGCTCCCAAAATGCGGCCCGCAAAGCCCGTGAATTCTGCCCGCGATATCGATACGATATATTATATTTTTATTAAAAAATAAATAAGTAAATAGTAAAATAAATAATAAATGTTACAAATAAGATACAATCAAATATTTTAATATTTTTAAAAAATTCTTACAGAACTTTAACCATAAGCGTTCGTATTAATAAAATATTGTTTAGTTTATATTTAAAAATTATTGTAGTATGTCTAGGCTAGTTATCATTTGTTCAGAAATATAATATATTAGTCTCAAATAGATACAGAACTGCTAATCATTTCTTGCGCATCTAATGTAACACACAATTTCAAGGAGTCAGTAACGAATTTATCGTTTTGTCAATGATGTGCACTATGCCGCACACTACAACCACAGACAAGTAATAACAGATATCCAGCGCCTGCAGTATTCAAGAAGAAGAAAGCAAAAACCACTCTAGTGTTTCTAGTTTCTGTCTTTGTTACCCAATGAAAAAATTGTATTGCTCCAATATAAAATCAACGAGGTCTCGACCTGATATAGGGAAGCCCTCAATTTTTTCTTAGAAAAATACTGGAATTTTTTTCTTAGAAATTTTTATGCATTATTGGTCGGCTCGGTCATCAACGGCACAAGGTTTTTCAGTTTAAGAAAAGAAATTTTTAAATTTTAACTGAAAAAATCGTGATGTTGCTTCATTACAAGATATTAACTGGTTATGCGACTTGACATTTCTAGTAGTCGTAATTGGTGTTATGAACGAATTAAATTTAAAACTGCAAGGTAATGGTAAGCTTATTTATGATCATCTTGGATATGTAAATTCCACGGAAAGAAAATTTCATTTATTACAAGAACAGCTTCAAATTGGTAGCTTTTGTCATTTTGAAACATGTGGAATATTAGTAAAGGAGAATACCGAGGCATCAGTTATTCTTTAATCGGAAAAGTATTACAAAATCATACAGAGTTTGTTAGAAGATTTTGACAAACGTTTCAATGATTTTAAGAGTCACGCGGACAACTACATATTATTTTCAGATCCATTTTCTTGCAATCCGCGTGACGTTTCTGAAGACAAGCAATTTTAATTGATAGAATTACATAAAAATATCGATGCTAAGAATTATTATCGATCGGAACAATCCCTTAATTGATTTTTTATAAAGGATTATCATGCGTGAAATATCCGAAAATACGAAAACATGCACAACAAATGTTTTCATTATTTGGGAGCACATATATTTGCGAAAAAGCTCTTTTTAATTATGAGTACAAATAAGTAGAAATTAAGATCAAAATTGAGTGATCATCACTTACAAGCAGTATTAAGAATACATTCGACGGACATACAAGCAAAGCTTAATGACATCATTAAAATAAAACAACTACACAAGTCGCACAATACAAATAAATAAATTTATTACAAGGTTTTATATTCACGTTATTTTTTTTTTAGCTTTAATTAATAGTACGAGTTTGTAATCATTGTTGCAATGATTAAAAATTTATTTTTATAATTATAAGTTTAGTTCCAGTTACATTTGTTTCTGTTAATAAATAATAGATCATTAGTTTGTAATACTTGTTGCTATAGTTATAGTTCTGTATTTACAATAAGAGTGATTTTACTTTCGTGTTAATAAATTGTGTAATTTTATAATAATTGTTGTTACAGTTAAAGATTTATATTATTAATAAGATGGATTTCAGTTATTTTTTTGTTTTAATAAATATATAATTAAAGATTTATATTTATATTAAATTTAGTATACTAATAAAAAAAATAAAAAGAATAAGAAATAGTTAAATGTATTTAAAACAAAAAAACTCGTGGTTATTGTTTTGATTTTATTCGGTTTTTTTTTTTTGCCCGCCAAAAAATTCGGTAATATTAAATTGGCCCGCCTAAGAAAACTTTTGGAAACCCTGGTATAATCGAAAAATGTTGTCTAAAAATGGGAGTATAGATCTTGACAAACGTTAAGGGATTACTACTCACCTTATCACTAAGTTTCATTGTTGAACTGAGTTCTCAGTGTACTCTCTTTATTTTGAAGATTTATTTATGATAAGAAAGCATCAGAGCTGAAACAAACTCATCACGTAAACAATAGTAACAAAGATAGTCGAATTTACTATTTGAGGAGGAAAATCTTCCACGGACCCTGGAGTACAGTGCACAAATTTTAAGAACCAACGAACGGCCTACCTCAACAATACCCTGTTTATGAGTTAATTTTTTGGAATACCAACTTTCGGGATCCCGAAAAATATTTTACTGTCGGAATTTTTGTCGCGTTGTATCAAGTCAATCATCCGTACCTCTGAAGATCGTTACTTTAACCTGCACCCTCATATCTTAGTAGCCTCAACATGACCATATCTATATGTACTAGAAGCTCAAGCATACTTTGAACATGAATATGGAATTTTGCGAGCCAAAAATCAGTCTCGCTTACTAACACTCTTTTAATATACTGGATGAATGAAACACACATTATAAACACATGTGGTAGACCCAGTGCAACTGAATTTTAGCAACAATTTTCGCATTTCGAACAAATCGTCGGTATACAAATTTTACCAAAAAAGTCCTACAAAGGACTTCCTGGAATTAATTTATTTTTAATGCGAATCCTATCAGAAGGTTATACCCAAATTACCTGATTAAATAAAAAAATGTAAAAACAATTTTTTTATGCATGAATCAAATCATAAATTATCCCGTTTTGCATGTCACTAGTGTCTTTCATTAGGTCCTGCAATAAGGTAGGCATATACATCCAAACAGCATTTCTACTATATAATTGAATCCCAAATAAACACATATACATATATGACAGACATAGATATGGATTAAGAAACCACCTAAGGCGCGCAGCTTAATTGATGCGTAATCAATTATTCAATCAGAAACGACCTCCACAACTATTCGCGCTAAGATATCAGCTTCTGGCGACCATTCAACGAATGAATCAATTAATTTGCGCTCAGTGAAAATAGATAAGCGCCGAGACCTTGTATACTTCTAAAACGGGCGAAGGGCGAGAAAAAATTATGCAGGTAGCGCAATCAGATAACAGTGGACACCATGATATGGTCTTCTCTGCTATATATATATGTATATAGACCAGTCCAGTACAGGCCACTTGGAACGTCCCTGACTCCAATTAAGTGGTAATTCATATTCATTCATGCTATCCACCAAAGGGTAATTAAGAGAACAAGAAGTCCAGACTTGAAGGATTTATTTTTGGTTTGATAGTGGGTGGCTCCAATGTGATTTTCGTTTATATACATATATTATTCAAATGGAGATTCATTCATTCTTTAATGGTGATACTGACTGTGACGTGTGCGTTCCAACGTCCTGGTTGCACCCTTATCCCTTTCGATTAGTCAATGGAGCTTGATCTTTAACTTTTATATGCTTATCTCTGATCCCCGCCACAGCTACTGTTGCTATAGAGATGAGTGAGTGCCGAACTGCTGGATGTTGGACGATGTTTTAATTTAAGTTAATTGGGCCACCCAATAGTTGCCTGATTGTGTTGTGTTGATATCTTGGAACTGATTGTGAGAATTTGCATTTATAGACGTTCGAGATAAATGCTACTGTATTTTTCGCGGAAATTAACTATATTAAGTGGGATTTGCTTGGCGCATTGCTCCGAAAATGTCTGTATCAATGCTGGTGAAGAGAACCTACATATATAATTTCATGGTGGATATATGGTTTTCGTGTAGCTGTTTCATATTAATACCAACAATCAACATGTTTGGATTCTCCCTGTAGATGAAAAACCATATCATCTTTTTGTGTGAGCTATATTCGATATATTTACTGTCTTGCAGAGCAGTCGATCTTTCCTGAAACCGACCGTCAATCAGTTTTCACAAGCTTTCTCAAGAGAAACTTGTGTTAGTGAAACAAAAATTTCAACATTACATGAATAAATTATTTTGCTTCAAAGCTTGTGAAGAACCTTACTGTTAATGTGAATGTTAAGAGTAGGGGCGACTAGTCCTCCAGGACCATGCAGACACCGAGACAAGTGTTGATCTATTGTACTTTCCCCTAAGGTAGTTGGCAAAATCAAGTCTTTTAACTGTAAACAACTAATTCGATGGTTGTGTATATACATATGTATATTTGAGACTGCAAGCCAGTCTCTAGGAGTCCGCATTTGCTAAGAAAACTGAGTCCAATTATTTGATAAAATCAATTTTTGATTACATACGCATTGCAAATTAGGTCCTGCTTTTGTCCGGATGTCAAGAGTATGTAGCCCTACGTGTGTATAACCAGCGTTTCTTGTGATTTCCGTCAACGAAAAATGCGAAGGAGCTTCTCAGGTAGGTACAATAGAACTGATCGTAGACTCTTAGCTGTTGTGGCTTGAGAAGCTGCTACTATTAAACTTTGGTAGGAATAGGACCAAGAAGAAGAGTTCTTTGCTTGGAGAGAACTGTTGACAGCTATTATAGGTACGATCATATATAACATAAGTACTTCCTATTCTATCAGCGATATTCTATCATATTTTCTATACCTATAACATTCTTATTGTAATTTCTATATAATATTTAATAAAATTTTAATAAAAACGAAAAATTCCCCTAAATGAATTTAAACATTTTCGACATTTCACAGAACACAAAAGTAACAAATTCCAACATTTATTGCATTTATCCTAATTGTCCTGAAACTCCAAAAAAGCGTAGCAGCAAATTTTAAGGTCGGCCACACACGATTACGAATGGAGAAGCACCTCTCGAGAACAACTCACGAGTAAAGGTTAACAGCCCAATAAAAGTGTCCACACTTTTCCTTGCCGACCTGTCTACAAAAGAGCCGAACGGGGTAGGTATGTACCTCTTAGACGACAGCAGTGTATGTTTTTTTTTTTTTTTTAATATAAAATCCTTATAAAGACGTAAAAGACTATAAAATGAAAAAATTTCTCTGAAACTGTCCTCTATCGAACGACCAGATCTCACAATTTTTCTAGAGTTTCTTCCAAGGAACAGCAGAAAACTTTAATCTGGGCAGTATAGGTATTGTCTTGAGCAAGCCAAGCCATGCTGTGACCATGCGAGTCTCTGCGGCGACATGGATAGCGCTTGATACCCGCTGTTGATCGGCATCATCATAAAAACATCCTCGCAAGGGAAAATTTGCGAAATTCTAAAATGAGATAATTCACTTGGCGAGATGCGGGACTCTAAAATGGACAATTTGATGCTAATCTTGGGTCACTGTGGTCGAATCACAGTGGGGCATCCTTACAATTCCTCGCGTATCCATACAAAATGGATCATTACCGTGCATCATAACATTTCCATCGGTGAAGTCAGTTATACGAAGGGTCTGCTCAAGTATAATAATATGTATACGTAGTAGTCGGTAAATAAAGACATTGCGGGGTTGCATTCTTCTCATTTCTACGCCTTCTGACTGGAATATTTTTTAGAGGTACCTAGGTATCGTTTTGAATGGATAAATTTTTAGCAACAAGCTACAAGCACTGATGCTTAACAAGAGACAGAGCTACCCCATTAGGGAAATCATTCCCGGGCTCTTTTAATAAGCCACGAAGTCCCCTTTGATCCATTCATTCTTCCGTTTTAATCTCGAGATCATCTTTCTGTGTTTATTAACTTTTAGACTTTAACTCTCAAAATTAAACCCATATACCTGGTGCACTTTACTAGGGCGGTTTTAATGGGGCTGGTCGACTATTGTATATGCGGCCAAAAGATGTTTCAATACACTCAAAATGTAAGGAGAAAAATTCACCCCAGTTTACATTTCATTTCAATCTCGGTGATTTGTGCTCAATCAAAAAAGCAATTGGATGGAAAATAATTTCTATGGAGCTGATAAATGAGATGAGAAAGTCTCATGTGGTTTAGAACTTATTCAAAAATTTTACTGATTATTTACTGTTTTTCTTAATTTTTACAATCAGGTTAACCCTACCTGAAAATTACTAATTACTTGATGGACTAATTAGACAATGTCAACTTTTGTACTTGATATCAAATAGCACTCTAACTATACATACATATGTATACCCTTGCCATCTACCTTGAATTATATTATGAAATGCGATTATCGTGTAACTTCAGAATTCTAATTTTATTTAAATCGTGGTGGAAAGTCACTTCATTCATGCGAAATTTTCCATTTGGTTTTTATCTTTCGTAGAGGTTTATCAGTTACAAATTCGTATAATGTCAAGCGTTATATAATAAAGCTCCGTTCTAATGCAATTACAGCAACTGAGTATTATTGACTGACATATAATTGAGGTAATTTCATCGTGGATAGGTGGATTACATTTGAATGGGAAATTTTGCTTTTGATTTTGATCTAGTGAAATCAGAATTTCAGATGCTGCAAATATTGTCTAATTGTCTTGTGTTGAAATATTTGTTCAGCTGACTGTGTTCTGTAAGTAAGTAGCTTCATTTAGCACTGAACTCGATTTCTGCTTGTGTTGTTAGAGGCTTGAAAGTATATTTTTTTCGGCTGGTTTTCTAAGAACAACTTTAATGCACTTTATAGTACACAGTTTTATTCTACTCGAATTTCGCTTGGGTTTTCGCCCCCATTCCAATAGCTTTTCTTTTGCACTAGAACTTTTGAAATCTTTAAAGTGTATAAAAATTAATATAAATATGTGAAAATTTGCGAAACTATTACCGTCTACAATTCTATTCTAAACTTAAATCCCAAAGTTTTCATGAGTAAAAATCTTCAGTTCTTGAGTGAAATCTTGGCCTTCTCAGAAAAAAACTAAAATATGAGACCCTTATAATATACAAATCATTCAAGCGACTACGTTGGGACTTTTATCAGAGCTTGGTACTGAGCTTAACAAATTATACAGGGTGAATTTTTATATTCTTTTATAAAATACTTTTATATACATTTTTTTCACTTTGGGTAGCAAAAAAATAAAATATTTTTTTTAATAAAGTTAATCATCAAGAAAAATTCCCAGATTCAAATGAGCAACGAAATAGTTTTTTATTCTAGAAGGGTCTAAGGGATTCCATATCCATATGCAAAGACAAACTGATGAAGACGTACGTCCTGTAATTTTTATGGAATATTTCAGGAATAATTATAAAAATTTCTTAATCCCTATTGGCTTGTTTCAATGATCAGCCTAATTTAGTTGCATTAGTACAGAAGAAATGCAATTGGCCCCTATTATCATTTATTGTGGTGATTCCATGATGTTTGGATTGCATTCGGTTCCAGGGATTAATCTATCTCCGTTCAGCTTCAATATTTGAGTAACATTGTACTATGTTTCTGATATTGCTTCTACCAATAATACTCCGATTGTAATTGTAGACGCTGTTTCGCTGCGGCCAGCCAGGCTTCCAAAGTGTGTCTTCGTATCTAGAGTACATCCTGACACTACCGAGGATGAGATAACTAGACATATTTCACCGCGCGTTGGTACTTCGTCCTCTTCGATTGCCTGCAAAAAATTATCTACTCGACATGATCGTGAGAAACGCTCATTTTCTGCGTCCTTCAGAATTTTGGTTCCGGAAAATCTGTTTCAGGCGGTCCTCTCTCCTGAGATTTGGCCCCACAATTCTATTGTGCGTGAATTTATTCCAAGGGGGCGCTCTGGATCTTCTGCTAAAGCAAAAAACTTGTTGGCGAAATCTCTGGCCACTATGCCAATGTAACTGGTCTTCGGTCCAAAACGACTCGCCTTTTTACAAGCTCGATGAACTAATGTTTTGATGTGGTTGCTTGACCGAGACATAGCTATGTGTAAAGATTGCAGATGCAGAGCTTTTTGGTCCCGAGATCCTGGTATTTCGCCGTGACCGCCATCGTCTGTCTTTGGATGCTCCTGTTGGAGGTGGAGTGGTGTGTGCCGTTCGTCGCAACCTTCCATGCACATTAATCGATTTTGTTGAGTCCGGCAATCTGGAGTTTATATGTGTAGCTCTCAAGCTCTCACACACACACTCTGGACGATGAGGGCTTGCTGCCTTTTTTCTCGGCGACTCCTCAACATGCCATATCTTTTATTGACAACATTATTTCTTCAGGCTTAATGCAGTCTAGCGGCATTATTAATGACTCTGGAAAATCTCTTGACCTGGTATTTTCCATTAGGATCGGACAATGGAACTCTCGTTAAGCGTTGTTTAACTCCAATGGTTTCTGAAACAAGTCATCATCCGGCACTAGATGTAGTTTTGTTTTTTGATCCTGTTACTTCACCATTTAATGCTTCTAGTAACTACTGTTATAACTTTAGAAAAGCTGATTTTGATAAAATGAATGAATGGTTATCCGCTTGTGATTGGACCAGTGAGCTGGGTGAACGTGACATTGATGAAGCTGTTAACTCATTTTATGACACATTATTTCTTTGTTTTACTCACTGTGTACCAATTGTTCGTTCGAATCCTGATTCGAATTGTCAACCGTGGTTCAATGGCTCTTTAAAGAATAAAGCTTGGAGGAGGTTCTGTTCCTCAAGGAGTGATGCTGATTACGTTATTTATTCTAATTCGCGCGCTCAGTACATTTCGTGTTTGACTGACTCGTACAAAAATTATGTATTTAGAATGAGATCGGCTTTGCGTGCTGAACCAATGCAATTTTGCAGGTTTATTAACTCTAAGCGGAACTGTGACGGATACCCTTCATCGTTGCAACTCGGTAACTTACACAGTGTGGATCCGTTAGAGACTGCCAATCTTTTAGGTGACTTCTTTAAAACTGCATTCTATGATAACCAATTTGATATTAGTTATAATGATTTTACCCAATCGACAAAGCTTCCGCTGACTACTCTTCAACCTAAAGACCTGTTTTTCGATGAAGCGTCTGTCTCCATGTACATTTCAAGCATATCTGATAATTTTTCTGATGATCCGGATGGCGTTCCTTCCACACTCATAAAACATTTTACTACGTCCATCGTTCCTGTTTTGTGTTATTAATTTGATTTATCTTTAACTTGTGGTATTTTTCCGAAACAGTAGAAGCTTTCTTTAATTATTTCTTTGCACAAGAAGGGCAATAAGAGCGACATTTCTAACTACAGACCAGTCGCTAATTTAAGTTGTATTGGTAAGATATTTGAAGCCCTGGTTTGTGATGTTCTGTACTTCCACTGCAACCCCTTCCTGTGCTCTTTTCAGCATGGTTTTTTGAAGGAGAAATCTACTACGACTAATTTATTGGAGTTTACTAATTTCTGCATTTCTGCTATTGAAAACGGTAAGCAAGTGGATTGTATTCTCACGGATTTCAGTAAAGCTTTTGACCGAATCAATCATAAAATTTTAATTAACAAGTTCACTGTTCTTGGTTTTCATATTGTCTTTGTCAATTGGCTTCGTGCTTATTTATCTGATCGTACGCAGCGAGTCATATTCCGCGCAGCTCATTCTGACGAAATAGATAATACTTCCGGCGTACCTCAAGGTAGCCATCTTGCACCACTCCTTTTTATAATTTACATCAACGATGTATCTCTGATTTTAACTAATTCAAGAATTCTTTGATATGCTGACGATGCCAAAATCTTCCGCATTGTTTCTAATTAAAACGAGTGTGGATTTTTAAACTCGGACTTAGACACCTTTCATAAATGATGTGCTATTAACTGTCTTCCTCTTAATATTAGCAAATGTACTACTATGTCCTTTTCTCGTAAAAGGATTGACGTTTAATTATTATATTATAGATGGATGCTTATTAACTAGACTTGACAAAACCAAAGATTTGGGTGTCTTCCTTAATACTCGTCTTTCCTTCGAACATCATATAAATTCAATCGTAACCAGGGGCTAATGCTACTCTGGGGTTTGTAAAGAGATGGTCAAAAGAGTTTAATGATCCATTCATAACGAAGATCCTTTACTGCACATTCGTTAGACCCATTTTGACGTCCTGTCTGGTCTCCCTTATATTCTGTATATATAAATCGCATCGAGGCAGTGCAGCGGAGATTTATCGGATTTGCCCTGCGTGGACTTCATTGGAACAACCCTATTATTCTGCCTCCATATGTTGATAGACTTAAACTCTTTCCATTAGATTCTCTTGAGAAAAACGTAAAACTTCCAGAGTTGTCTTTGCATTTCAGTATATACAAGGATTGATAAGCTCCCCTGAGCTCTTAAATACTTTCAATATATCTGTTCCTATGCGCTCCTTGAGGAACTGTGACTTCTTCGTTGTTCCTCAGCATAATACAAACTATGGCATGCACGAACCGGTTTCATCAATCTCTCGTCTCTTTAACCGGCAGTTTAATTGCACTGACTTTCATCTTTCAAAATGTCAAATAAGAGATCAGCTTAGTTAAAGTTACTTGTTTTTCATTATTATGGTTATGTATGCTTTTGTCATTTTATGGTTATATTCACTTCTGTAAACTTAGTAATCAGATCGTTAATGAAGTTCTAAATAAGTAAATATGCATAAGTGAGCACTTCCTCATCACATAGGACCTACCACATCTACAAAATTTTGTAAAATTTATAAAGCTTACGAACAACTGGCAAAATCATTCTGGATACATATTGAAAAAAACTCAGTTGATAATAATTTAAAAACATAATGCCAATATTGAAACAAGGGAAATGAAATAAGTAAACAATGAAATAGCTTGACAGATAATCTGGCACTTTTAGTTGCTTTCAGTAATTATTAAGTAAAATTTACAGAACGCATTTTTTACAATGTATTACTTACTACATCGTCAAAAAGTACCAGATCAGGTGACTAAAATGCCTGAAGGACTTCCCGACTTAATGTCTGACATCAGCAGAGAAGTGTTGAGGGCACAACCAGAAAATCATTGCATCTATAAATATATATCAGATTACCTGGAAGCTCTTCTTCGTGTCCGGGAGAAAGCATTTAGTGAGTAGTCAACTAATACTTTTTAATAAATACACATATATGTATGCGTATATATATATATACAGCTATAATAATAAAATCCTAATAATATAATTGTATTGCAGTGGCACAAACCATCATTGATGAACTCATCCAAACTAGTGAGACTATTAGTAATTTTCTTCAGACTGCTGGAATATCCTATGAAAAATCTAATCGAGCTGCTGAAGTTATACAAACAGCTTTTCATGAATTCATGAAGAAAAAGCGTGGGGAAAAGCCCCAAGGACCAAAACAATTCAATGAAATCGAACTGTTGACTGAGCTAATCAATAATTGTAAATTTACTCAAAAGGAAATTGAGCGTTCTAGACCTGCTATCAGACAAGCTTACCGTCAATTTGTAAATGATTATTTGCATCTTATGAAGGTAGAAGGTCTATTTTACTTAATAAGTAATTATTGATAACAAGGAGATTCTCGTATTTTAGACAACAGTATATGGAGCAGCTGAAATTGTTCCAGTAGTTCAGCTAACGTTGGAGTCGAAAGTTCTGACTAGGAAGCTAGCACAATTGAATCAAGCTGCTACTATAATTCAGGCTTACTTTAGAGCTCATTTAACGAGACAATCTTTGGTGAGCCACCTCTTTAGATTCAAGTTTTGTTTTTTTTTTCTATTAAAATTTAACAATTTTAATTGCAGCGACGGACATCTATAGAATTTGAAATTTTCATAACTCGAGTACTTCGAAAGGCGACGCCTTTCAAAACAACGAAACGATTCGAACCATTCCAATCCGTATATATTCGTGAAAGTATTTTTCTTTAAATTATTTTTTATGACTTTTTTAAATATAATACAGGCGAAATATGAGTGTGTAAGGGACAAGATGGAACTTTGCAAATACAATAAGGCCGCTGAAATAATTCAAGTATAAACTCTCATTTGGCAACTAATTTTTAAAATTTTTATGATTATCTTACTTTATCTGAATTTAGCGCTCGTTCCGTCGATGGTACTACAAGATGCTTTATCATTACAACGTATGAAATAAATCAAAATTCATTTTTTTATTTATAATTTAATACTTTTTCATACATACCTTTTCAGCTGCCGTATCCTATATTGACTAGAGCTGCCATTATAATCCAAGTAAATTTTTATTTACCAAATTCATACTGCTCTGCCATACGAGATTTTCATTTTTAGACTGCAATCAGAGGATTTTTGGTCAGAAAATTAATGCCGTCTTTGAAGAGGCAGTCAATTTTGGTAAAATAGTTATTGTTAGATATGTCGAAATTATTTACTTTTAATTGTCGTTTCTAGAAAAGATATTCGAGTATTACTGATGAATGTGAAATTCGGGCACTGAACAATTCTGCTTTGAAGATTCAGGTATGTCAGCGGGGCCTTATTCTTATAGTCACGTTACCTCTATGATTTTTGACTTGTGCGGGATTCCCATATGCTGTTTTTGGAATTCAAAAGCAAAAATTCAGTTTTTTAAATTTTCGTTTTCGAGCTGCAAAAATCGCCCCTTGGAGTCACGTCAAGCTTGGCAACAGTCACCATCAGAATAAGACCTAGGATATTTAATTTTATTTAAAATAAATTGAATGTAATATTTTTGGAAATTTTCAGACCGTTTATAGAGGATTCAAAGCAAGAAAAGGTTATAAGCATGAGAAGGAAATGGTAAAATATGCGGTAAATTTTCTTCAGATTTTCTCATTTATGTTAAATAGAAATCAACATTTTTTTTTATGTTCCTTTATAAGAACTTCAGATTTTCGTGTAGACCACAGACCATAAATTTTCTTTTTCTCCTCGGATTAAAAAAAATTTCGAACATCGTGTAAATTTTATTAGAATTTCCTTCATCTAAAATTTTGGTAGATTTAGAATTGTGTTGGTTTCGTGCAATGCACAGCAGTATACACAGAATCGTATATTGCTTTACCCCTCTTAGCACTAACCTTTTTCTTATCGTTTTCTCTAATGAGGATTGCATATCTTAACATCGGTAATTTATAAAACGTCGAGTACCCTAAGCGCCTAATGAAGAATGCAAATATAAATAAGTACAAAAAATCTTAGTATTTTAAGAAAGTATGCGGAAGATTTTGCAATTTTTTACAATACTGTTCATCATTACCAAAACTAAGATATAAAAAGGTATTCAGGTAATTAGTTTTTAGGACCTCGCTTTGTCTTTAAATTTTAATTAATCGTGATGAACTTTTTAAGATACCGGGTGTTTCATGAAAAACTAAAAACTAAACTTTAATCACTTAGTAACTCCGAAACGGTTGAAATGCCTATCCATACCATACAATTTATTATTTGTCTAAATGACTACTAGTATAACTTTCTGCCATTTGGGCCTCTCACCAGGAATCACCCTGTATTTACAAATGATAGTTTCCATACTTAATTGTTGTTTGTCATTTATTAAAAAGGTGGCCCAAGTCTATTTGAAAATCACAGAGGAGTGGATCAGCTGTAGATAGGATTGCAAAGTTATTAACAGATAGCGAAATCAATTATCTTGTTGGCCCAAAATGACATATTTCTAACTAGCTACATTTATTTAACTAAGCTGGATTTCGGCCAGAATACCATTTATAGTCTAAAAGCCCACAGAAATTTTTAGGTATGAAATATAACCGAAAATTATTTACATTCATATTAGAGTTGAAGAAAGGGGATGCCAAATATAAACGTTTGGCAGCATGATGTTAAAAGTAAGTAATTTCCGAAAGTCAAATTGATTAGTATAACCGTCTGATATTACTCTTAAAAACCGAATAGAGTTCCCTAAGGATAAATTTCACATATTCCGTCCATTGGTTGGCACGTCTGTGGTGAAAATATATGTAAATACTTATAAAAAAAAATCATGAAAGCATATAGAAGTCTGGGTACTGTACCAAATTAATTTATCTCAGTTCGTGGAAAGTATTTTGTTTGTATTATAATAATTCGGTTTCCTTTGAAATTTTTTTAAATTCTTAGATTTATGCGGCTTCTGTGCAATTCTTTCAAGCTGGATTACTTTAGGGTCATTCTGTTAATATCACTTGCACATTTCAAAACAGCGAGTAATTTATTGTCCTTAAAGGCCATCGAAGGCCTGCAGCACCCATGGAATCAAACCAATATACCCAGCAATCTAGGGACCTGATAATGAAATAATACATAATAATGGGTGTACTTTACAATTCTGCTCCGGAAGATTAGTTTTCACTATTTATAGCTATACTTTGAAAGATATAGTATCTACCTATGCATTTAAACTGATCTTCTTAACTAAGCCACAATTTATTTTATTAATGTACCAATACAGTTTACAGATAAGGTGCATGTATTAGCTTGGATATTTTCCAAGTTGGAAATTGTCACTATATCCATGCTACTGGGAACACAGTACAAAAGCCTAGCGAACTACAAGAAAAGCCTTCGTAATCTCAGAGATTTTCCTCTTATCAAGTTTTATCCATGAAAACTGATATTTTCTAACCTAGCGAATATTTCAGTCTTAAGGCAATTTTTGAAGCTACCTACAGATTTTTCAACCGCGGTAGATGGAGTAATTATAGTTCCAATTTGTGCGATTGGAGTTGTATACAGAGCGTCTGTGATTCGCAGCCTTACAACATAATTCAACACGCTTTTAAAATTATAAGTTGACATTTAACTGCTAACTGAACCAAATAGTGAACTGAAAGTACGCCGAAATCGGTCTAAGATTGTCAGAAGTGTTAAAAACGTTTTTACTTGTTTTTGATATCTTTACAATAAACAAATTTTAAAAGTTTTTTGAAAATTAGCACACACATATGTATCTAATGTAATTAACAAGAACTAAATTCAATGCACTTTCGGTGTGTTCTGTAATGCCGGTAATTTATCTGTGAGATAAGGTGCTTTCTTAAGAAAAATGTATACATTGTATGTAGGATTCGTTCTGCCTTTTTCATAAATACTTTCTTACAAACATAAAACGCTAAGGATGCTTTTTTTAAAAAATGACCTTTGAAATAATTTGCAATTAAATTTTATTTAAATAATAAACCAAAAAAATGTATATTTAATTGTTTGCAGAAAAGATACTCAGATCCAAGTTTATTAGAACTCTTCAACAAATGTGCTTCTATAATTCAGGTATGAATCATTTCAAAATAACAATATCTACCAAATAATAATCAAAATCGCTCTTGCCTGCAGAGAGCATATGTACGGTACAAGAAGAAAAAATCTAATAAATTCGACGTAAGTACGCGAAATTTAAAAATTTATACATATATCTTTTTGGAGCACAGATAAGCAAATACTCAGATGTTTTTTGGAGTTGACAATATCTGATGATCCATTTTAACTTATATATTGGATTTGTTTTTACACATATACAAATAACTATTTTTTACAGTTTGCCGAAATTGTTATGCAGGCCGCAGCTATGAAGATACAAGTAACTTCAATTCGACTATGTATTACTACAAAATTAGTAAATTTCCTCATAATTTTAGTCATTGTTCCGAGGATTTGTAGCTAGGAAAAGATTCCAGAAAATGAAAAAAGAAAAGAAAGACAAGGAATTAAAAGATCATATAGAAGTATGAGTAAAGTTTAAAAGAAATGTTTACTTAATTTGAAGTCTTTTTAGCATTATTTTTGGTTTTGTGCCTTTTTCAATTGATATTCGTATTATCTCCTTACAGAAATCAGAAGAATCAGAAAAGCCGCATAGTACAGAAACTGCTGAGACAGAACAAGGAGATGTAATAGAAGCTCAGGTATATATATATCCCGTACCATTGTCAGGCTTGGGAACTTTCCTCAGATTTAAAAAAAAATTATGTATTTTTCTGAAATGGGGAACAACTTTTCAAATTGAAGATATTCCAAACTTAAGTACCTAGTCAGATTCAGAGTACCAAAAATCAGGAAAACAAGTCAATTGTAAATATACATCTGTTTACAATGGGCTTTGGATGGTAGTAGCCTTGATACCTCGTGAGATCACTTTCGGCAATAACGACCATTATACTTGTTACCAGTGAAACTCGAACATAAACTTATCGAGCCCTAAGTCGTTTTTATTCTAAATAGCATTTTAATTTGCCATCACTTTGGCTGTTACTGAATAGATTTAGTTTAGTGCAGTGTAGTTGTATAAAATTAATTAATTACGTGAATTAGGCCTAGAGATTTTGTTTTGATTTGGGGGATTATTTATATATGGATGAGGAAATATTCACAAGCCCGTCTGTCAACTTTAGTATCTCCTCTTCGAAGGAAATCGATTAAACCAAAAAATAATTTTTGAACATTTCTTTTTTACATATTTCATTCAAGGAAACTGGTGAAATTGCTAAAGAAGAGGTACAGAATCAACAGAATATTTTATTTTTTTATTATTTATATGTTTTTTATTAACTAATTTTTCAGGTCAAGACTGATGAGGTTGCAGATGTACCAGTATACCATATAAAATAATACCCGAATAATATTTTTAGTTCAATTTTTGAATATATTTTAGGCAACGACAGACGCTCCTCAAGATACAACTGCACCCGAAGTAACACCAGAGGTAGCGAATGAAAGTGAACAAAACACTGAAGCTGAGCAAACGCATGAGGTAAATACTTAACTAGCATTTGGCGTTTTGTAATATTATTTTCAATTAACCAATTTTAATTTATAGGAAACTGCTGATAAGACTGAAGAACAAAATCCTACAGTAAGATTTTTTAACTCAAATAAAAGTCGAAAATATTTGAGTTAAAAATGAAAAATATTTTTAGGAATCTATTGCACAACCAGAAGCAGTTGATCTTCCTGCTGAAAATGCCGAAGAAGAAGAATAATAATTATATTGTGTATTTATATTTTGTATAATAGTTTTGTTATAAAATTACAGGTTTCAGCAATAAATAATTATTTTAATGTGATTTGATGCAAAAAACACTTGTTAGGGAGATGCATATTGAAGGCGCGAATCATCTCCTTTTTCTGATTCTAACTGAGAATTTCAACTATATTTTCAGAATATAAAAGTATTTTGTAACCAATAACTTGGGTATGAGATTTTGCTAAATAATTAATTTTAGCTTCAAGTGTCGTATTATTGAGAATTAGCTGTATATTAAACTGATTTCCCCTTAAAGAATGATATCTAAACTTTTCTTAACTTTTTCTTCTTTACATTTCCGAAATTTTCCAATTTGAAGCTGTATTTGAATCTACTTGTGTATCTACTAAATTCTATATATTAAATGTAGATAGTGGAGACAACATAAAAATAAAATAAAAAAAAATATTAAAATTAGAAATTTATTTCTAATTTAAGATAGAATAGAATAGAATAAACTTTATTTCGGTAACGTACACAAGATTGAAATCTTATTGAGTACAACTATTGTAGTGGAGCTAGAATCATGTACATCGAAATTCAAAGAGTAAAGAAAAGATAAAAAAAATGAGCTTCATTAAGTAGGAGTTACAATTCAAGGATAACATTAAATAAAAAATAAAAAATAAAAAATAAAAAAATATAAGTAACTATGTATACTATAAAACTATCAATTAACTAGTATTCCCTTGCGGAGAGAAAGAAAAGAATGTGAAAAAAGAGCTATATTATGTTCATTTTAACGAGTTTTTTTAATTGCATTAATGGTACCAGCCGCCTGTATACTGACAGGGAGATCATTCCACAGACGGATGCTTTGGAAAAGATAAGAGCTTTCCATTACAGTCTTATGAAAGCGAGGCAATACCAAATTTTTATTTCGTTGGATGGTAGTAAAATGGAAAAGTTCTCTTAGGTACTCTGGCTTATTAAATTTTAACAAATTGTACAAAGGAACCAAGTTTCTTCGTTTAAGGTAAGAAGGAAAAGAACAGCCGAACAAGCATGACCGGAGATGTGAGACATGATCAGACCTACGCAACCCATAAATGAACCTCACACAGTCATTTAAGGCAACTTCCATCTTGCGTGTACAGATACTATCCAGTTTAGGAAAGACCAAACATCTAAAAGTGAAATAAGGCAAGATTAGTGTTTTTACTAGCTTTAAACGAGAACGACTGGATAATATATTCGCTGAAAGCCACAGTCTGCGTAAGCCCCCATAGATTTTTCTGAACGTATTATTAATATTATCACAGCACTTCATATTGGGGTTTAGTACTAGCCCAAGATTGGTGACCTTATTTGACATAGGCAGTGAAACGCCGTTCAACAGTATAGGCGGTATGTCGGTTTCATTGAGTGCGCTATTGTCAAAGATAGCACAGAGGGACTTTCCTGGATTTAGTAGCAGATTATAGTTAGACCAGGTGCAAATTCGGTCCAAATCAGAGTTTATTCGTGCCATGCAATCCTCGAGGAGACCAAAAGGTCTACTTAGATACAGCTGAACATTATCAGCATATAAATGAATTTTCACATCATGAACAAATCTCGATAAAACGTTGATGAATAAGCAGAAAAGCAAAGGACCCAGAATAGATCCTTGTGGAACCCCTCGTTCTAGCGGCCGCACAATGGACAGTAAATCTTTCACCTTGACTTGTATTTGACTGTATTTGCTTGTACATAATCTTTTCTAGTACTTTCGACAGAAAACATAGTAAACTTATTGGCCTGTAATCAGCATGAGATTCAGCAGGGGTTTTCTTGAACACCGACAGTACAGTGGCTATTTTCCACTCACCAGGGAACGTAGATGACATTAGGAAAGAATTAATAATATGTATAAGATGTACTTACCAATGTACGGGAATAACATTTTGATGAACCGCGGTGACAAGCTGTCTGAACCGATTGCATCAGACTTAATACTACTGATAGCCACGGTAAGTTCATTTAAATCAGTCCTACGGAACGAGAATGTATTAGAATGATTAGGGGAACATATTCTTCTAGTAGATAATCAGGAAGGCCAAATTGGTTAGTTATCACAGGTGAGTTTCCAGCGGAAATAAAAAATTCATTTAGTTCGTCAGGGTTTAGACTACAGTCATCACTCCTGTCTTTGTCATATACACCTGCCAGTTTTAAATTTCGCCATAGTGTTCTGGGAGGAAGACTGAGGTTGAACTTAGAAGAATAGTACTGAGATAGCCAGATTAGCTTTATTTCGTGCAATGTTGTATAACCTGTGCGCTTCAATTATTTTGAGGAGCCTACAACGATGACATTAATACTCACATTTAGAGATAAGATATCGTATTCCTTCATAGAGCCACAGGCAGCCATGCGCAGTTACACATTTCGTTTTGACAGGGACATACGTTTCAAACAGATTAGTAACAAGCAAGTTTAATGTAGACACTTGGTGGTTTACTGAGACAGAGTTAAATATCGTGTCCCAACACAAGGATGTACATTCATCTATTAGAGCATTAACGTCAATGTTATTATAATCGCGGTAGGAAATATAAAAATAAATAAATTTCCTTTGTAGTTTTCTACGAATGCAGTATTTAGGTATGTACAGACATTTTTGAAAAAACTCTTCTTTATAAGTATCCTCTACAAATTATCTACATGGTATACAATATTTTAATTGGTGTAAAAGTGTAACATTAAAACTTTTCTTTGTTTTTAATATTTATTGTTTAACTCTCCTTTTCTAAAGAGATCGTATTCTCTTACCTTTACTAGTTCTTTTAGAATTGTAATGTAATACAGCTTAACGCGCTCTTCGTTCACATTCTCATTCATTGAACTAATATTGTCATTTTAGTGTTTCTTGTTTTTTGGTTCTGTGTTTTTACTAATGTACCTACAAGTGAATGTAATATCTGTATAAATAGTTAGTGTTACATAATTATTTTAATTTTACAAAGATTTTATAAATTAAAGGTCTGCCACAACCAACCGAAATTTGATTTAATATATTCTATTTAATTTTATTTGTTTTTTATATATTTATTATGTAAATATCAACTTCTTAAAAAGGATCGCGTATTCTGGTCATTGTCTTACATCATTTGAATTTTAATAGCAATGTTGTCTTATTTGCAATAGCTTTTTCTCTTATTCAAATTAGTTTTAAATTGATTTTTTAGTTATCATATTTTCTGGTATATTTTCATATGCACTGAAGAACTCAACTAGAAGATTCAGGTGGAGATTTACAGAGTGCAGACGTGTTTGCTTGTGCTTGAGCCATCGTAACAACTAAGTTGTTTAATTTGCTTGATTGATAGTGGTCGATTTTAATTGAATTTGGAGCGGAAGAGAATCTAATGTAAATTAATTCAATAGTGATTGGGTTTTGTTTTTGGAGTTTCTTAGTTTTAACGTGAATTTCTGGCGAAGAAAGTGAGGACGCCGATCTGGCGTCAGGCGCCATTTCGCAAAAGCGAGGTGAATTGCATGAGTAATAGTGGCAGTGGCATGAGGCAAAACCCTCGAGAATACTTCCCAAGCCATGAAACAGAAATCTATATGTGTGCGTGCTTAGTCCGTTTTCTAAAATGTTCTATATTGATACTTATGGAAAAGTGCTAAACATTGGCCTTATATATGCCATAGTGCCTAAACTACTATCGATAAAGGAAAATAGTCTTCTAGTTATTTAATGCTTGGTTCCTTACCTTCCAAAAGGCTACACTTCCTATATACCTTACTTAACAAAATAATAAAATAGTTTTGATTACAAAGTAACCTTACCATTTTACGCTCAATACCACTCAGCTGAGTGATAATTGCATGTGTGTATGTGCAGCCGTAGTCCGAATCTGATCTGTAGGCAGCTACATTCGATATCATCACCCCACGGAATGCCATGACGGCACAGCGACTTTACAATGATTACTCAGCTGAGAATTTTTGTTTGAGGAATCGTAGTCATTTGGTTAAGATAATTTTTTTTAAATAATTTTGTTAGGAAAGGTATGAAAATTTTATTACGGATCGGAAGATAAGAAAGCAAGCTTAAGATTAACAGCACGGCTTTTTTCTGTATGAATAGTAGTTTAGGGCGGCAGAGCTATTCAAATCAAACTTTTGTCACTTTTACATAAGAACACTGCAAATATTTTAGAATGTAATGACTACGCTGGGCCTCGCATGTGGTAGGGAGGGAGTCTGTTTCATGGCTTGTGAAGCATTCTCGAGGGTTTTGCATGAAGTCACGTAAAGGCACAGCCATCCACAAGATCTCACACCTTTTAAAAGTGTATTGGGAGTAGGGTACATTTGTGGTGTATAGTGTGTACGTAGCGTAAGCGTAAGTGCAAAGGTAGGGGTGCAGTTGTGTGGTGTATTGTGTGGTATAAAAGTGTAAAGGGTCCCTCGCGCGTATTGGCAAGTCAGTGATAGTGTAAAGGGAATAGTGAAATTCAAAACGCAGGTTCAGTGCAGTGTGTAGGAGTGGATGAGATAAGGAAACCGAAGGAAGAGGACAAGCAGGAACAAGTAGATAAGTGGACCAACAGCAAGGTAGTATCATACTAATTCTTTTACAGCTTCTAATTCTTCTACTCTTATATTATATTTATTATTCATATTCTATATATTTACACATTTAGTCATACTCATATGCTTACATATTTAAGTATTTAAACTGAGTTGTAGCCAGGACTAACAGGACAGATAAAAATAATAGAACGGAAGCTCAGGGACATTAGACCAGAATACACGTTATACTATATATAGATGAAAGATGGACGAAGACGAGACATTAATCGGTAATGGCAACAAAAAATTAACAGTTAGAAAAGTTGTCGGGGATGGTGACTGCCTATTCAACGCGTTAACATTACTAATTTTTGACATGGAAATTGGTTCGGATGAGTGCAGAAGGAGAAGTGGAACAAAGTGGAAGTGGAATTAAAATCCTTCCTTTCCAGTTATTCCTTCCTGAATTATTTTATGATTTTATTTTATTTTATGTGTTGTCTTGTGTTATGTAGTAGTTAGATATGAGCTGCTGATGCTGTTATACGCCCAGCTTATTCCAAATACTTTCTTCCTTATGTGTTTAGAGTAGTTGGGGGGTATGGCTGGGCCTGGCCGCTAAGCCAGGATCGGTGTAACGCTGGGCCATATCCTCAATACATACATACATATGCACTGAAGAACTCAACTAACGAGTATTGTCATTATAGGCACCTTCCTTGTAAATTTTATATGTACCAAGGATGTTGAGAAGGCGTATTGATCTGATCTAACTACCAAAATACCAATACCAAACCAATGACATTCTAGATTTACATATATTGAAACACCAATTGTCAAGGACCCGGGCTGATTTGATGGATGGTACGGAAACGGTGGGTGGGGATAGTAACTGCAGATAATTACACAAAATACAGTCCATTCCACAATTTCAGTAATGTAAAATAGCTTATTACTTCTATAATATAATCGTAATAGGGAATAAATAATTTGTGAAAAATTCTATCTACGAGTTCTTGACTATACGAAAGATGAACGTGTCCTCAATATGCATGTCCTCATGGACAGGGGCGGCGGATGACTTTTAATCCAGGTGGGTAGTAAGTAATATATAATTACATAATATATATGCGCGCGGGCGCGGGCGCGCGCGTGTGTATCTGTAGTGGGGGGGGGGGGGGGAGGTATAATAAAAGGGTTAACAGTGTATACATATTTATTAATCAATAAGATTCAATACAGTAACTGATCTATTTGGGAAATGTAAAAGCTGCACTACGCTTTCCATTTTTTGTTATAAAATGATTCAACAAAACTTCTAAATCAAGTGTATCAGTAAAATTAGAATATACATGCAAAAGTGCGATAGACGATCCTGCAACATTTCCCGTTATTTCTCGTGTATGGAATTCCCTTCCGGTTACTATTAGAGGGCAAACTCGGACATTGGATTTTAAGAATGAGCCGAAGCGTTTTCTGGATTCTTCCTAAACTAAAGTGTGCCGATGACACAATTTTTTTTTTTTTTTTTTTTTTTTTTTTTTTTTTTTTTCTTAGATTAAGATTAAATTCTGTCATTTTTTTTTTTTTTGCTCTGTGTGGTATTTTGATCTCTCGCTAGTTGTAATATATTATTATCATAGTTTTGTTTGATCTCAAGTTTAATATATTTTTTTTGTTTTTTTTTTCTCTTGCAATAAATTTGAATTTCCAATTTTGTACTGTACTAGAAAAAGATGTAGTCTTTTGTACAAATCCTTGCATAAATTATTATTATTATTATTGTTGATCTCAAGTAACTTTTAATCGACGTAGAAGAGAAAAACTTCGTTTGTTCGCGCACGATGATCCTGGAATTGTGATGAGCATTGTAATGAAGCGAGTAAGTTCTGGTATAAATCCTCTTATCCAATCAAATTTCCTCAAAAATTCTACAGCTTCCCGTAATTTTTTTACCTGTTCATTCTGTCTCTTTACAAGTTCCAAGAACATGTCTCTATCGCCAACTAACCGGTCTTTGTTAAAATCAGTGTTGTAAAAATGTATGATTGCATCTACATCTGTTGGGTGCCCTAGAGCAAAGCCTGCAAGTTCTTTGAAAAACTTCGCTGAATCATTATCGAACCGACTTTTTAGCGATACAAGAAGTTGATCGTATGTTTCATAATAAGATATCCTGAAGTAATCTTAGGGTGTTTTAAAAACAGGATTTTTGCTTTTATTTATATCTAGCACTTTGCGCTGACGTGGGACTCGAAGTTCATCAATATCTAACTTCTCAACAGCTTGGATACTTGTATTCCAAATTTTTTCAAATTTCAAATCACAAGAATTTTGTAATACATATCTACGTTAGAGCTTCTATCTTCTCATAAGATTCATTGACGCACAGTTCAGTCTTTTGCAATTCGCTATTCAATATCTCTATTCGATCGAACAACTCAATCATCGTGGTCAAATAAAAAATACAGTCAAAGGTTTCAATGTATTTATAAAATCCTGATGGTTTTGCCGATACTGCGCTCTCAATTTCTGTATCAATGGACCGATCATGTAAAAACTGCATTATTTGTGTATAATTTTCCTTCACACTTTTCAGTGATTTTATTCTGAGTACCCATATGCAAAAAATGTACATGTATAGGATGATAAATAAAGCATAATCTGTATAAAATATTCATTTTGCTATACCTTGTCGGACAATAAGCTACGAGAGAAGGAAGACTGTTACGCAAATCTTTTCACTCTACATCTGCAATTCTTTAAACTGTGCTATACGTTTAGGAGAGTAGCGTATAAAGTTGATTATATCTTTAATCATTCCAATAAAATTTCTTGCACATAAAACTTTTTCGATCCCGTCTTGAACAACAAGGTTAAGGTTGTGGGTATTGCAGTATATAAATAAGGCTCGTGGCTCTTCCTACCGTATTCGTGATTGCAATCCAGAAATTAAGCATCATATATGACTAGGAAAGAATAATATGTACTCTCAAATTTAAATAATATATAATATAAAATTTGAAATACGGTTGAAATTCCGGGTGGGTAATTTAACCACCCGTAGAAATCCGGGTGGGTAGTACTACCCACACTACCCATATTATCCGCCGCCCCTGCTCATGGAAGCGGAGTGGTATACCGTTTTTACTAATCGTCAATACGCAGCAGGCTTAAGGAATAAACTTTAAAAATTGTACAAGGGAAAGGTGGTTTAGTACTGTAAAGCGGCTTAAGAATTCTCTTCGTAATTCAATGACCGCGAATCGACTTAACTGTTTGGCTTCCCTAAATATTCATAGGGAAATGAAATTGATATCAACGTCGTTTTATTTTTAAAGGAAACATTAATAAAGGTGCATATTGTAGGCGTGTATTTATTTTTTTTAAATGATGAATCGATTGAAATTGTTTCGTCTTCCTATTATTAACCATGCCAAAATCCCTCCATGAAAAATTTCTTGTACCAGCTCTTTCAAAGACGCAAAATTTACATTTTTATCTGAGATTAGTTTAAATTTATTGTTGTTAGTTTTGTTATGTATTCAGTATGACAACCAAGTTATAATTTTCCTAGCATATTCGTCAAACGAAATTAGGGCACTGCACTGAGCTATTTTTATTTGGATATTGAAGAATTATTCAAGAGAAATCTAAGGCTGGAGATCTTTTTTTTTTGTGGTAAGAATTTAGTTATTTTATTTTTCTTTCTTTACCTTGTTCGTTATTTTTGTTATTTTACACGCATTAAAGTTCCATTTTATTGCACCGAGATTTTACTAACCTCACTTTATGGATAAAGTGTAGCCATTGCTCCTGGAGGCTCAATTGAATTTGTACCTGTAACCGAATTTGTAGTGGAACTTATATGTCGTTTCCCCTAACTTTGGACCACTTATCAGAAGTATTTTGTTATAATTTCTTAAAAATTTAGACTGTACCATTTACTTTTGGTAGTAGGGAGTTGTGTATCTTCACTAAAGAAACGAAGTACAATTTTTCTATATTTAATGTGGATATTTAATAAAAGGTGTTGGTCCAAAGTGTAGCCCCGAATATCTTCAATTTCAGGGATTTTGAAAATATCCCATTATTTTTTTACTTTTAGAACGATATCTTCTCTATTTGGTCATCGATATGCGACCATTTCCAGAACGCCCCACATTTAGGAAAGCATTGTATATTTATACAATTTTGATCCATTGTTGGGCACCAACTTCTCATTTTTTGAAAATTTCAAAATATCTCGAAAAGTAAATGCGAGACTAATATGGAAAAAATTTATAACTTAAGTGAAGATATCAGAAAAGATAACTATGTGTGTAATATTATGCAATCTCGTGAACTTTCTACTTTATTGACCTTGATATAATTATAATAATTTTCCATCACAAATAATACTTAGATTTCTATTACATGAACTACTCGAAATCACTACTAACTAAATGCATAGCGTGGGACTGGATGTTTGCAAACAAGTGGCAATAAGCATAAGACTGTCGATCAAGTACGTGCAACTGAATTTCCGTGATGCCCAAACGGTTACGCTAGTCTATTGTTGGGCACCTGGTCCATAATTAGGGGAAACGACGGTACTCATTACGTAGGGCTGCATTATTCAGGCAACTTATATGGTTCTGTTCCCTAAACAACTAGTGCCTTTACTATATTATTTTAACAATCAATACGTAAACTAACTGAATCAGTGAAAATTCCAACACCCACACAAAAAAACTAAAGTCGATTTCCATTTACACAATCATTACGTACTCTTTTGAGCAGGTATTCATTTTCACGTTTTTTGTCAAATCACTTGGCAGCTGTGTCCGCTGTTTTAGCATTGCAAGCATGTATTGCGTTAGTTTTGATAGTCATATAATTTTGTATTCCAATCATGCTACGAATTTCTTCTAATTTTCCCGAGAATTGAATTTTTGTAACAGAATTGCTCGATTTTTTATTCTATGTGACACAAGCCTTGTTCATATTTTGCATTTGAGTAAAAAGATTCGAACGATGCAATTTTTGTAAGTTTTGCACTTCAGGGGATTCTGCTTTGAAGTAAAACAGATCATTTGAAAATTTCAGACTCAGTTCAGACAGCGAGATAGTGACTTCAACAATTCGAATAAGAAAAGCTCAGGGTTTTTTAGAAAGCGAATGAATATGTATGGCAAGAAAACGGCGAGTTAATCGTAATCGAACTGAGTGGGTCAAAATCACCGGCACTAGCTAGTCTATAGCGAGCTGGCCAGAACAAGGATGTGATTTGACTGTATTTAAACGGATAATTATACTTTACACATTTCAGATGAAGCAGAAGAAACTTAATGACAACGATGCATTCAACCATGAACCCTCGCACCCTTTTGCAGTAAATCTGCAATAGTTTAATCAAATTTTAACTAAAAATCTCTGTGTTATTTTTTTCGCTTTTAATAATCGAAAAAATGCAAAATATTTAATAAATCTCATTCAAAAAAATAGTAATAAAAATATTTTCACCAAACACAAGAATTTTCCTTACAGCTTATACACTATCCAAAGCCAGAATTTTTTTTTTCTTTTTCTTTGTGCCATTTCCTTTGAAAGGGTCATTCAACTGACATAACATAAAAGCTAACCAGCCATATATAACCGCAAAAATTGCAAAATATTCCAACCTTTAGCATACGAAATCCTACTCTGACTTAAGAAAACACTCCCAGAGCCCTGTCTGTACCTCTTTAAAATAAATCCTCCAGCCAACAGGGCAATTTAATAATATGGATCATAAAGCAAGTTGAATTTTTATGTTTCTGCCCCCAAGACAGGCGGAAAGACGGTAAAAGAAAATCCTCAGAAGAAAATCCGGAAGGACTCACATATGCATGCATAACAAGATGATTCGAATATATGTATGTATGTGTGTACAACCTTCCATAATATGTATGTAGCCGCACGTAGTATGAAGAACACAACAAGGGCGTTATATGTAGTCAATCCCCGGTGCAATATATTTTAAATTACTCCGCTTGGAAACCATGCTATTCGATCAGAATTCAGTACACTATACTCACCCTCCTGTTGAGTGTTGGGTAATGACTTATCTAATTAATTAGTGGAGAGCAATAATTTTGGAATCGTTGGAATGGAGTTAATCAAAATTTCCTCTAGCATCTAGTCAATCTGAATCCCTAGCTGTACTTCCCCAAGGGGTTTCCAGGTTGGATAATCCCTTTCGGACGCATTCACTGGTGAATCAATACCACAAGTCAGGACGAACACCAGACGGTAATAGATTTTCCTTTGTTTGGTGAAACTTTTCAGGGGTTGAATATCCATCAGCCATTGAGAGCTAATTCTGTGGCTTAACAATTCAATTGTGATCTACTCTGAACTACTGATGAATTTGTGGCGATTGATTAACGAAAGAAGTGACCTTTCATGTGGAGGTTCTTTTTTTTCATTTCGCATATTTTCTTCAATAGAACACTTGCATTTCTGTGTTTTATTCAATATTAATTAAAGGAAATTAAAAGAATTTAAAATAAATGTCCTTTTTTGTATTCTGTGCCGTATACATGTAATTTGAACATCCATCATATTTTCAGTTACTAAGAAACCATACTAAATTGGAAATTAAATCTGATTAAATCTGATATCTAAGTCAGATGTGGAATAACATAAACCTGGGAAAACTGTAGGTCCCGTTTACTGAAGGTTTGATATGTATCATGTAAGAGTCGAGTCCCTCAGTCTTTATGATTCTTAGACTACATGTATGGATGCCAAAAGTATCTCATTCGAATTTCAAATTGGAAAATGATAAGAGCATTGAAAAAGATATCTCTGATGTGGCCCCATACAATGATGATGACCCTTGCGTTGCATCATGAAGAAGGACACGAATCGAGTTATGGAATATGAGGATTTTACCCACAGTGCAGTATAAAGCAAGTTGTACCCTTACGATAGATTTATGGACAGAAAATTTCGGTTATATTTAACTGACGAGGGCCGCATTCTTTAAATGAACAATTGCAGAGTTCGTGAGATGAAATAAATATTCCATTAGTTATTTTGTAAATTGTAGAAGTAATTAAGGACTGTTTTAAAAAATATTACACCATAGTATAACATCAGTTTGAAAATAATTTGAAATTATGTTTATTATCCTAGAATATAACCTCATTTGTTCCCCTTGACACTTCCCATTAACTTTTTGTACAATTTCTGATAAAACTTTTTTTTTTATATTATTAAGCCAAGCTAAGGGGATACCCTATGATGCAAAGCACAGCATTGGCAGGAAGGAAATAGGGAAAGGGTTAGGCGACATGAGGAAATTGGCGGAGATGCCGATGTATTTCACTCTTAAATTTCGCAAATTGTAAGCCAGAGTGAAAATAGAAGAAAACTGTTCCACATTCGCACAGTTCGGGATAAGAAAGTATCTCGGAATTATACTGTACAGTCAAAAGTATTTTGAAGGGTGAGAGGATGTGCTCGACTTGCAGCGCGAATATAGCGTGCAGGAAATAATCTATAAGGGATCAGACTAGATATTTCATCGGAATATTGGCCATGCGTGTAGCGACAAAGAAGCGAAAAAACATACAACATTGCAGTGGTGCTCGAATGAGTCGATATGACAAGTTTTGGACAATATCCAATGAAGCTAAGGCTACGGCCATCCTCATTCCAGATGTGGGAATTGTATTCCATTCTAGGTCTGATATAGAACTTGTAGAGAAGCGCTAGACTTGATGGGATGAAATATTTCTTACACCTTTTCAGACATCTAAGACATTTGAATGCTTCTTTGGAAACAGAGAAGATGTGATCTGTCCATCTTACATAACTTACTGGAAATGTTAAGAATGTTTAGTGACAGTGAATCTGAAATGAAAGCTCCTTCAAATGAAATGGGAGTGGTTAAATGGTGATCTTGTTTTAAAGAGATGAAACAGCTTTGGGTCTTAGATGCATTAAATTCGACGTGATTCACTTTGCTCCAATTGAGAATAATATCAAGATCGTTATTCAATGATCTAGTCATGCAATCTCGTTTGACACATGCAGCGCTCCCTCTGGAGTCCGCAAGAGTATCAAAGGAGTAAGCGAAATCATATATGGATGGCATTGAAAGTAAGGGAAAGCAGATCAATAATGAAAACTAGGAAGAGAGACGGAGAGATAACAGAACTCTGGGGTACACCGGCATTTATAGAGTTAGGTTCAGAAGTAACGCCATCTAAAAATTAGGCGATCAAATAGAAAACTTTCAATCCATGAGAGAAGAGGAGGGGAGAGACTAAGTGCTTTAAGTTTGGCTAAAAGGGCAGGATACCAGACTATATCAAAGGCCTTTGAAATATCCAAACCAACGATTTTGGACTCACCAAAATTGTGAAGACTACGGTTCCAACGTTCCGTAAGAAAAGTCAGCAAGTCTCCAGATGATCGTACAGTCCGGAAGCCATATTGGCGATCATTGATAATTTGATTAGTTTCTAGATACTTCATTAATTTGGAATTAATGAGTGACTCAAAAACCTTCGAAAAAATCGAGGTGATTGCAATTGGTCGATAATTTGAGGGATCGCTACCCTCTCCTTTTTTGGGAATAGGCTGAACGTGAGCTAGTTTCCAAGCGCGCGCATAATAAAATCAATAAATCAATTTTTGAAATTTAGTATAATTATATAAAATAACGTTGCAGGCAAAATATTTTTAACTAGAGCCCTATATCTTTCTATAAATCTAAGTTCTTGTCCCTTAAGCGGATCGCCACTTTTCGGAACAACGTTGACACTATTTTCTTGAAACCCATTTTAAAGTTTGAGAAATGTAATGTAACATGGCAAGATACGGCTAAAATATTGTAGATATAGGTAGTATGAGATTTAATAAAACGCAGCAATCTTTTCTGCAGATATTCTGTAATATAAATGTCACCATTTATTGGGCCTTCATAAAAGAAAGATCTGCTCCGTTGGTGATACTACATATTGCCTTCGAAACCAATACTTGTCATGTGGAATGAGTTTTATTATATCCGGAATACTTCAAGATAGAATTAAGGACATGGTAAAGTTTAAATAAATATTTATATTATATAAATATAAATTAATAAATTTGTGGGATTTATCTACTACCAGACATTCATAGGACGCTCAGTCCAGTTTTAATGTAAGTCAGTGATGTCAACAGCGGAGATTACGGAGCTATAGATAAAAATTATGATAGTAGTTATGGTGACTGCTGTTTTAGATGACGGTGTAATAGATTGTACATATTGGCTCATAATATTATGAATGAATTGGTGTAGAAAATGAGCGGAGTCACCATTTACCGAACCTAAACCTTTTTGCGGCCTTACAAAAACGCACCTGGCAGCAAAAGTAATGTCCGAAGCACAAAAGGCTTACTAGCAGCTGTAATGGCAGAGCTTTCCTGGACTAAGAAACGTGCAGAAGTTCATTAACTTCTCATACAAATGATTTATAAAGTTATCAAGTGTGACAAGCACGAGATAAGGCTGGCATAATGAATTTGGTCCTTGTTCACCTGGACTTAGGTACATGCTTAAGAAAATGGGCAGCACCACAGACGACAATTGCAGCCTCTGCAACGAAGAGGTAGAATCTTAGCCAAATTCTCCACATCAATATTTGGGCTAGTGTTTTGCACTCCATCAAACGTCCGGAAAACTGACTCTAGTGAGGTATAATAACATCCTAAAAAGGGCGAACGTGAACTGGCCCTAATAAGGCACGAGTATAACTCAAAAGATCAATTAGATCGCAGTGCTTTGCTTAGAGGTCGGATGTCCGGTCCGGCCCCACCCCCTACTTATAATAATAATAATAACAAGACCCACTACAAAAGGTTATTTTAATGGTAGATGTGTTTCATCATCTAGGCTCACTTGATGTATTAATTTATAAGGACCATCCACATATTATGCATGCACCAATTTCTTGCAACAAAGTTATAATCCAGAAAATATGTACAATGCGAAAACGAAGCGGAAACCTTTTTTTTTATTTTTAAATCGACATCAGTTCATCTGTAAAATCGGCTATAATAATTAATTAGTACGCGCTAATAATAATAATAACTAAAGGAATGCTACCTACATACATATATAATTGAAATTAATGAATATGCTCTGCATATATTCTACCTTTATACGGATGCTAATTACTTGGCTTTGCTTAATTACCCTCAGCTTCGGTCTGAATTGAAAACCTTTTCATACAGCCATCAGCCATCTCTATCTCTATCTCTCTCTACCTATATACATAAATGATTGTAACATATTGGATGCAGATATTAATTATTTATAGTAGGTACATACATGTGTACCTACATATTATATCTGAGTCTGAACATAAGTTGATGTTCACAAGCTCTGAATTTATCTGTATAGTATGCTCCCGGAAGATGAGGGGAAGAGATGGGTGAAATTTGCAAATCCAAGAATTTCCTTTCATTTTCATGGTTTGGTTTCATGGCAGGGAAAGGAGAAATTTTATAGAGCATTCTAGCTCCATTAAAATACAAAACTTGTTCGATTGATTACTTCTAAGCGTTTGTTGTTTGATCTGCAAACAGGGGTCTCTGCAAGAGTACTGTCGGGTTTCATAGACAACATTCTACGAGTTAGTATAAGGCAAATGCAGTTCATATACAATAATTTCGGTTGGAGTTTTGAAAGACCTTTTTGTAGCAGAAATATAACAAGAATGTCACAGAATCGACTGGAAATTGAACTTTGATGAGTCTATAATCTTTTATTGTAATGATAATCCTATACCGAATAAACAATTACATGGGAGAACTTACTAAAAAAATCATCCAACAATCCCACTCATTCTAGGCAGTACAATATTTTTTTGGGTTGAGTTTCTTCAAAGTCGGTATGCTTCAAGAAGTATGAGCCAAAGGCCTGGAATCTAGTGCAATGGCCTTGCATTTGCATATGAGGCGTGCTCCGATGTTTCATCAACTTCGTACGTCTGTCCGATACATGAGTTTGATTAATTTGTCATGTCCGCTTAGGACTCCTGTAATGATTCTGAGTTGATTTCTATACAGCCTTCAAAGATCCAGGCTATCCTTTGGTGAAGGTCCTTTGATAAATCTTTCGGCTTGTCTTGAGCCTATCATTGATGTCCATCTCTGGTCCATTTGGTTCTTAATCCAGTTTTGGATGAGAAGCTTCACGGTGTTGTAAGAAATACTGCAAAATGGTTCCGGTCCTATAAGGGGCATGGATGCATCTTTTTGGGCTAGTAAGTCTGTCATTGAAGTGTTGGGTGGTTTTTTGTGGCAAGGTTTGTTTATATTTGGATACATTCCCACATTGACTTCGTTTTGACCTCAGGTGAAGAGATGGCTTTCAATGCCGCTTGATTATCTGCATTGACAATATATTTTTTAATATGTTAATATAACATCGGCTGAAGTTTTCATATGTACATCTGCCTAGAATGTTGAGTCGTATTTTCCTAGGTTTTGATAAATATGAGGTCTTGAGTAGAAATATATGGTGTGAAGCATATATTCCTACTCCTACTACTTTCTCACTTTAAGACCCCTCAATGTATCTATTTTCCCCCCATTTGGTACCTTTATTTTAAGAGACAGACAGAGGTTGTGTCTGATGTCATGTCCAGTATTGGATTTGCTTCTATTCGGTATTAGTTATATATAGTGCATTTAGACTTTTGGAGTCCCGTGAACCATAAACTTCTATCTGTAATTAGTCCAGGCTCTGTCCCAATAACGTTGCTGAGTACCGGTAGGCTCAATAGTGTTTCTAGACTGCTGCTATATATTGTGCGCATGGCAGCAGTTACACTTAGACAGGCCATCTTTTGGAGCTTGTTTAGCTTCCAGATGGTTGTCTTTTGTGTACATTTGTTCCACCATGCTGCTGCACCATGCTTGGCTTGAGCCATGTTGGGACAAATAGTTTTCTATAGTTCCACAGAATTCTTGTACCTTTGTGGACTGTCTTTCGATGTGTTTATTTCAATTGAGCTTATCATTGAGAGTTATCGTAAGATATTTAGCCTGCTTGGACATTGCGACCTTCTTACCAAAGAGGATAGGGCTAGTTATATACATCAATATCCGTCTTCGGGTAAAGGGTATAATTTATGTTTTGTTGGCGTTTACTGATAGCTTGTGCCCAGCACACCAGTCTTGAAAAAACTTAGGGCTTCTTGAAACTTGCGAGAAAGCGTGCGCTCATATTTACCTGTGATAATAATAGCAAGGTCATTAGCATAACCTTGCGAATTAATACCTTGGTTGCTGATTAGTTGAACTAAGAGATCGTCAACTATCATTAACTCCAGCAGTTGAAGCAGTACTGCCCCTTGGGTGCAAGTTCTGGTGGCGTGAACCTACAGTGCCTCACCAAACTACTGCGTCTTAATTATCGTGTTGAATATCATTGCCTAAATCCATCTATTATGGTGTTGGATTCACTCCATGTCTGACCAATGTAAGGATTATTAACTTATTATTTTTGCACTTATATTGATTTTATTTCATATTTTTTTATTCTCTCAATTACTGCTCAATATCATTTTAACGTTCACGAATAAGCCTTGAGATAAAATTTGCCTAGCTGGCTTCATAGCCTCTACAGCTTGGATTTATTTTCAAAATTGGTAACTGATATTAGAAGAAAAACCTTTTTTACATCTTTACGGACAAGAATTCAACTTATTCTTATAGAATACAATAAAACCATGCACTAAATATTGTCAAAAGAATATCAAACAAAAAACCGTTTTTTTATTAGACTTCTCCGATAGGTCACATATTTCGCATTTTCAAAATCTCGAATTTTAAATTCTCGCATTAAATAAAGACGCTATAACAGATAATTAGAGAAAAACTATTTACAAAAAATTGGCATAAATAAAAAATTAATTTCTCTAGAGTTCGATTGTTTACAATTCTTCAGTCCTTTTCTTTACAATTTTCATCAGAGATAATTCTTGATCTTATCAGAGGGAGATATTGTGTGGAGCTTTTAATTTTCGAAATTATATATAGCAAAAAGATATTAATCTGCGAGATTTTAGCTTGCTTAGCTTGTTAATCATATTATCTAATCGCACAGTCAAATGACATCCATATTCGTTAGTCATTTTTTTTTCACATAGCACTTTTCGCACATATATCAAATTCAATAAGAAATTTCCGCAAAAGATTGTAACAAAAAATGTTCTTGCCTTATGTGCAATTCGACCTAACTGCCTTCAAAGCAGTTCGATTGGTTTTATATAAAGCTTCCAACGTTTCATCCATCCTTCGAAACACACGCCTGATATTCTACTTTCGGGATAATATATGTACTTCCTCTGTGGATTTTGCTCATTTCAAGTCAATCTACTTGAACCCTAACCATACAACATCAATTCGAGAAACTATAATTAAGAGCGAAAAGTGCGAGGTGGCGTTATTATCATAAACATCCCGAAAGGCCTTAGTTGTTTTTTTCGATAACCCTTTGAGGATAATAAGCTATTCGCAATTTTTGTTCACTGTAGTACTATTTGAAATTAATTCTTGATGACCTACGCCCAGAGTGCAAGAGAACACTTTCAGCATCGCAATTTAAGGTCCGAACAAACTTGTCTCAATTTTTTGAGACGTGATTATCTTTTGTCATCTACTGTGCTGAGCTTTTGTATGCACAACATTTCCGTAACCCATATCTCATCCTTAGTAATTATGCTAAAAAAAATTTTCCTCGATAGTTTAAATCAACAGCTTTTGACTTGAATTTGTTTTTGTTTGTCAGTCTAAGGTTGCGAAGCACAAAAATTTATGCGTTGCATTAAAACGCGCGACAAATACTTCCCAAGCCATCAAACAGACTCCCTCACTACCGCATTAGAGTCTCAACTAAGTCCTAACATTTTACAATTTTTGCATTGTTCTTATGTGAAACTGGCAAAAGTTTGGTTTGAATAGGTCCTGCGCCCTAAACTAAAAATGATCTTCTGATAAAATTTTAACCTCTGGAGCAGAATGAACGTAACCAATATGCAGGCAAACATCGTAGGAGTAAGTTATAAGGCAATGCCATTAAGTGATCGCAATGAACGTAGGCATCGAAGCCATGACGCAGAAGTTGGTCAACTTTTAACTTTCAACCGCACTTTGACATTTGACAGTTGATTAATATTTTGTTTGATTCAAAATTTTGTATGCTGAACATGATGAGTTTGAAAGAAAACTTAATTATGGTGGTGAAAAAAATAAAAAAATAATAATTTTGTGGCATCAATTTATTATTAACACAGTTAACAAAACTAGTTGAAATTTCATCTTGACGCAGTCACCAATGGCCATTGTGTTCACCTTGTTGGTGGCTATGATTTTGACACTTCATCACTGCATTTGTGCGAGGTGGCTGGGATGCATTCTGTTTCAGGCCTAAGCTTGCTTTCTTATCTTCCCAAACGCAAATAAATTTTTATACTTTTCCTAACAAAATTACTTAAAAAAGTTATGTTAACCGAATGAAATGAGCGCGTTCACTGCCACTTTGTGTAGAGTAGTCGTTGTCGACTACGCTCGACTATCCGACCGTAGTCAAATGTAGTCGACTATTTGGTACACTCAAAGTGCAGAGTGAACGATAGTCGTAGTCAAGCGTAGTCGTTAACTGTCAAAATGTGGGGAGTGAACGCTTGGTAGTGACTCGTAGTCGACAAAAAATCACTATTTCGGTGGCAGTCAACGCGCCCAACTCTCGTCTCAACTAGGTAATAATCAGACGCATATATAGGGGAAGAGTCAGGAGGGGTTGTCATGACACCCCCCTTAAAAAAGCGCCATCCGCCACACCTTCGCGACGAATTGAAAAATACTTTCCAAATAAAAGGACAAATCGCCTCAGAGGCTTTCTGTTTATTACAAGCCGTTCGCTCTTCAGAGTTTCTTATATCCACATTTTCTTTCTGCGATGTGCTAGGTACGTATGAATACTTAATTGTTTTATTAAAAATGGACGTTCATCACTGATGATAATCTAATTTCATACTTTTGCAGGAATAATAGTTTCGCTGAGTAGACTATTCCAAGCGCCCAAGCGCCATCATTGGATTTGAAGAGGGCTACGTTAAAAGAGTATACTCTCTGTGGGTCTCCAAGTTGATTCTTGAAATAAATTAGGGTACCATACTATCTAAATCAGTAAAAGTGGTACTGGAATTTTGAGAGCAGGACATGTACCCTGCTGCACAGGCTCTTCTTCACGTCTTGGCTACGTTATCTGCGGCCACGGCAGAAAGAAGCTTTTCAACCTTTCCCTGCCTGAAAACGTGGTTCAGGAATCACATGGGTGAACAGCCAAGCTGACTTCATATATGCACTTAAAATAATTTTTAATTGTGATTTATATATGAATGCCTAGCAAGATTCATGCGGGACTTGTATTTCATAGAGAGTTTTACTATGAAATAAATTCATTCAATTCAATTGGCGTATATGGCAGGCGAGATCCAAGCCACTGATGAGTATACGGTTACTGCTGATACGAAACGGCTGCTTTTGCATAGGCATTTCTTTTTTTTTATTTGTAAAAGAGTTTTCTCTTTTTTTATAAGACTTTTCGTTTGTAAAAGATTTTCTTCCACCATGTTAATTAAGTCTGGTAAGCTCCTATTCGAAGATTCCACGTGAAATATAATTAAATATTCCACGTAAATTTCACATAATTATCCCACGTCAACTTATACAAACACCACTTAGGACATCGGTATCGGAAAGTCCACCAATTTTTAATGTACAGTTGCTTTTTCCCCGCACTTGGAATGTATATAGTAAGTGCAGCCTTGGGAAGGTAAGGAGCCAATTAAAATTACTGGAAGACTGTTTTCCTGAAAGTCTAGACTGTATAGCGCATATATGTAAAACCAATGAGTACCCAGCAAAGATAATTTCTTATACTTCGAATTTGTCTGAAGTGGTATAAGGCTCTGCTGAGAAAGTTTGATCGGAATTGTCGTGGCGAGCTCTGACCGAAACTTGAAGGAAATCGCACGTAACTGCTAGATTCCAAAATTTTCTATGTCCCTTCAAAAATGTCGTATGCGAACTCTAAACCAATTTTGAACGAAATCGCACGTAACTTTCAGATACAAAAATCTTTTAGGAAATGTCGTGACTAATTCTGAAGGAATTCTGAAAGATGCGTTCTGTATTTCCGGCGTCGTATTCAATAGAATATATCAGTTGGAAAACGTGTATTTTAAAAAAGTGGAAAATACAAAAGTTGAATAATTATAAAATAAAGTGTGTAAATGATCTCAAAAATTTCTTAACGGCGTAGTCCATTCGACATAATCTTACTACATCTGTCTTGAATTTGCTTTTAAATAAACTTCACCGAACGCTGGCATCTTTACGAAAGATACCAGAACTTTGCGAAGACCACCAAGGACAGGACATCCCAAGTGGCAGAGCTTGGACATGGTACCAATTCCCATTCCCATCACAACGTTTTTTTTTACCAGCTTTTAGTAAATTTATCCTACCTCTGGTACAGAATGTTTATTGAATGGTATCTGACATATTTTACAAAGTTGTATCTCAATTAGCTCGGTTGTGTTAGTCGAAATACTCGATAATACCTGATAAGTTGCTTTGAACTGAAGGATTTAATCTTCTTTAAATTCGATATGAATTATTAATGTTGATGACGTGCATAGGGAGTAAAATAGTAGATAAAAGAATGAGAGGATTAATGTAGTCAACTATAAAGAAACTTAAGAGACGTCAGTTTTCTGAGAGACAATTTCATATATACGAATTTAAATTTTACTCTCATATAAACGAGGTTTCTAGTTTTTGTAATTCTGACCCAAGGTATATAAAGACAAGGTATCCTCATTAAGATTTTGACACTTGGCCGTGACGTGTTTCGTCCACTAATAAAAAAGGAAAAGTAAAACAAAATCTCTGACAGTTCTCTTATGTCAAAGATGACAAGTAAATAAAGCACGAAACATTTCATATTGTTGTATTTAAGTAAAGTTTTCTTAATTTTCTACAACTAATTTCGCATTCAATGATAGTCTTCTTAAAGAATTTATTTATACCTAACATAATATAAACACCTTTGAGTTGAGCGCTTGTAAGAAATGGTTATTTTTTAATGATCTCACACCAAACTTTGAAGTGAAACTGTATTGTACACAGGAGGCTGTATATCCTCTGTAAGTAAACATGTAGTGCTTTAAAAAATATGTATTTGACTTAATTTGCTTAATTGCAATGATGGTAATATGACCCTCACTGAATAAGAAATTCTCAAAAAATGGGAAGACTGCTGTCTATTGCGCTTTGTATTTCTTCCCAATTTTAAAACTTTTACATGCAATTGCTGGAAGCTTAGTTTGTAATTATTTGGAAGCTTATATTAATCAAAATAAATTTAATCTTATTATTCCAGATTACGCGTTCCCATTTGAGTATTGTGATTATCACTTAAACTGGATCAAGCAATGAAATCCCTCCTGAAGACGGCTATAATACGTAAGTTTTGCCTTTTGCTTGTATAAAATTATGAAACGGAAACGATGGTAATAAATATTGCCAAGCAATTTGTCGTTTCCAATGAGCTAGCTTTTTATTTAGCTGCTCAAGATGCTGTTAAGGAAGTTTTCAATATGATATATAGCTAAATACGCTTTCCCTTTTTATAGATCCACGATTAAAACAACAAGGAGAAGAAGTACTCTGAAGGTCTGAAGTATTAAATGAACTGTCGGGATATCCTTACCTCGAGTAGTTGTAGTTGGTGATCAGAGCAGTGGAAATACTTCTATAGAATCTATTGCCCAAGCAAGAATTTTCCCCAGAGGCTCCGTATCATGTTACCGAATTTCGAGACTTAGAAAGAGAACTCGATTTAACTAAAGAAAGTGATTTATCTGAATTGAGAAGGTATACATATAAAAATGTTGTGCCGTGTTTTGTTTTTCTGAAAGTAAATGTTTTTTCTTTAATGTTATACACAGAGAAGTGGAAATGAGAATGCGAGCAAATAAAAGTCAGACATGTTCAGGAGAAATTAGAAGAATTTATAAATGTACTTAATCAAGAAAAATAGTTGCATTATAACTTACACTCGTTTTTAGGAGTTATCTTACCTGGAAATAATGCGAGTACTACGCAGTTTCTCTCGAGATAAAAACAAAAAATAAATAAATAAAATGTTTACTATTTACTATTGTTATAACAATTAATTCATTATTGAAAATTTCCTTTTGAACTTTGTATGTAAATATTTAATTAAAATTTTTACATGTAATTGTGTTGTGTATATCTATCCACTTTTAAATTAATTATTTTATTTTATTTGCACTCCCTAAATCCTTACAACACCAACTTTTTTTCTTTCTTACCATTACTCGGTATCACTACATGAGCTGACCACCAGGAGAATCAAACACCTCCCATATTTAACCTAATCGTGCCACCGGATTCCTATTTTTGATATAAAATTTTTATCTTTAACGGGCTTAGAATGCATCTGAATGCTGAAATGGATTTAGTTACAAGTTCACCTGAAATAAATTCTGTAATAGTTATAGGCTTTTTAATCTCTGACAGTTCTCTTATGTCAAAGATGAGAAGTAAACATAAACATAACATAAACATCCATTTATTTGAGCACCCATGCCAAAGGCACGCCGAGCGTTCGGCACATCATAGCGAGTTACATAGTAGATACACATTATAGCAAAATGAAACATAAACAAGTAGGAGCAGTGGAGGCTTAGAGCGGCCGTAGTAGCTCGCGTTCATTAAGAAGTAAAGCTTTAAATCAAAATTGTCGAAATAAAAAATCGAGTATTCTTAGTTAATAGATTTTATTAATTTTCTCTTTTGTTTTTTTTTGTTTATTGCAGTCAAATTGGTATTCAAAGATTTAATTCGGAAATATAACCGACATCTAAAAAAAAGTTTTTTCACTTTGTCATCTAGTGATATTTCGTTACAATTGTCTAAATGTTCTTTTATAAAGTTTTTTTTTAGAAATAAAGTATCTTTATTCAAATTCACAAATATGACTTCCAGTTCTCGTACTTTATTCATGAAAGTAGTAGTGGGTTTTATCAGCCCTCCTTCCGACAGGTGATCTACCCACGTTGAATTTGAGGAAGTTCCAGGTATTGGTACAGCCTGTACCGCATCTTCCATATTCCCGCATTTGTGGATTAAAAACCCTCCCAAATTTTCCAACGAATCTTCTTGCAATTCGTCGAAGCGAATATTTTTATAATAAATTTCTTCGTATTCGTCTTCACATGTTGCGGGAGATGCTTCTCGAGAAACTCTCTCAGGTATCTCGGTGCGGCACATTACTGTTACAGGTTCGAAATTTTCTCCGATGTCTTCTATATTGCTGTACGCGCTTACCTGCTGTGTTATATCGGAACGGCCTTGTATAATAAAAAGTAAATTAGTAAATTATAAAAAAAAATGTCTTCACACACCAAATGTATACTTTTGATACTACTGTTCTAAAATGCTGTGGAATAAATGTTTTTATATACCTTGTTCTGACCGAAATACTTCGATTCTGTGGAAACGTCAAACGAATTTTTATTTGAGACATGAACCACCGACACTAGCGCTCGATAGTTAAAATAGTCTGGCGCCCTCTAAGCTCGATACTAGCGCCACTAGTTTGGCGCCCTCAGTAGGTTTGAGGTTTGAGTCGAATGATGCCAAATGCCAAATCTTGTTTACAAGTGGCGCCATCTATTAGAAAAAATTGTAAAATATGATATTAAGTTATCTTCAATAACAAATGTTTTCCTTCTTCCCTATCTAACAATGTCTAGGAATGTGGAAAAAATGTAATAAAGGAATTCAATGGAATTTAAGATTTTTTCTCAATAAATTTGCTTTTTATGAGATATATATATAGAAAAGTACTTCGTAAGAGATTTTTTTTGTTGAATTATGTATTCCTTCTGTTCTACAAGAACTTATTATTTAAATTAATGCATATGCTATTTATATTATTATATTTCATTTGACACATTATTTATACCCTAGACACACAGCACGAACTAATGAATCATTTGTACTAACTATTCATTAAAATGCCGTGTGTCAAATTGTATATGTCATTATAGCTCGAAAATCAGATGATAATGAAGTACACTAATGAAGTGTTTTCCTCCTTCATTATAGCTATAATGAGGAAAAATGTGCTAGATTTGACATATAATGTAAATCTGGAGCTCCGCTGTGCATCTGCCGATTTGAAAAATAAGAAGAAGAAATGCAAAGAAATGCAAATCACAAATTATATTATTAATATTTTTTTAAATAAAATGTGTTTCTCATTTGTTAATTGTTAAATTCGAAAATAAAATAAATAAAAACAAAGTTTATCGCGTTAATTCGATCCATATTGCTTCTTTAAGGTGATAAGTTCATCAAAACCAGTTTGACAGCACAACTTAATTTAAGAAATGGCTGTGTGTCCGCAGTTTATAATGAATCATTATAGACTAATGAGTCATTAGTTATTTCTTCATTAAGAGTGCTGTGTGTCTAAGGCATTAGGTAAATAAATAAATTATTTTCAAATTAGGAATGGTTTATTCTAATTTCAAAATCGTGTCAATTTTGCAATGCTTCCTTTCAGCCAGCGGGTCAACAGCTTCGTTTCGCAGCAGCCAGTTGCACATCATTAAAAATTCTTACATATAGTACGAGAGCTAGCAGCGTCACCATCTCAATAGGAATGTGGCCCATCTGTTTGGTGTCAGGGGTTGCGTTTACCTGTGTCCATTCCGTTCCACAAGCAGTTTTCAAAATGATTTTAGTTCAATTTTTTTTCTTTTTTATTAGCTTTTATAAACATATAAACATTGAATAATATAATTTCATTATTCCCAGACTGCTAATATGTGCCAGACGCTTTTTTTTCGATAAAAAAAAGTTTTTATTATGGCTGTAATTTTTATACGAGCTGGGTTAGTTATCGAAGGAACATCATGAAATTAATTTGTCAGGCAGAAATTCGGTTGATTGTCAATAGCCAAATCGATTGGAGTGTGATAGAGAATAAAGGCTTAAACACAATTCCGACGACAGAGCGACAGAACGACAGACGACAGCGAAAATATCGTTGCGAAACAGGCAGTCGAAAAATCGGGAACACAATTGCAACGACAGGCGGTGAGCGACGATTGTGAAAGAAGAAGATATTGAAATTTCATTTGTTAAATGTTTCGAGCATTTTAAAAGGAGATTTTTATCAAGAATATTATATATTATATTGAACGAAATGCAATGGACCAAAGTGTGAAAAAAAAACCGAAAATGCGGAAATTAACTAAATTAAACGCTTTGAAATATCCAACCAAACCACGTCTTTTTTGTCCATTTGTCTTGCCTGTCTTGTAAACTATAAATTATTTTATGGATTTCTCATTTCCTCGATCAATTTTTCCTCAAAGCTCATTATTTTAAAATTACCGCGGCGTGCTACCACCTAAAAAAGACAAAAGTGAATGCCACAACCATTTCATTCGATTAATTTTGTTGGTGGGACTGCAGCGACGACGGTAAAATTATAAATTGATCAATCCCGGCGAAAATGGCGTCGATCGCTCAACGTCGGTCGTCGCAATTTGGTGCATTCGCATAAGATGCTGTGCTTTTAGAAGTTTGACAGCGATATATCGTCGTCGTTTGTCGTCTGTCGTCACAATTGTGTTTAAGCCTTAAATGTGTAAGACCGACAAGACGTTGGTTTTTAACGAAAAAAAAACGTCTAGAACGGTGCCAGCAATGAGGAAACTGTCTGGAAATAGTAAATTTATATTGTTTGATGCTTATGAATAAAGGTGAAAAAACAAGTCGAACTAAAATCATTTTAAAACCTACTTTTTTCACTTGTGTAACGGAAAGGCCACAATTAAGCGCAACCCCTTTCATCAGGCAGTATAACCGAAGGGTATTGGCTGTAGGAATTCCATTTCGGATCCTTTCCTGGCTATTTGGACCCCTATCCCGTTGTCTGCGATATTGCAGTGTAAATGCACCCATATTTGTGCAAATAAATTGGAGTGCGTTAATTTAATTTACTCCAGCAGGCAGTCCCAAATCAGTTTGGAGTTGAATCTATTTGATTGAAAAGCCAGTAATGCAGCTCCGCAGTCAGAAAAGATATTATAGACATTTTTGTTCCTGTGGGTTCTCTATGCTTTTTGTGTACCGCGATCCGACCCAAAAATTGTAAGAAATTTCATCAAGTGAGACAAATTGCTTGGCGGAAAATATTTCAAACTATTCACGAAAAATGTACCAGTCAACAAACAGATGTGAAGGCAGATCGCAGAAATTCTATCGAAAATCTGACTGAAAAATTTCTTGGAAGCCCCCAGTGCTTAGATAAGAGTTTTATCTGTTCTGCAACTTTCTGGTGCGAAAGCGAAGTATGAAACTCTTTTCACTTAAATCACGTATCATACACATTTGCCAAATCCTTCCAATCATCTAGATAGTATAATCAAGATTTGCCTGGCGGATCGTTTTGTGAGCCGATGATAAAGTACTACAGTGATGACTCAGTGAGAAGAGGTAACAACATATCCCAGTAGGAAATCGAGGGATTAGTGAATACGGTATTGGGTTATTTCATCTAAGAATATTGTGCGCGGCGGTGGCATATCTATATGTATAAAATCAATAGTAGTACCCAGACTTCGTCCATGCTTGCCTCTGAGCAGGAACATACGCCTGAACTGAACGGTTTTGGTAAGGGGTAACGCCACTGTAACGGTTACAAAAAAAAGGGTTTTTCACGTTTTTTGTTTCTCGCGAAATTAAAAACCTTTTAAGGATATTATCGGGCATACATTGAACTTTATTGATAAATTTGTTGTCAGCGAAAAAAAACAAAATGGCGGTGCCACAGCCATCTTCCCGGGACATGTTTTATTTACAGGGCTCCGCAGCACGCAGCACCACTGGTGCTCAATTGAATCTAGACAAAAAAAAACAAACAAAAATTCTAGTGGCTTATGGCTAGAGAATCCCGTATGGATTTTTAAAAATATTAATTTTTGTAGATTTGGCGCGCGTTTGAAAAAAAAGTTTGATTTTTGACGAAAAAAACGGCAGGTTTTTTGTTAATAAAAAATCAACAAATAAAGTTATTGAAAATCCCGTAGGGCATTCTCTAGATAATGTTAATGTTCACATCTGGTATAAATTTCAAGTCGAAAATATGAAAATTGTTCGAGTTATGCTGCGTGCCATTATGAAAAACCGTGTTTCGAGAAAAACGCGTTTAAAGTTTTGAGAATAGTTTTTTAGTGGAAAAAATAAAAAAAATAAAAGTATTCCGATAAACAAGTTAAAGTTGCAAATGTCAAAAATGTCAGTTGTGTTCAATTCGGCTTTTTCAGTCAGCTTTAGAAGAAAGCTGGCGATAAAGCTGGCTGAAAAGCTGCAATTGTGTTTCAGGCTTCAGGTAGTCGTTTCGGAGCGCTTGGTGTCGACCTCCATTTTCAAAGGTAAATTTTTTTTTTCTGGCACGGGAACTTTTTTTTCTTATTCTAGAGGGTTTAAACTATTTTTTATGCCAATAAAAACAAAATCGATTTTTCAAAAAAATTACAGTGGCGTTACCCCTTAAAGCGCTTCCGTTCGCATGTTCTTTAACGTCCTTTTCGTAAAAGTGTTTTTGACAGCCGTTTCGTCGTCTTACCCAATGGTTGTCCACTATGGTGTAGCCAAACATTTCTGCGATAATCGTTCGGGACGAAGAAAAAGGATAAATTTGATACTCCCCCTCCTAAATGTTTGAAAACAGTTTTTATAACTGAAACAATATGCCGATGTCATGCTGACCAGCAATTGGATATCAATTACTATTTATATATTGTTCAAAATTCTGAATTTTGATAGTATAATAGTATATATAATAATCTCTATAAATTATCTCACGTCTCAAACCTCAAATATAGAAATAAGACTCTATCAAATCAAAAATACCAATGTAAAATGTATGATAAAAAAAACTTGATTTAATCGAAATTCAAATTTATTTTGATATATTCGTTAAACAAATTGATATCAATATTCGGGACAAACCAATAAATATCAAATCAGTTTGCTTGCAAAACTATAATTTCAATCCGCAACCGGATATAGCAACTCAAAAATCAAAAAACTTGTTGTTAAACAAATTGATATCAATATTCGATATAGCAACTGTAAGCGCAGAAAATGCATCAACGGACAATTTAATAAAATAGAAATAAAAATAATAAAAATATGACAAAGGAAAACCTTTTAGATCCTTCTAGGAATTTTTATATTTTATGGCCCTTCTGGCAATTTAGTAAAATGCTCAAAGCGCGCCGCCTGAGATTATTGGAATAAGGGTTTAAGCAATTAGCTAAATAGATTGTTCAGGGGACAATATGTTCGACTGAAGGAAAATGTGTTTAGTTTCGATGTTCGTGGCAGTGGCTAATTTTGATAGTCATTCTTCTATAAGAGAGTGTATTACATTTAAAAATAAAATTTTTATAAGATGATTTTTCGAGTTTTTACAACTTAAAAATGCCAAGTTGTTGTATTTTCAACTATGTAGGTTCAAGGGGGAGAATAAGTCTGAATACCTCACTCAAATCTTCCAATCTCGCTAGTTAAATAAATACAAAAATCTCAGTCAGTGCTTGCATAACTACGTATAACACGTAACCTAACAAAAGTATTCTTCAGAATGAAAAAAAACACAAAAGAAAACTCTCTAACTTACCGAATACCGAAGAAAACTATTCTATCGGAATACAATCAGAAAATTTTTCATTTTTCTCTTTTTTAATTTTTGATTTCTACCCCAACCCAACACCCACCAATCACCCCAGCAACAGCATTTAATCCGGCTTTTCTCCGCATGGGGGGGTACTTTTTTCTCTTTTTTTTCCTTCCCCCGTCGGATGGTTTTCAAAACGGCAAGAGTTAAAACTATTGGCGTTAGTGTAGAAAACGGTTTCTGTATGCGGCCGGGCGGTGAAAAAAACTGCTGAAACGGAAAAGAGCGAAACGTGGCGCTAGTTGTCAGTTTTCTAGTGGAACTCCAAACCAGAATCACCAATAACTATTGCGACATCTAACTTCTGAGAATAATGATACGAATTTAGTTAAGGCTCAACAGCCGACTATGTCAATTTTGACATTGACATTTGCTGTTGGTTTTGTTTACGTTTGCAGTCTGCTTGCTGTTGTATTATTGTGTCCTTTAATAATGTCTAGCATAAATCTACTTAATATAAATGTGGATACGTTGTTTGAACAGCACTCGATTGCTGAAATTGATCAAATCCAAAAGAAAGTACAAATGGAAGTGGAGCAAAAACGAGAGGAGCTCCGCACAATGGTTGGGTAAGCACTTTCATCTTCGTTTCAATGGTCCGTAATAATGGAGAAACTTTAACGTTCCAACCATAGCGAGAGATATAGGGATCTGTTAAAAGCAGCCGACACTATAGCAGTCATGAAGAAAACATCTGGTTCAGTAATTGGTCAAGTGGAGAACATTCTCACCAATCTCAAAAATCTGAATGAACAGCAATTGGTTGGATTCAAAACAGAACCGCAAACTTCTAGCGTGGCTAGCAATAAATTAAATAATTACTACAGCACCGTTGTCAAAATTAAGCTACTTACGGATATGCCGGAGTTGATCTGGACAAGTATTGATGATGAACAGTTTTTTCTCGCTACTGAACTGTTTATGTTTGCTAGACATATTAGCACTGGCTTGCAGTTAGAAACTGACAATAGATTTTTGAGATACTTTCCTGTTGCGAAAAAACAATGGGAAATCATAAAGCCATTTGCTGACACGCTTAAAAAAAGCTGCACTTTTGTTCTTGAGAGAGAAACTCTTACACCTGAGGCTGCAACTGATTGCCTTCTGAGTCTGTGCTTATTGGAGAGAGCTCCTTTGGATCAGCTGTTTACAAATTTCATAGAGCTTAGAACCAAGGCATTTTTAAATACTTTATCAAATGATCGCAATTCTCAAAAAAGAGTTAAAGACCGGATTATGGCTAGTTTAGAAATCTTAAATTCAACAGTTGAATTGATTTACAAGTGTTTCTTTGGTAAGAACTTTGATATTTTTCAGAATGATGACTGCTTTCATTTCTACTTCTGTTGTTCTTTGTTTTTCCTCCCACAGACAATGAAAAAGGTCTTTTAATTGAGCAAATTGAAGTCATTGAAAGTGATTCAAAGCCTCCAACAATTACTCTAATGAATTTGAACGACCAAGCTGTTCCACAGGTTTTGCCTGATTTGATTGCTAAATTCAAGTAATTTTCTTTAATTGCTTGTATCTTGAAAATAGTTGAAAAAAAAATTCTTTACAGGCCAACTTTCAACATCCAGTTGCTATCCATGGAATCTGTTAATAGCTCAATAGGAAAATGGCTACAAGACATTTCCAATGTAGCAAAAACACAACTCAGAGAACTTTTTGAATGTGTTTCATCGATGAAAACTATTCAGGAGATACGAAAAGATTCTCAGACAATTAAGAAACATTCAAAATGGATTGAAATGTGTGAGGCCCTTTCTCTTCGATCACAATTAGATTTCTACGAGCAGGAATACCAGCCACTTCTAAACGAAAGAATGCGGGATATTGTACGCCAATCATGGTTCATATGTGTTAATGCAGTTTATGATGAAATAAAAGACATGTTGAAGTCATCCAGTAAACAGCCTGAGAGTGGTATTTATGACCTTTGGATAGAGGATCCATTAGATATACCCTTGAGCATTGAACATGTCTTAAGTCTTGATACGAAATCTAACGTTTTGCTCATGAAAACCAAAGGATATAGTCCTGAAATTGTTAAAATTTGTTCATCATTCGACAATCGATTGGAAACTATTTTCTCAGAAGTTAATGTTTATTTGGAAGATGATGGAAGTAAATTAGAAGAGAAACAAATACTTTTGGAGTATCTCAAGGATACAAGTCACGAGCAAACATTAGAATTAATTACTAAAATTAAAACTTTCAATTTCGAACGAAATTGCAAAGATCTGGTGCTACTCGGTCGACTTTTTGTGTCGTTTATTGATTTGTGTCCGAATTTTAAATTGTGCCTGTCCTACTCGTATACGGTATCTAGTTGGGAGAAGATTTCTGTGGATAAAAAGAATTTCGAAAAATGGAATAAAGTTTGTAATCTACTGGAAGATGAGGCTTTTGCATTTTTTAAACAGTTCTGTGATGTTCTAATTAAGGATGTGCAATTGGATGGAATATGCCGTAAGAATTTAGGTCTTGATACCATTCTTAAAGATTTTGTGGTAAGTTTTTTTTCGCTACAAGAAGTCAGATTTACCTGTTCCTTCTTTTATCCATGCATATTCTTGTTTTCGTTCAAATACTTTCTCACGGTTCGCATTCCTCGGAAATTTCTTGATTTTAAGTATCTATCTTCCATCAACCTGTTTATGCAATTACAAATGTTTGTAACAATTTTTATTTATCTCATTCTAGAATTGGGAAACGCTCACAGTTGAAGAGAAAGATGAACAGGATAATCCTGTCCAGTCAACCATAAAAATACCCTCACAGCCTAGGATATCTGTTCAGGCGTATCTAGTAAAACTTATTGATTCTTTAAATAAATATGTTCCACAAACTCTTCCACGAAAAGTGCTACTCTACCTGAACTCAAGATTAACGAAAAACTTCTTCACACATTTCCGAGCACTAGTGAATGAGAATTTCGTCACAACAAATCAAAACGTTGCATTACAACTGTATTTTGATTTGAAATTTTTAAAGTTGTTTTTTGTGGCTCGTGATGATAAGAAAACTTCCGATGATTTTCAAGAATTAACGAACTCACTAAAATCTTTTGTCGATCCATTTGATTTTGAACTGTTCTATTCCTATATGAATATGAATGTACAAAAATGTGCCCAACGAATGCAACACGAATTTGGAGTGATTTTACCATACCCGGAAAATATTGGAATTCCCACGGATACAAAACAAACAGCTGGAACTCTGGACAAAGATCCTAATGTGCTCAGTTTAAGTTCAAATGGTTCATCATCAACATGGTTTCCTCTTTTGCCGATTATTACATCGGAAAATAAGAGCAAACCTTTAGTTCATGATGTTGAAAAGGTGCGTATTTTCTTTCTTTGTTTTTATTTTAAGGATCTTCTTTCTTTCTGGCGTATATTTTATACAAATTTTCTTGTAGGACGACACATCAATTGTTATTGTTTCCTAAGTAAATACGTTTTGGAGTTTTGTTGAGTTTTGTTTGACAATTTTCTTGCTCAGGAAATTATTTTTCTGCTTACCACGGCCTTCTGTTTTCGCTTGTGTGTTGTTCTTATTATGGCTATTTTGCACGTTATTGTTATGAAACTACTTACTTCTTTTTGAGAATCCTAAATATTCCTCTTGCCTGATGAGAATTATCCCTCATTCGACCAGTTCCTTATGACACCTCTATGGTTCATACGGTCGCACATGTTATACACTCATTGCGTTCTTGAACTTCTTTTCTGCTGCCATACCACCACATGCTGCCGATACCACGGTTACAAAGATTATTTTGGCTTTATTTTGCGCACTGATAAAACGCATCTACATTTAGTTTAATGCTCTAAATTTATTGCGCATGCCCGTGTGAGACTTGATAGCTACAGCGAATTATTAGGATTCATCGTCATCATGGTATTACATTAAAGCTCTTTTTTCGGTACTTTTGAGAATTTTTTTGGCGAACTAAATAAACATGCAACTACGAAATTTTCACCACATATTTATTCATATCTTGAGCACACTAAAAATTTTTCAGCCCGAAATCGTCGCTCATAGCTGTAGTACACGGCAGCTTAGCCACTCATCTTAAAAAAAAAGAAAAAAATTGCTTTGCGGTGACCATGATTGCAGGCTTTCTTATCTAAAACAAAAAATTCGAACGGCATTTTAATATGTGAAGTATGAACTAACTTTTAAAATAGGATTATTAAAAAATATTGAAAGGTAAATTTTTACCATCTTGTTGAACATTTTTTCGTGAATTTTGGTGTTTTCAGTGAGAAAAAAAACGGCTTGATGAATCAGAATTATTCTAGTTTGCATGACATTACGACATGAGTACTGAATAAGCAAAGGAATTCGTTCTATAGATTTCGAGATATCGTGGTCACCAGTTTGAAAAATACAGTTTTGAGATAAATGCATTTAAAGGCTCAAATACGATTATCCCCAATTAAATTCGAACGTTTTGGGTGCTCAGTCAAAACTAAATTAATCGTTATATTTGAGTTTAGGGAGTATAACGGCTTCCCTATTTTGCATTTTTTCCTGTGTTTGTATTAAAACTGCTCAGGTAAAAAAGCAAAACGCAAAAGAAGGGGTTCGATGCTCCGCCTCATCGAGTGCTCGAGCGCCCATACACTTGGCCTGTTCAACGCTGTAGCTTCCGAACGACTCCGAATATCGGAACATCACACACATATTCTGCACTATATTGGAATGAAATTTATGAAGAAAAAAAAAATCGGTTTTTTGAACTAGTCACACGGAATGACTCCTTAAATGTGACTGGGACTCCTTATCCGGGATAGTCGAAAACTTTTATATTTGGCGACTCCTTCTGTACTATCCGATTCGGTAATTATGAGGTAACAGAAGTCTCTCTCCCCTTTTTTTTTACATATCTCTTCCGCAAATGCCTTCCCATGTGCTCTTTAGTTATTTCTGGCCAATTGTTAGCATTGTTTTCCGTGTTCCCAGTTTTTGATGGAAGTTCACTGCCATTTTATCGAAGTCGAAAATATTTGTTAAAAATTATTGGGGCTACTGTGGATGGCTGTTAGTGATTGCTAATTTTATGGGTCACCTTGCAGTCTGTTTATCGCCTGATCTCATAACTTATTGATTCTTGTAGACTTCTTGTGGCATGGTCTATAGTTCTTTTCTATATCAGTCAGGACTAAGTTAGCATATTCGCGAATATTCTTAGAGAAACTTCTTAGTAAATCTAATCATTTGGTACTACCTGGAAAATTACCAAAAACAATCCAAAGCTTTGGTTAGCCAATGTTGTTCTAAGGTTTTTGTTTTATTTATATAAGTCACATTGAGTTTGTGTTCGCTACTAATGTTAGCTTGTCGCAAGCTTCAGACGTCTTCTAAAATGTTTCAACACCTGCACTGCCACTGAGAGTAATGTGCACCATCAATATACACAAGTTTATATTATTTCTGATTACATAAAGAGTCATTGGGTTTTGAGTTTATGTGTTCTTTTACGCTAAGAACTTTTTCCAGGATTATGTTGTTATGATCAATGAGCAGTAATAGTTATCACCCATTCGAACAATGAATCACCATTCCGCTGCTGTTAACTTAAGTTTAGATTATGGAAAGTTTTCTCCAATTGCAAATGTATTCGCCTGCATTATACCATCATCAGGTTTCCCTAAGTTTTCTAAGGGGAATGCAGTGTCGTTTTTTTACTGTAGACTTCATTCAAGTTATCGATGAGTAGAAGGACTCTCAAACGGCATTGTAGAAAACGTGTCCAGCCAGAGTTGTCAGTATTGTACTAGTCTGGTTCCGACATATAATTTGCGAGTAGCGATAAATTATTTGTTTACGAAAGTAGATCCCTGACTTTTATTTCCATTTTCCATGTAGGACAAGTAGTAGGTGTCATGTAGAAAACTTGTCCCTTATGAGTTGAGACAGTAAAATATATCCACGTGGAAATGTATCTGATAAATCCGTACTCTGCAGCAACCCAGTCTGATCACCAATTCAACTATATCCTCCTGTCTAATCTATATTCATTTCAACAAAAGTTTAAAAAACTTTTACTTGCTCTCATACATCATCATCACATTAGTATAAATTTATAAGCCCCGTTTTGATCAATTTTGATTGCGTGGTTGTTTTACAAAATTTCATTGCTTTAACAGAATGCACAAATGCATGTACAATTACCTCACTTTTATCTACTCTCATGCATCAGAATTTGTTGTTATTAATATTTAGTTTTAGCATTTACAGTTACGGTTATGCGCTAATTTACGTTTCACTAATAAAATAATTATTTCCACAATTTTTCTATTATATTTCCACACAGACTCCATCATCCGTTACTAAAACGAAAAAATCTACAGAGATCAAAGTCTCAACTTCGCAACATTTAGCTCAAAATTACGCCAGCAATGTAAAGTCGGGTGCAGCAGCCTTCTTCGGTGCAATGTCCCAGGACTGGTTTCGATAGCTTCGCATCCCTAGAATTTGTAGGCACTATATTGTTATTAAATTAGTTATTTTATCAAATTTTAAAGTTATTATATATTTGTATGTATGTATATACGTAGGGTAAATTAAAGGCGCTTTATTTTACTTGAATTTGTTTTCTTGATTATTATTCAAATCTCATTAACCTTAATTATATCACAATTTTTTTAGTTATTTGTATGAATTGCTTAGATTAGATTAGTAGTGGTGGTGGTGGTGGTGCTGTATTATTCCGTTGACATGCCGCGTATCATTTCTTACCTCCTGAGGGTTGATAAAGCTTTTAATATTTCAGACAGAATATTTTTGTAAAATTTTACCTTTCTTTCCACCCTTGTTATCTGCTTTTGCTGCTCCGCCAGCTCCAGCTTTTGGATTATTTGCTTTACCGCCACCACCGCCGCCCTTTTTCTAGGATTTAATTACAAAGAGAAAAAGGATAAAAAAAAACGTTTAAACGGTCGCAGGTAATTAATAATCAAAAATGTTTTGCCATTAAGATTACTTGTAGTGCTTGTAGAAAATGTAAGTAATTGCGTGTTTCTGATAATAGTATGTTAAAAAAAATATTCCCATATCAAAGGTAATTGCATAGTGGGGAAAACCGTACAATATTAAACTTGTCAGGAATTCCTTCTTCAATAATACTAGCCAGTTTCTTTATTTAAACAATAGATATCTGGGGATCCAAAATACACATAGAGAAGATATGTGGCGATGCGTCTGTGGCGGGTCGTACATTACCGATATAGGGTCGACTTGAGACAGGACGCTAAATTCATTCCCGGACTGTGAGAAGTGAACCCTACAGACAGCATCAGCGTTATCAGTTCTCCTGTCGCAGCCATCAAGTCGCCATAGGACCAGCATGGTCTCAGCACTATCGCCTTCTTAGCGGATCAACACTAGTTCAGCTGTCATAAGGACAACCTGGACTGAGGAAGTGAAGCCCTCCTCCGGTTCGTCGTCGCTGCAGCTTTCCTTCGTGGACCTCAAGTCGTCATTAAGACGACTCGGTTTTCTTTTTAAATAGAAAACTATTTTAGGACAGGCAGTTGACGCACCTCAATCTGGTTGTTTATAGAGCGAGCGGTTGATGAGATCAAGCCGTTGCCCCTACTTCCTTTGCCAAGCAAACATCCCAAAACGGAATAGTTCCTGCTATAAAAAATATATACAAGCCGTGGCAACTTCCGGATTCAAGCAAGGCTCAAGATTGCTCGCAGCATCCTATATCAAGACTTGACATCTTGCCAAAGATACACAGAGGCGCATGGAAGATTTTAAGTTCAATGGTGAATAATTCTCAGTTGTGAAGTAGTATGTAGTAATAGAGATACGGATAATGTAGTTGTACTCTTAAGTACTTTACAGGTCTGCCCGAAGTATTATAATAAAATCTTAAATTTTAGATGTAATTTAGTGTACTAAGTAATAAGAATGATTGTAAAAGTTTAGAATGGTTTACCTACACTGGTCGAACTGTTTTGTTACAGCAGTGACAAGTTAGGTGGGAAACCTAATGACATTAGGTCTGTATGCTTACTCGAAAGTCTTTACCCAGGCTTCAAAGTTTTTACACAGACTCGAAAGTTTTTTTCCCATAATGTGTATGTTAACACTCGGACTAGAAAAAAATTACAGTTGAATGGATTTTCAAGTTGTCTGTTAACTTTTTGCATTATTATCTACATAGTATTATCTGCTCTACCGAAAGATAGTTTTTACTTGAATTTTACTCAGGCATTTTTACACAAAAGTAAACATACAGACCTAATGTTGGGAATTTCAAAATGAATAAAAAACGCAACAACAAATTGCCCTCAAAGCAATACACGTTCATATAGCGGCAAACAACTCCTAGAATAGAATCTTTTCCATTCTTCGTAATTGTTTCTTTTTTAATAGTTGGTCATAGTTAAGAAGTTTTAGCTAAAAATGTATTTTTCTGTTAAGTAGGAGTTTTGTAGAAAGCTAATGCAGAATATGTAGAGAAAGTAGCAATTTTTGACTTGTTAACTGATGACAGTGAATTGTGTTTAGACAATTTGTATCTGCGTGTTATGATATATTTCATGAACCCCGATGACCATTGCATTCCGTTTCTAGCTTAAATTCCCAAGTGGCGTACGTTGTTTTGTAGTAAGGGCCTAGCACATAAATAGTAATAAATACTGTAAATTCATTTTCAATTACTTTCTTCGTTCCAGCAACCAGTAAAAACTCATTTTATTCCCTGATTTTGTAATTGGGTTTCTGTGTGGTAAGCAGGCTACGTATCGAAAAGAAAACTAAAGTACGGCCGACTACCAGTTTTGATATAATTTTATGCATATAAGGTGGAACCAAACTTTTGGATGATGTAAAGAAATTCTTAGGTTCGTTTGGACCAATATATATATAAAGACCTCTTATCGCTTTCATGAATGAGGTTCTAGCTTGACTATAGTTTTGTTGTTGTCAATGACGGTATGACACTAATCTGATGAAATATGCTCTTTTCCCAATCCTGACTTAAGCCAAAACGCTCAGGTGTCATACCTTTCACGACTATTTGGATAGATCCAAGAAAATGTAAAAAGAAATGAATTTATGACAAAATCGTGTGCTATTTTAGGCTAACAGATGACGCTACCGTAAACAACATTTTATGCATGTTTTTTCTCATGAAGTTATGAAAAATTGAATGTATATAACCTTTTCGGAGCTACATACATGAAGGAGAACAAATTGATGCCTTTTATTCTGATATGAGTACAGCTTTTGACAAGTGCTATCGTGCTTAGAAACGAGCTTAGCATAGGTTTTGATAACAATGCTGTTTAATGGACTGAGTCATACTTAACTAATCTTTGCTTGGAAGTGGTAATAAATGGTTTTAAATAAGACTCGTTCACCTAATCTTCTGGCACTATACTTAGACCTCTACTATGCTTCATCTATATATCTACCAGATGCAATTAGTTCATCTTGCTTGATATATGCTGATTACACGAAAATATATAAAATAATAAAAGAGACACAAGATTGCTTTCAGCTGCAATATGACATTGAACAATTATTTAGCTGGAGTAAACATAATTTCCTTTCTTTGAATATCCGCAAATGCAAATATGCACTACCTTTACTAGAAATTAGAATGTCATACACTAGAATTATCGCCTTGATGGCATTCCTATAACTAAGGTTACTGAAATTTGTGATCTTGTTGTGATCTGTGATGACAAACTTTTATTTGACAAGCACATCAATAATATCACTTTAAATCCCTGGGGTCTTATTTTACGATGTACGAAATCTTTTAAACAAGTTGAGTCGTTCAAAGTGATTTACGTTAGGCTCGTAAGGAGTGTCTTAGAGTATGCGTACCTTATATGGAACCTTTTTTATGCTACATATGCATAAAAAATTGAAGGCGTTCAGAGATGTTTTGCTCGGTTTATATTTTTCAAATTTGATCAGTCTAATTATGAATATTACGATAGATTAAGCAGACTGCTTATGATTTGATTTTTGTATGTCCGTCTGTCCATCCATCTGTCCGCCTACTTTAAAAAAAAATTAAAATGAAGTTCGAAAATGGGACAAATCGGGTACCTCCTTCGTAGGGTTGCCATACAAAAATTTCGTTTTTCACTACGTATTTGGACACTACCTGAGAACGCGTCAACGTAGAGAGCAGAAATTTTTGGCACAGTATTTTCATAAAAATAGCAAATATATTATCAAAATTGGACTAAATCGGGCCACCCCTTCTTAGTGTTGCCATATCAGAATTTATGATTTTTACGTATATTGTGAAACGATCAGTCCTAGACATTTTTATTGTACTAAAAACTTGCTTAGGATATGAAATCCTATAAAATTGGCTATGATCATTTTTTCTGTCCGACAAACCGTTCTAGAAATATGTGCGAAAAACCACTTCAAAAATCAAACTTGCATGGATCGGTGACCATACGAAATTTTATACGGTCATTCATCTAGAAGACGAAGGATTCCCAAAGTGGTCGATGTTGCTTTCCCAGGGGTCGATGTTAAGGAAAACTGATTTTGGGGGTCGACGAGGTCTAAACATTGACTCCTATTAATTAACACAAACTCTTATTTGAAACTTTCAAGTGTACCAACTTGTTATAAGAATCACTAATATATTAGTAGGAAGTATCATTGTTGTACTTTTATGAAACTCAACAAGTCGATAAACTTGCACAAGTTCGTACAAGATGAAAAACTGGGCAGGTCATTAAGCGTGGACAAGTTCGTGCAAGATAATGTGTTCGTGCGTACAAGTCTTTCAGGCACATTTTCACTTGCTCTGTATTTGAAGCATATACGCGGTTTAACACGAACGAAATCATGATCAAGTTCAAGTCCAAACATACTCCAGATATTTTACTAAATAACAAGCATGCAGTTAGGTTGAAAGTTCATTTGCATTTTGAAATTCGTTGGAGCTTGAATAATAATACACTCATCTACCACTGCGTGATTCACAGACAGAATTTAGTAGCAAAAAATCTGAGTCCTAGATTGCATCAGTCTTTACAATATCTTATAAATGCTGTCAACAAGATTTGAAGCAATTCTTTGAACTCTCGGTTATTTTTTCTCAGCTATGTGAGGAAAACGACGAAGTCTTTACTCGGATACTTCTGCACAAAGAAGTTCGCAGGCTATTAAGAGGATTTTGCTTAGCAAGATTTTCAGTTCTTTTTGAATCTGTGTTGGAGTTTTTACAAAAAAAAAAAAGATCCGAATTTGACAGAAAATCTGAACAATTTGTAAAATAGATATTTATTATTGACTGATATTTGTGGTATGTTGAACTATAAGTAAAATTGCAGCTGCAGGGTGATGAAATCTCAACTTGATTAAAAACAAAATCAATAATATCGGCCTTTGTGGATAAACTCATCCTTTATAAGCAAAATTTAAGCAGAAATATTCACAATTTCCGCATTTGTCAAAATTACCAGAAATGCTTCAAGACGATGTTATTTTATCAGATGTCACTCACTTGGACGCATTACACAAGGATTTTACTAAGAGGTTTGAGGATCTCTTAAATTTACAAATTCCTCAATGGATAATAAATCCGTCCAATATCACAGCCATGGAAGAAGCCAATGTGATAATGCAAGAAGAGTTGATTACCATCCATAAAACGAGGAGCTTAAGCAAAAGTTCAACCAAGGCTATCAGAAGTTGGTTACAATGCAACATTGAAGCACAGTATGCTTTATTGTGGAAATTGCTGAACAATACCTTATCGGTTTTTCATCATCATACCTAGTCGAAAAAGATTCAATGTGCCTACAAACATTTTGGCAAAACAAAGAAACCCGTTTGAAAATCAACGAACGCGGAGATTTAAGGCTGCAACTCACCAATATTGAATCGGATTTAGCTAGATTGGTAGAAAGTCACCAGGTTCATCCATCACACAGATTTTGTTATTTTTTTATCTTTACTTTGCGATTTTACTGTTTTTTTCAAAAAATAATTACCTACTTAAGTATTTTTACGTAATTTGTATTAATAATTATTAATTACACTTCATATTTACTAAGTTTTATGTCTATTTATTTTGATAAATTTTGATGAGAAAATGATGTCAAATTTACTCACTTAATCAACCGCAAAGTTTTTAAATTTGTAAGTATTTTGTATCAATAGGAAGAAAAACTAGAGATAGGAATTTTAAAGTAATTTCCCTATGGAGGTCTGAGGTATCAGTTCATTTTGGAAAAGGGGGTCTCTTGCCCATAATAGTTTGGAAATCCCTGATCTAGACCAATTCTAGGTTTTTTACTTGTTTTTTTGTGCATAATTTTTTGATTCGTTTTTTGCTTTTAAAATTTGATTTTGTATTTGTTTGTTTTTAGTATAATATTTAATTATTTAGAGCCATATTCGTCAACCCATTTAATTTAATTTGTGTTTTTAAACTGCCATTAGAGAGGGTTGGGGTTGGATTAAAATTACAGTTATATATGCGTTATTACAACATAAAATAACACAAATTAAATATTAATTAAATATTAAGTGTGCTCTAAACCTCTGTTACAGGAGTTGTAAATAAAACAGAAATTAAATTATATTTCAATTAAATGGCTTGGTGAATACGTTCCTAAGTCTTCTAATGTTTATTTTTATTTCTTCAATTTTGTACATTTCCTTAGTCTTAGTTGTACTTTTGTATATTTCTGTTTTACTTTTTGTTTTAATTTAGAGGCGACTAAACGCGTTTTCTTCTAATAAAATTTCTTCTGTATATATAGATCTATTTTTTCAAATTACATAGCTCGCTAGTAAGTAACTTGTGTAAGCTGTTTACTATCGGATGAACTGCTTAATAAAACTAAGTTGTTATATGCATAACCAAATTCATACATTCGCGTGAGAAATACATAAACACACAGCACGCATATATGGATAACTTTAAGTAAATTAAAAAAAAAAAATTTAACAGCTGGATTCACCAAGTAATATTAGCGCAGCTTCGTCCTTAATTTATACCTGTCTGTTTCTATAGCATGGTTCTTTTCGTTTCTCCATGACAGATAAGCATAAATTTTAGTTCGAGCTGCGCTATTATCGCTTAATGAAAATTTGACTAATGTCACAAAATTCACCGTATCTTCTAGTTTGTACAAAATAATACGGAAGTCCTGTAAGCACCGTAGTATGTTCCTTTTCGCGCCGTACAGAATGTTCAATTTTATTTGGGAGAGGATTATTTTATACTATAAGCCACGGTGTAAAAAAAGTTGCACAACACTTTCTAAATAAAAAAAAACAAAAAAATTATTTATTTTCAGTGTCACTCACTTCACCACCACCACCGCCTCCTCCACCACCGCCGCCACCGCCACCTCCACCGCCTTTACCTTTGCCCATTAATTGGAATTAATACGGATAAAAAAAAAAAATTACAATTCCAAAAGACGCACCGATTCTGGTCACTCACTTGAAATTTCTGCGTTAGGAACAAACTCAAATCCGTTGGGTATGCGTCAAGATCACTTGGCTATTTGGCTGGGAATTTCTGTTTTGAAAACATTGCAATTGGCTACGTTTCACTTTGCTCTGCAGCCAAAATGATTTTCATTGCCAAACCCCAACTAAAAATAACCAAAGAATCTAGTCTTAATGAAATATTTAAATATCTCAGGACAAGTTGAGTATTTATTTTACTTATGGTTTTGTCTTTCATATTTCTGGTTTTATTTGCTAGAAAAGACCTTCGTCACTGAAACAACAACCTGCTTGTAAATCTTACTTCCATATAGATTTAGTGTGACCCAGGTGTTCATATAGAAGTTTCACTCAATGTCCGAGCCAGGTAGATTGCTATTAACAGCAAGCAATTACATCTTGTTACACAAAAATTTGGCAAGAATTCAAATTTTATTTTTGTTGTTTTATTTTAATGAGCTTTTGATTTATAGTTGAAATAAATTATTAATATGATTTCAATGACCTAATTTCATTATCACTAGTGTAATCACCAATGGCGTAGGGTCTTAGAAACCTTTATATTACATATACAGCTTGTTATCCGTTATTCCTGCGCGCATTAACTCCCGCCGGGTAGTAATGGAGAAGGTGTCGGTCGATAGGTACCCTACTCTTACCTGTATATTGTTGGGTGTAACGTGGTTGACTAGAGTCCACGAATTCAAATAAAATCAAAATATGTTTATCATATCTTATTTGCTCTAAGTCCTCGTTCGAACTTCTGTCTCCCTCCTCAGATAACCTCCCTCCTCTTTTCCTTAGCACTTTTCTTTTATAGATAAAATCCCCTATTTGGAGATCCCCAGCCCGAATTCCTCTGTCATTTCCCAATCGGAGCACTTATTGGAAATCGGTTAAAATTCTTCATTCCTATTTTTCCAAGATTCCTTTCAAATTTGATGATGATGAGAATTTTCGTTTTCCTTGGTAAAAACTCCCTAACTCTCCATTCGAGATTCTCTAACATACTACTTGAGGAGTTAAAGAAAACGTGGGAAGTATCGAAATATTGAAAGACGGATAACTCTGTGTGGGAGGGTCGTAGAGCATTGGGGTTTTTTCCTACGGATTTAGAGTCTAGAGTACAAAAATATAGGTGAACAATTTCTGTGGGAGGGTTTTTTGATGATGGGGGGGGGGGGGGGGGGGGGGGGGGGGGGGGGGGGGGGGGGGGGGGGGTCGGACCCCCCCCCCCCCCCCCTCCCCGCCCCCTTGGGGTTGACCAAAATAAGTCATGTTTGGTATCAAATTAAAGAGGGAGAAACGTGTAATCGAGTGGTGTAGTTTTTTTTTGATCATTTTAACTTCATAACTGACTTTTTACCGCCGAAAGACGGATTTTTTGCACTTGGGTCATATACACCCCAGTTCCTATATTTTGCATATGTTTCTACCGGTCTTTATTTCACATCCATTAGTACTCTATTGTGAACATTTTTCTCATGGAAAGTGAATTTCCACGACTTACCAGTTCTTCATAAAGATGAGTTGAAAATATGTCCATTTTTGTACCAGAAAACGGCAATCTTTTCATCTTAAGAAGGACTGATTCACTTCTTTTGCAGTTATCTCCAAAACCATTTATTGGATTGAAAAAATAATTACATATCTAATTAGGGGACAAAATGTAGATGCGATTTCATCCTACATACAAGCTTTAACGTGCATATGTAAAATTTGTATAGCATCTCTTCTGTACTGGAAGACGATCAAATTGACCATTTTCGCGTGAATTACAATTTTTAGCGGGTACCTTGAGACACCAAAATCCTTATTTCTCTGTAAGTATTGCAAGGATTTCCATAATTTGTCTTTGTAAATATAGCCAGGATATGCAGTGAATACATACATTAACTTGAAAATCCTAGGTACATTGGTACCTTCACAAAGGACAGTAAAAGCAGACAATATACTGTCAGTTGAGAAATATTTTTCTTACTTCTCCACATCTAACACCGCCGAGAGTTTTGCCGAGTTGAATAGAGAGTTTGGTAAATCTCAATACAAATTCAACGAGTTACAGAACTCCGAGTGGAGAGTTAAGTGGCAAAAGAACACTCATCTCCACAACTCCACAACTCTCCGAGTTAGTGAATCCGGCGTAATTTTGGTGTTAAATTTATTTCGCGGCATATGCTTTGTGAGCTACAAATAGTTCAGTTCGTTAATAAATATTGACCGGCTATAGTGATGTTCAGCGAAGAGTCAGGGACTACCTTTAGTGCGTTTATTAAAAGGGTTGGTGAATCTTATTTGATTGTAATTAGGGGACTCTCTTGGAATTAGGGAGAGGAAGTTGGGGCTCGGTAAGTATAAACCTTATTTTTATTGTAGCATAAGTGCTGATGAACATAAAATTTCTCATCACTTGTGATACTCTACCTGGCGTCACAAATTCAGGCTGTTTCAGATGCTGAACTCCACTCAGATCCAAAAATAGACAGGCGATTGTAGATCAAAATGCATAAATTGTATAATTTCGTTGATGCGGGACCATCGGAATCATGGATAAGATCTTTGGTTTCTTAGTGTGTGGCGACGCGTCTGTGCCGGGTCGTATATATATTTCCGAACTGTTGACCAACCACTTTGTAAACCTTTTCAAGACAACAAAGCGAACAATCGGTCAAAGGACTTACTGGATTATATTGCACTCCTTGTCGGGTTATCGGTGGGACAACCGAAATCTCTTCAAGATTGAACTCGTCTGTTGTTTTGGTCACATCGGGAAACGGCAGTGGTAACGTATTAGCTGCTCATTTTAAGGCCAAATCACAATCGGCGCAGCAAGCATCAGATGAGATGCTCGGTTTCATATAATGGTGAGCATATGGTACAAGTCTTTTTGGAAGCATCTTGATGCTTGCTGCGATGATGCTTATTGCTCGGTTAGGAAGAGTTCAAATTTTGATGCTTATACTTCCGCCAACATACTGGAGTAAAAAATAAATATATGCACAGCATAGCAAACAAAATAGCTACCATATTTCTTACGGATGCATTTTTTTAAAAGAAAATCGAGTAAATTAAAATTATAAAAACACAAAACTCTCTACTAGGGTGTTATGTTTACGTAAACAAATTTCAACTAAAATGCCGCATTCACAATGCAGAGTGGAGCAGAGTGCGCTTTGAGTCCAGAGCGAAGCTGTTCACAAAACAGGGTAGAGTAAAACTCGAACTTTGAAATTAATATAACAAAATGCCATAGCAACGCCGAATCAACATGCTTATCGTTGCCAAAGTAATAAATTCGAATAAAATAAGTAAAAAACGGGTTTTCAAACAAAACTGAGGCCAAGCCGCATGAAAAAGTAGGAAATAAACTTTTCTTCACACACAGAGGTGGACTCAGATTTTGTGATTGGGACATTTCTCTTGAATATTCTTTCTCTTCATGAATCAAATCACTTATTACCTCTGATTGATTATACTGAAATATATCGGTGATTGTCAGCGAATAAAATCTGAGTCCACCTCTGTGTGTGAAGAAAAGTTTATTTTCTACTTTTTCATGCGGCTTGGCCTCAGTTTTGTTTGAAAACTCGTTGTTACTTATTTTATTTTCTGCCTATTTCACGTTAACTAAATTGTTATTACGTGCTGCATGGAGATATTTTAAAACAATTTTATGACGGCTGAAAAGACACTGATTTACCAGTTTTCAAAAAATTTATTCGAGTAAAAATTATTTTTATTTACAGAACTTTTGCGTCAAAATTTCGCTAAAGAACAAAAGCTTATAATTGAAAATTTACGGCTGCGACGCATTTCGTCATGATTAGTGATGCTCTCGAGATAATATGTTCTGACGATGCAGATTGTGTACAGCGCTTTTCAGCTGTATTCCAACTTGATCCCATATAACATGAATTTTCCCGATTTACCATGTTTTCCACAGACTTTTCCTACTACTATGAATTTTTTTTAAAAATTTACTTAAATTTTCCTCGATTTTTCATTCAAGTTTTCATGATTGTTGAAGAGAAAGTATTGAAGCCAGTAGGACGGGAAAAAATGATTCCGCATAGCTTATAAAACTTTTTCGTCGGAAAATTTTCCGGAAAAGTCGGAAAATTCCGGAAATTTTCGGAAAATTTTCGAGAAAAATTGGAAAATTCTGCATTGTGTGTGTGCGTGTGTGTGCGAACGCTCGCATGGTGCTTATATACCCCTCTTGTTGCTACTCAAAAGAAGAAGAAGAGTAATTGTGTGTCGGTGTGTGTGTGTTTGTGTGTGCGCGCCTGTGTGAACGCTCGGATGGTACTTAATTGTGAAAATGGCAAATGAGTTGTGAAGTGTGTAGTGTAAAGTTCGGGATTTCAAAGTTAAATATCTCGGAAAATATAAGTTTCCGGTTAAAATAAATTTGATATTCGCGATATGTGAGTAAATTGGAATAAGTAGACAAAATTTGAACAAAATCGGAGAAGTTTCCCGATTCTTCTCTTGTTCCAAAACATGTTAGTTATGATAAGAAGAAGTCTGGAGCTTTTTCCACGCCATCTACATGCTAGTAGTGCGAAATTCCAGTTTGTAAGCTTTCGGAAATGTCAGCGTGAAATTAGAATAGAGTCTATTTTCATGCAGCTCCACTTTGAGCTACTCTGAGCCAAACAGAATAGCGATATGCACTACTGCGTGCGAAAAAAAGGATGCCAGTTGATACTCTACGCTACTATACTGCACCCTGCATTGTGAATATGGGATCGCTGGCATTTAAAATTGAATGCTTGTTACGTTTCTTTACAAAAGGTGCAGTATAATAGATTTATTGCTCAGTGAATCATTATGTTAGGAAAAATTAAGAACTCTACTAAATTTTTTTTCAGTCGTCTTCAGTGGTTTTCCGCGCTCCCTAGCTGGATCCGCCCCTGTCCAACATATACAGCGTGTTCTAGATCAGTTGTTACACTTTTTGGGTAATGATAGAGATATCGAGACTAACACAAAATTGTATGGCAGGGGGTGATCAATTCCCACTCCTTTCAAGTACTAGGGATATGGAGTGTTTTTTTATTCTTTTTGAATCACCCTATAAATATGAGCAATATACTGTGCGATGGCTATTTAAAACCTTGGCTCAAATAAATTTTGCACGATAAAACAGATATGTGGAATGTCGTTTCTGGAAATACCAGGTCCGTATTGTTTCATTGGCCGACACCAGGTGCTGCCCAATGGGAATGCCAATTTTTTTATATTTAATTTTTTTTTTTTTAATAGAAAATTGAAATCTGAGCATTTGAGTGAAAAAATGGCTTTATTTTAATCTCGTGTTTGCGAAGAACCGTTACGTCCGGGAAATTTGGCACCTTATCAATAAACGTTCACAACAAACAGACCACTAATAATAAGAATAATAATAATTTATATATTTGGCAATGTACCCAAGATTAAAAGAACTTATTACAGTACTAATATCAAGAGGAGGAGAACAAAAGAAAGAAAAAGCCAAGAGTATATAATAATAATAAAAAAACTAAAAACTTAAAAATATACAAACTAAGTATTAAAAAATAATGAAGATAGTAGTCCAATTAATTTATTTAGTAGATGCGTGCACCATTCACCCTCTAAAAATTAAATTATTAATTAACCTTGAAAAAGCTTTGTTGGAGCCTTCACTTTGAATATTACTTGGAAGAGAATTCCACTTACGAGCAGCCTGGACAAAGTAAGAATGCTCACCATACTGTGAGATGTGCCTTGGGATAAGAAGCTGAGGATTTCTGGTAGAATGCAAGAACTGCAGTTTCTCATATAAGTAAGCTGGTCTTTTATGAATTATTAATTTTTGTAAGAAAATAAGTTTACGTCTAGCTAGATATGTCTCAAGGGATGTGCCCAGAATCGATGATACATACGCTGAGCTGTGAGCGCTACGAGAGAGCTTGTAAATGTATCGAGTAACATCATTGAACGCAACTTTCAATTTCTTTTGAGAAACAGAATCAAGTTTGCCGAATATTAAACTGCTATATGTAAAATGTGGTACAATTACTGATTTAGCCAACTTCAGTTTAAATTCCACTGACATGGAGCTTGAACTAATCCACAATTGCCGCAGAGCACCATATACTTTTCTCATCGTTTCCGCAATGTAGGTGCAGCAGCTGAACTTGGAATTAAATTTGATTCCCAAATTTTTGACTGAGTCAACATATTCCAAGACTATGTTGTTCAAGACCACAGGGGGAAGCTCGGATTTTTCTAATGCACGCCTATAAATTGCTAAGCAGTTTGATTTGGACGGATTTAGTAAGAGCTCATTAATTGCAGACCACTTATGTAGGTGCTGTAGATCCTCATTGATCCGATAGACACAATCCTCTATTAGTCCAATAGGTCTACTAAGGTACATCTGTACATAATCAGCGTATAAATGAATAGAGGAATTTTTAATAGCACTTGGTAGATCGTTTATGTACAGGCTAAATAAAAGTGGACCAAGGATTGATCATTGAGGAACATCTGAGGACAGATACGCCGGATTAGAGAGAGTTTCTCCTACCTTCACCATTTGACTGCGATTCATTAGGAAACAGGCAATCAGCTTAACAGCTATAGATGAGAAGTTAAGATCATTACCAAGTTTAGAGAGTAGTTTTAAATGATTAACAGAGTCAAATGCTTTACTATAGTCAAGCAAAACCAATATTGTCAAATGATCACTATCAAGAGCATCATAAATATCTGTGGCAACTTTTAAGAGAGCAGTCTCATAGCTGTGCCCCGGTCGAAAGCCAGACTGCCAAACTGACAATATTTTATTCACCTCTACATAATCCATAATTTACTTATATACATAAGATCTTTTCCAATCCCTTGGCCAGAAAATTAAGCAGACTAATGGGACGATAATCGCTAGCTTGAGATGGAGACACTTTCTTAGGAATAGGGACAACTGTAGCTTATTTCCATTGGGTAGGAAACTGAGATCTGGTGAGGCAGCAATTGTAGATATGGACTAGGGGACAAGATATATATGGCATTATGAGTTTGAGGAATTTGGGATTTAGATTTATAGTTTCACATCCGTCAACGCAGTGAAAAGGAAAGCCCTCAGAAAGGAAGTTAGAATAGTCTAAGCAATGAGAACGCTGAGCCGTAATTCCATCGAAATTAGTAAAAAACTTGTTCAGTGTATCGGGATTACAGATGAGTTGTGGGGATTCTTGCCCATATATTCCCGAGCTGCGAATATTTTTCCACAACCTCCTTGAAGGCTGGTTTAAATCCAGCTTACTTCGAAGATATGCACACTTAGATGAACGAATCATAGATGTTACCCTATTACGAATAATTTGTATCTGTTATGTACCGCTACACAGTGCGATCTACTGTACTGCTTAAGCAGAAAATCACGCTCAGCCATGGCGTGGTGAATCTCTCGGGTGATCCAAGGGCAACGATTGTCACAGACTCTACATATTTTTAGGGGCACATACTTATTATACAGATTCAGAAAAATATTCGTTAAAAGCTCGACCTTACCGTCCAACTCATTACAAGCATATATATCATTCCACGATATTTGGTCACACTCAGAAAAGAGCGCAGTCATGTTAATGCTTTTAAAATCACGATAATTGAACGTAGTATTGAGAGTTGTGTCAAATCTAAAGTTGAAAGTCATAAATAGAAAGTCATGATCAAAATTACTTGGCGGTGATATTTTACTGTGGAATAGAACATTATCTATGTTCGTTGTGAGTCAAGCTGCGATGGAGCGGCAGCATTGAAATATGTTGGCTGGTGGTTAATTATTTTAATATCTAGTGTCTGTAAAAGGTAAAATTAATTTTCCCGTGACTGACTAACACTGAGACCATTAACATTAAAATCGCCATAGATTATTACGTCCTGGTATTGTTGAACAATAGAGGCCGCTATATCAAGAAATTCAGAGGAACTATCTTAGTTAAAGCTATTAGATGGGCAATATACACAGAACAGGACACATTTTTCGGAAACGGAACTAACCTCTACTGCTATAAACTCAATATCCCGTCCATGAGACGAAGACTTCAGAATTCGGGCTCGTAAAAAGTTGTTGATATAAATGGCAACCCCACGACCTAAACGGTCTAAACGATCATTTCTAAAGATACGAAAGAAAGAACGGGAAAAATTTATGCAAAATGAAGCAAGGGGATGTGTATGACCCAAGTACCAAAGAAGAATTTTTTAACGATAAAAACGTCCGTATGAAGTTTACAGAATCAAAAAATAACTCCGGCACTCGATTACACTCTCCTCCTCCTTTAATTTGATACCCAACACGACCCATTATGGACAACCCCTCTCTCCCTCACCAACCCTAAGATTTATTAAGAATGTGCTTGAGTTCAATTGAGTGCAATTTCGGCTTAAGCCTGACTATAACTACCGCTCTAGAGGTGAAGCCAGAAGAGCTAAACCCGGACTCTCTGTAGCGGTAGCTAGCTATTCCTAAAGTTTTCTGAGCTCTTCCATATATGTGTGTAGTTGCTTGTAGAGCAGTAGTGCTGTTTGGATTGAGGGTCCACGCCCGAAATGGACTACTGACGCTGTGTAAGATGTTAGGCGAAATCGTTTTAGAATTTGAACATTGCTGGTTTCGTTCGGTGTAAGGTTTCCGAATGCAGATGAATTCGAATTTTTGGGAATTTATTTTGATCTACCACATTTCACGATAGGAGTTGAAGGTTTAAAACAGGTTTGGGTAACTCTTTGACAATAATTATATCCTCACCACATGCAGAAGAAAAATTTTGAAACTAGCATCATTCTTTAACTGAAGGGATACAGGACAGATCAGTCATATAACGCTTTACCGCGAAGCAATGAAAACTCATTCCGCAAAAAGAAGAGGATTCAACTTTCGTGTCAGAAAATAAGTGAAATTATATTTCCAAACAACAAACGAATCTGGACAAAATCAAAAATATCGCAGTGAAATATTATTTTGTATGACCCACTTCATAACCATTAATTTCTGTGAAAACTTTATTCGCACTTTGGAAAAGATGAAATGGACGAAATCCTATGGAAATTGTCGCTCAAGTGAACACGTTTCAAGCGCCAACATCTCTCTGTATAAATCACGTACGAAATCGCCAATTTCGTAATCGTCCACATATTCTGAAGCAAATTTCTAGGCAACTGTGGAAAATAGGAAAATTTTTGTAACCACTTCCTCTGGTTCCTTTTAGATTTCCGGGAATGAACGTGTTAAGGAGCATTCATATGGAGGTTGAACTTTAACCGCGAATTGCTGCTAGGCTGAGGCACTGAGGGATTTCTGTGTGTGTAGGTATATAACCGTTGTTGCGGGTGTCAAACGAGAGGAATAATGGCACCTTCCAGCCACCTACACTTTTTGACACAGGAAGTGAATAAGAGTTTTGTGCGCTTTGCTTTCCTTTGTTCAATGTTAGCATAAAGCTGCTTTCCTTTGAAATGCATGCACCGCTGAAATATGTATTTTTGCTCCGCCTTTTAAAGAACAACCTAAGGTGGAAATGTTTTGAGTGAGATTTATGAAAACAGGAAACCTAATGGTCTCGGATGGATGGATGGATGAAATGATGTAAGTTGGGTGTTGGTGTTGCTTTTCATATTAAATCTCGCATGCACAACTTTACTTAACTGTACCTTGGTTCGGGGACATTTTAAAGGAAAGTAATGTTTTTGTCCTTAAATAAGTTTTCAGGCTTTGGGTAGGGGTGTTGGAGAATGGATTAGTTAGTTAGGTTGGAAAACTTTTTGGGAGTATTAAATTATGGTTTACAAATATGATACTTACTGTTACCAAGGTGCATATAAATTCGCTGATAATTATACTCTTATGAATAGCAGTAGATTTCTAATGTATAGCCTAAGTATAACAGTGAAAAATGAGCTGGGCGAGGTGGACTTGTTCAGTAAGAGTTGATTTAGTTTTTATGTTCTGCAATGTAGAAGTTTGGCTATTAATATGTATTACAAACGACTTTGGGTTCTAGGGGTTCACGAAGGGGCTATTCAAATTTATTATAAATTGCACATATAACGAAGTGGGTAAGGTGTACTTTAGATCATACTCAACACATTTATATAACTTACTTAGACCATTTCATAGGCCATCAGTACCGAAGTACAATATATCTACTCAGGTATCGTTGCAAGAAGTATTGAATTAATAGTTTCATTTTCTCTATAAGAATTTCCATTCTGAACATCACCCATCATTCGAGCTTGGTGCAAATCAATCAGCAATTTGTTTTTACCAAGAGTTAAATATATGTTTAAGTCTCAAACGTTGAATTTTGTAACAACATTAAATTAGCATATTTCTCCAAGTTCGTTTTTTATTTGCACTAAACTATTTACAACGTATCATAATTCCAACAATAGTTACATAACTAAAACTGCAGCTAGCGCCACTTAGTTATAATTAACTAAATATAGTTCGTAAATCTAATACCAGCTGCATAACTTCTATGTATATCTCCAGGTTTTTGGTTGCCTCCGCTTCAGTGACTGCTTCACTTTCATGTCCTGGTACTGTTATCCCGTCCTGCAGGCTGCAGTCCTCCTTTCTTCTTGCTCTCCTAGCCACGTTAGCTGCGTTAGCTGAACCTTACTCCCTGAAAAAGATAAAAGTTTCTTCGCGGTAAAATTTTCTTTGACAGTTCAGAATGCCCAAAGTCGATGAATACTTGTTAGTGGGTAGATGGGGAAAATTTGTTATCTCTTGAACTATTGGTTTTGGGTGGTTGGAGTTTTTGGCTATCTGTTTCTTCATAACCTCAACCAGGTAGTCCTGTATCGGAGAAATACAGGACCTCCTTACGATAATGCTTTCAACAGAGGCTCTGTTAGAATCCAGTAGAGATTCGGAGCGTTTTCCTCTCGAATCTAACAAGGCCCTCCATACAGGTGGGTGAAATGGTATGACATATGGGGAACGAGTACGTTAAGGTCGGCCTAATGAGTTGCTTGTACTTCAGCAGTTTGGTTTTCTTCAGAGAGATCACCTATATCGCATTATAGGGCTGACTATGTTGAGTGCAAAGCTTACTTTCCTATAGCAACCACCTTTACATAGCATACAACTCCTTCGGTTCGGGATATAAACCAGTCCCGCAATTCACGCAAGATTTTAATTTTTCACCGCATTTGTGCGGCAAAGTCCGGTCAACGAAATAAAGGGAAGCGTGACAGCTGACAGTTTAGGGTTATTAAAAATGGAGCGCTACTCGAAAGAACAAAACGTTTTCATTGCTGAGCAATATGTTAAAAATAATGAAGATTTAGCAGCTATATATTTCGCAATGTTCGTACAAAATATGGTTGGAATAGTGATTTAACTTCATCAAGATTAATTAAAAAATTTAGGGAGACTGTATGAATTAGTGATCTTAAATACTCTGGCTGTCCTGTGGCAAGTCGTTCAACGCAAAACATCGAAGCAGTTCGTGAGAGTGAAAATTATTGTTGCACTTTTGTGCATTTTTTCGTTTCCATTTGAAACAGTATCACGGAATGAGATAACTTGTCGAAAGCTTGACTAAAGTGTGTATAAATATAATCTGTCTGGTAGCCTTTTGTAAACCCGCCAATGGTATCGGAAACAAATTCCAACACAGGTTAGTGGTTGTCCGAAATAATCCTATGTTAGTTTGAAGAGAGCAAATTCTTGCAGGAAATTGATAGCTGAGAATAAATGATAGATTCGAACAATTTGGCTATGCATGATAATTTTGCAATAGGCCTATAGTTAGAAATATAATTTTTACTACTTTTCTTATGGAAGGGTTTGATAAAAGAATTTTTCCATAATCGTGGGAACAACCACTATCAAGCGATTTTTGGAAAATAAGTAAATAAATTATGGAACAAGAACAAGTGGATGCTGATTTTTGGAACAAAATCATCTTCACCGATGAGGTTCATTTTCATCTTGATGGCTGAATTAAACAACATAAATGATGTCGCATTTGGGGTTCAGCAAATTCAAAGGTGATTGTTGAGAAATAAATGCATCCACAACGTGTCTTGTTTGGTTCGGATTTTGGACTGGAGGCATCATCTGACCATTCTTCTTCCGACATGTGGCTGTTCCGGTAACGACAGTTAATTTATACTTACTATCGCGAAATGAAAATCTAGTTTTTTGTGCCTAAATTGCAAGATATGGATGTCGACGACATGTGGCTTCAACGAAACGATGCCACATACCATACACCCCAAGACACAATTCACTTACTGCATGAGTCATTTCTTGGTGAGCGCTATATCAACGAAATCCAGCCACAAGTAACTTCTGACATAAGATGCATTCTAGATCGAGACCATTTCATGGTCCTAGTACTTCTAGATTTCTCTAAAGCCTTTGATAGCGTGAATCACAGCATCCTCCTTGATAAACATGCTAAATCTTTTAATTTTAGCAACTCGGCCGTTGCTTTGATAAAAAATTTCTGACTGGTCGTAAACAGCGAGTCAAAGCCAACGAAATGTTGTCTACCGCACTATCACTGCTAAGTGGGGTTCCTCAAGGCTCTATATTGGGTCCTTTGACTTTCAGTCTGTTTATAAATGACTTGCCTGATGTTCTCCAGGATGTTTTTAGCCATTTATATGCGGATGATGTTCAGTTATATTTAAATAGACCTATTGGACTTTTAAAAGACTGCATTGAACGAATTAATTTTGATCTCAACAGAATTTATGTCTGGTAAAAGAATAATCAGTTGGTTTTAAATCCGGTCAAGTCTCACTGTATTTACTTCCACAATAAAAAACTTAATTTCTCTGATATACTATCAGTAGTCTTAAACAACGTTTCGCTGCCTATGCTAAACACAGTCACTACCCTTGGTATTATTTTAAACAGCGAAATGAAGTGTTGCGACTTCGTTAACAACATTATTAGAAAATTTTATGCAGCGCTTCGGAGTCTCTGGCTCTCAGCGAGTATCCTGTTTACTGAAAATCACATCAGATTAATTAAAACTTTAATTTTACTCCACTTCACTTATGGTAGTATTGTATTCCCTAAACTGGATAGTTGTTGTACCCTCAAGATGGAAGTAGCATTCAACATTTCAATTTCGAGTGCTTGGCTGTCCACTGTTTCCCAATTTGAGGCGACGTGCTCTAGTTTTCTTATATAATCTAATTAATTGCGATAAACCTAGATACTTACGAGAATTCTTCCAGTTCACAATATCACGACGCAATAGGAATATAATGCTCCCACGTTTTTATAAATCTTACATGGAAGTTTCTTATCTTGTCCGAATTGCCGGTTTATGGAATAATCTGCCTTTGAGTGTCCAAACCGCAGGCACTATCGGTGCATTTAACCGGCACATTGAAACACGTATAGTATAATTTATGTGTAACGTTTTTAAATTTTAAACATAATTTTAATATGAAACTAAATTCTAACAGTTAATTTTCTCATTTTTTATAATTTAGGAAAAATTAATCTTTATGTTTCTTCTTCCTGTTTAGCACTAAAAACTCGATCTGTAGCACCTTTATATCAAATGTACAAAAAAATATTATTAACTATTGTGTACAGCATCATTAAATAAATATTTCCGATCACTGATGAGAAGGATTCTGAATATGCTTGCTTTTCAAATTTGGAGACCGTTTTATTCCGGCTCAATAATCAAGGTGAATCTGTCTACAGACAGAATCCATTATTTAAATTAGAAATCCATGTTATGGAGTTTAGTCAGAGATAATCGCTTTTTAATATGTCACCTTTAGAACACCGTCGCATGTATCTGGACTAGATTTGAAAATTGGATCCGGATTTGCTAATATCCGGATATCCAGATACCCGGATCACCAAAGAGGCTTAAAATTTCATCCAGATTGCATTGCTTCATTTTCCCAATGTAAATATGAAATCTGGTGGAAACTTTTAAAATTATTTGCTTAGTTTGGATCCAGATAGGTCGGATCCCCAGATACTAGTATCCAGATTATCCGGATCCTAATTATTCCGGATAATACAGATAGCATGTTATCCGAATACATTCTGCTCTAATCTGGACCGCTTGGCTACGTGCATTGTGCTGATTTACTTTTGAAAATCTGTTTAAATATTCCAACAAGATACCCAAAACTCCATGTTTCGTTTGGAATCCATTTTTTCTGATTTCCTGACATTTAAAAGATCAGTTTTAACGGAGATCAAACAATTTCCATAAAATTTAGTGACGTTTTAGATAATAATTGACTTTTCCTGTTTTACTCTTTAATTTTTCTTTGTTTTGCTTTTGAATTTTTGTCAGTATTTTTTATTGCTTTAAAATTTTAACTTTACCTTTTTTCATACTTTTATATTTTTTACTTTTATTTTTTTGGTTTCTCATTTTGTAGTTTTAGTTTCATTTTTCTATTCTCTTCTCTTTATACCCTAGGTTCTATATGAAATCTTCAGGGTATACTAAGTTTGTCATAACGTTTGTAATATACAGAAATAATGATGGTAGAGCAAAATTGGATTGGACACCCATGCATAATATTAAAAGTTATTTTGGGTTTTGCATGTCCGTTCGTCCGTCTGTTCGTCCGTCTGTTCGTCCGTCTGTCTGTCCGTCTGTCCGCCCGTCCGTCCATACGCACGATAACTCGAGAACGCGTTCACTTAGAGGGCTGAAATTTTGCCCACGGGCTTTAAAAACAAAGTAAATTTAAGTTCGAAAATGGGCAACCCCTTCGTACGGCTGCCATACAAACATTTCGTTTTGACTATATATTTCATTGAGAACGCGTACACGTAGAGACCTGAAATTTTATACACGATGCCTTCATAGGAATAGTAAGTAAAAATTCAAAAATGGACTAAATCGGACAACTCCTTCTTGGTATTGCAATATAAAAATTTAAGTTTTTTACGTGTACCTACTGCAAAAATGATCAGTCGCAGAAGTTTTTATTGTACTGAAAAGTTCTTTGGAATATAAAATCCTATGAAATTGGTTATAATCATTTTTACTATCCGACGAACCGTTCTAGAAATATAGGTAAAAACAGCATAAAAATTCCAACTTGCTCAGATGGGTGACCATACGATATCACATATGGGCATACATCTAGTGTACATAAGAATTGGTCTTATAACAATTTTAGCTTTTTTACTCGTTATTTACTGAATTAATTATTGCAAGGTATTATATTAATGGACTCTGTCTGTATAATATCTTGTTAACTTCCTAATTCACAATAGTGGGAGTGAGCCAAGGAATCTGTAAGGTTTTTCTGAGAGGGCTGGTATTTTTTTGTTCTTTTATATTGTTAAGCCAAGCTCAGGGGATACACTATGATGCAAACCACAGAATACCGGGAAGGGGATAGAGAAAGGATTAGAGGACATGAGGAAAGTGGCTGAGGTGCCGATGTATGCCACTCTTAACTTTCGCAGATTGTAAGCCAGAAGGAAAATAGAAGATAGTATACTGTTCCACATTCGCACAGTTCCGGACAAGAAAGCATCACAGACTTTTATTGTACAGTCAAAAGTATTTTGAAGGGTGAGAGGTTGTGCGCGACTTGCAGCGCGAATATAGCGCGCAGGAAATTATAAACAAGGGATCAGACTAGATATTTCATCGGAACATTGGTCATGCATGTAGCGATAAAGGAACGACAGACATCCAACATTGCAGCGGTGGTCGAATGAGTCGAAATGACAAATTATTACCAAATCGGCAATGAGCTTAAAGGCTCTCTTTTGGACAATATCCAATGAAGCTAAGGCTGTACGGGCAGCCCCATCCCAGATGTGGGAATTGTATTCCATTCTTGGTCTGATATAGAACTTGTAGAGGAGCGCTAGATTTGATGGGCTGAAATATTTCTTACACCTTTTCAGACATCTAAGTCATTTGAATGCTTCTTTGGCAACAGAGAGGATGTGATCTGTCCATCTTAACTTACTGGAAATGTTAATGCTAAGAATGTTTAGTGACAGTGAATCTGAAATTAAAGCTCCTTCAAATGAAATGGGAGTGGTTAAATGGTGATCTTGTTTTAAAGAGATGAAACAGCTTTGGGTCTTAGATGCATTGAATTCCACGCGATTCACTTTGCTCCTTTGGAGTCCGCAAGAGTATCAAAGGAGTAAGCGAAATCAAGGGTACTGTCATCGGCAAAGCTATGGATGGGATTGAAAGTAAAGGAAAATAAATCATTAATGAAAACTAGGAAGAGAGACAGCGAGATAACAGAACCCAGGGGTACACCAGCATTTACAGAGCGAGGTTCCGATGTAAAGCCATCTAAATCAACACGAATTAGGCGATCAGATAGAAAACTTTCAATCCATGATAGAAGAGGAGGGGAGAGACTAAGTGCTTTAAGTTTGGCTAAAAGGGCAGGATTTCAGACTCTATTAAAGGCCTTCGAAATATCCAAACCACAATTGTGAAGACGGCTCCAACGTTCCATAAGAAAAGTCAGCAAGTCTCCAGATGAGCGCCAGTCCGGAAGCCATATTGGCGATCATTGATGAGTTGATTAGTTTTTAGATACTTCATTAATTTCGAATTAATAATAGACTCAAAAACCTTCGAAAGAGTCGAACTGATTGCAATTGGTCGATAAATTGAGGGATCTCTACCCTCTTCTGTTTTATGAATAGGCTGAATCTGAGCTAGTTTCAAGCAGTTGGAAAAATTTCTGTCGAATACGACAAGTAGAATAGTTTGCGCGGAGGTTTAGCCAAGGATGAATTAACAGAGGCGAGAACTCATCAGGTCCTACAGCTTTGGATACGTCGATCTCTTTAGGGACCTTGAACACATCTCTTGCACGGATGTGTATTGGCTCTTGTACACATCCACACGGGAGATGCGAAACAGGTAATTGTGAAGTAGGTGGCAGCCGAGAATTTGAAACGAATCTAGCAGCTAAAATATTAGCCTTATCCAGGGAGTCAACTACGAATTGACTACGAGAGTTCTCAGGCTTGGCTTGTTTAGTCCCAATACGTCTTTCGTTTCATTTGGGTTGGGTCTGCCCCACAGTTCCTTAGTATTTCTATACTTGAAGGGTCATCCAACCAAAGGCGACTGTGTTGGCAGCCGGCCTAAGCTGATGTTAGTAGGGGCAAGTTGCTTTGGTGCGGTCCCAATTATGGAGGAGGATGCCTCCATGCACAGTAGTTACCAACTGTAAAATTATTTTTTTGTACCTTGCCAGTGATCAACTCGGATAAATAAAATAGGTAAGCTATTAGGTAGCTTCTTATTTTCACATCTTTGGGTAGCCGCAAAGTAAAGAGATATATCCTGAGATTTTGTAGGGAAGTAAGACGGATCTAGGGCAGTTTCAAAAATGTTATCCCATGATGCAAGGGGCACAATGGAAATCTAAGTGAAGCAGGCTCGATATCTCTAGCAGACCACTTTTAACTAACCTAATCTAACTGTAAAATTTGGTTAAATAAACCCAGTAGCAGCAATTGTAGAGAGCTTAAAAAACAATCGGGGTAGCGATACAAAACCAGGTTCGACATTAGCAAACATGAAAATTGAACAGTAATTGTTTGAGCAACAACAGTCATATCACTTTTGGTACAATAGAATTTACGCGGCGGGCGGGAGGATCATCCATTTGGAATATTTACTCCAGCACTAGCTCATTTCCAGCTGTTCAAGCTTAATATTCAGTCAAAGGTAACCGGAAACCCTAAAACTTATTATTCTTCTCTTCCATTCTATTATGGACAAATAAATCTATGGAACCAAAACGAAATGTCTTCTGCGAATTACTAAGTGAAAATTCAACATCTAAAGAATAGAGTCAAGCTGTTTTCTCTGAAATAAGGCCATGTAATTCTCAGAACAACTCTAAAAGGACCTTTGTTCATAATAAGATTTTTTGCCACCCTTTTTTCCTCCGTTGTATGAATATAATGTTCCTTATCTGCCTATCACAGTACACAGAACCAAACTTGTGTCTTGTCTGTTTTGTAAGGGACTTAGATCAGAGTAATTTCGAAAGCAGAATCAGACTATATATTTACTCCATTATGTATGTATGTTACAGACAAAGTTCACTCACGATTCCTCTTTTCCCTTCACACAGTCTATAGATAACATGACGGTGGTGGGGGGATATGAAAGCCAGAGAAAACTAGAGGAAAGTCGAGCGGACAAAGAAAACATGTTCGACCGTTGGCTGCTAAAGGCATCCGGTAAACTTTCTATTCAAAGAAATGCAAGGCATCTTCTCCTCTTTCTTCGAGAAGAGGTGCTATGACTCCGACTGTCAGAGTTTTGAAAGCAAAACTTTTTAAATTACTCTTAATGGTCAATAAATTGCAGGAAGCACAAATAACATAATGACAGCACCGATATCAACAGAAACCCCGCATTCATGTTTGTAGTGTACTGCAAACATGGAGTCCTTATATTGGCCCTTATTTAAAAATTGCTGAGAGAAATTTCACTATAGAATGGCTGTGACTTGGGACTATATAGCTATTGCAGGCATTTTAGGAAAATTTAATTGGACATGATAAAGGGTAATTGGATGCAGATTGTAATGGTCGTTGCCTTTTCATTGAATGGAAATTTAGTGAGGGCGGTGAAAAATTATTGCCGAGTTAAATGTAGTTAACATGTAGACTTTTGTTAAGGTAGGTTTTTGTGCATACAATATGTATGTATATATATCTATTTATTTATATCTATGAATTAGGTTATGTTTAACTTCAAGAAGGAGAGGTAGTGTGGTTCTAATACTACTGGTTCTAGTGCTGTAGTATAGCAGAATTTGAACAGATTATTCCGAAGAGAAATAGGTATTTGAAGAGGAGCTCAATATAGCGTGTGCGAAGCACTACTTTCTGATTTTGAAATGTAGACGGCCGGCGCGGTGTGATCACTACTTGTCTATTTAATACTTACTTGCCTTGAACGACATTTATTTGCCTGTGCTCCTAATTTAATTAGTTAAATTAAAATTAAAAATGGTCACGAATTGTTGTATACTCGGCCGGCCAGTACTCTTACAAATTCGAGGTAAACAAGCGCGTCAAATTTCATCTGTTTACAAAGGACGAAAAACTTGAGTTACTCTTATCAGTTTTTAGGTATCAGCACAATTGCAGCTTTTTGTTTATACAAAGTCTGTTTTATATAGGTAGAAATATAGCATCAAATTTGTTTAAGAAAAATGCAGAGAGAATTTTCGTAACACTTAAAAGTATAAACTTCCGGAATTTTTCCAAAAATTCATTTTCCAGTACTGTAATAGACTGTAGGGAGGGAATTTGATGTAGATAAATCTGAAAATCTGGATTTTCATCAGCTCACGTTCTATTCATATAAAAATAGACCAACATTCAAGCTCTTAGTTGCAGTTGATGAGAATGGTTTGGTATTGTTTGTGTGAGACACGTTTGTTGGCTCGATCAGTGATTGTGAAATATTTGTAAAAAGTAATATTATTGAACATTTTAAAAGGGGCGATATTAGTATGCCTGATCGCGGTTTTAGTCTTTTAGATATACTTTAAGCATGTTTAAGCATTCTGCCTTTTTTAAGGGGAAAAAAAGCAGTTAAATGAAGTGAAAGTTATGGAGGGAACACAAGTTTTATTGCTAATAAACAAATAATTGTTGAAAGTGTAATTGGCTGTGGCATCATCAAGTTGCGCCATATTTGTGTACTATGACTATATTTTCTCCCTTAAAATATAAATATTGCATTGATTTTACAGATAAAACAAGTAAAAAACAAGAATTGGACCAAATCTGATGATACCCTAGATGACTATCCGTATGCCATTTCGTATGATCATGCATCTGTGCAAGTTTGATTTTTTAACTGATTTTTCGCATATATTTCTAGAACGGGTCGTGGAGCAGAGAAAATAATTATAACCAATTTTATAGGATTTTGTATTCTGAAGAAGTTTTTAGTACAATAAAAATGTCTTAGATAATTGTTTTCACAGTATACGTAAAAAACACAAGTTTTTATATGGCAACACCAAGAAGGAGTTGCTTGATTTAGTCCATTTTTGAAATTTTATTTGCTAGTACAATGGAAACCCAATGTATCAAATTTCAGCCGTCTAACTACACGCGTTCTCGAGTTATTATGCGAAGCAGTTTTTAGTGCAGTAAAAATGTCTAGGACTGATCGTTTTCACAGTATACGTAAAAAACCTAAATTTTTACATGGCAACACCAAGAAGGGGTTGCCGACTAGTCCAATTTTTAAATTATATTTATGAAAATACTATATACAAAATTTCAGCTCTCCACGTTGACGCGTTCCCAGGTCCAAATATATAGTGAAAAAGAAATTTTTGTATGGTAATCCCACAAATCCCACAAAGGATTTACCCGATTTGTCCCATTTTCGAACTTCATTTTAATTTTTGTTTAAAAGCAGACGGGCAGACGAAATCAAAATAACTTAAAGTATTATTCGTCCAATCCGTTTTTGCTCTATCATCTGACAAACTTTATACCCTTTAGATTTCATCTAGGGTATAAAAAAGAGCGGACAGTCCATAAAACCGATGGTGCTGCCTAGAAATCTAGTTGTCACTTTTAAAAGTATTTCCATACAACATTGTACACTTCTTAAATTAAAATTTATTAGTGCCATCTATATGTGAGAATATTTAATCAAACTTTCGAGGATGTAGTCTTTTTCTTATAAAAGTTAGTTTAAGTTGAAAGTAAGAAAGTTTGAAGTTATCTCGTATGTGTTTTAGAGAGATAAGGAGGTAGATAAGTTGGAAATATTCGTATCTGCTTTGAAATTTAAATTTTATAATATCTTCAAAAGAACGTCTAGCAATATGTTAAGGATAAGCTTTTATTTATTCTGAGAAAGAAACCAGAATACAGCGATAGTCAGAGCATATAGCTAAAATGTGGTCATTTAGGGATTCGAGTGAAAAGGAAAACACTGTAGCGACAACAGCTTGCATTTGGTTGACTAAGCGCCTGCAAGTGGGCAATTTTATATGTTCAAAAAACAGGCTTGTACAACTTTGTGCAATATGTACGTATACATAAATGCCTTTCGATTACCAACAATAACAAAAAGGGTTAAAGAAATTATTCTTCAAAAACATTCATACATACATATATGTATGTATGTACGTACCGATAGCATGTTTGTATTTATCTGTAAATGCGAAACAATCCCTTCGAAACAATTATTTACAAATTAGGTCTCAAGAATTTACTTCAGGGAAGAATAAACTTTAGTAATTACGGAAACTTTTGCATCGTTATCGGTAGAAAGTCACTTATGCAGATGAGGTCGAGAGGGTTCCCGCTTCGTAAATAACCTTAAAGTTCGTATTACCTTCATATTATTTCTTACCTGACAGGTTCATTTTGTCGAAAAGTGTTGTGTTGATAGAAAGATTTAAATAATGTTTTGCTCAGTTTTGCCACTCAAATGCATATAGGTTTCCTAAGATCGTTGAATTACTTAAGTCAGTAACAATAGAAGGGTAAAGAAATTATAGTTTCGTATAATTTTATAATTAGGAAATGAATTTAATGAAGGTAAAGAAGAATTCGAATTCTTGTTGTTATATGAGTTTTGAAAATTAATTATGGTTTTCCAATACAACAAGAATTCCTCGGACAGTATTCATTATAAAGAGATAAGGCAGTCGAGGAAAACTTTGAGCTATGATTCTTTGGTTTTGTATTTGGTCCTCACCGGTATCCACGAATAGTTCGATTTTTCTGATAACTCATTTTAAGACTATTCGAAAACTGTAATTACACTCGCCTAAAGAAGAATGTAGGTGGATTGGGAACGGATCCCGGTATATTTGAAAAAAAAATGTCTTTCATTTAAATTCAAGAAATGTCTTATTCACGAGCTCGGCAGTACAAAAATCCGGTCTCGAGGTTGATTTCGACAGTTTCTGATTTGCGCCTCCTCACATGCAACACATTTGCGCTCAACCCATGAGAGATGTGTTCAAGGTCCTTAATGGTATTAACGTCTCTAAAGCCGCAGGACCTGATGGTTTCTCGCCCCTATTAATTAAAAGCTGTGCCTCATCCTTGGCTAAACCTCTGCGCAAACTATTCTACCTGTCCTATTCGACAGGAAAATTTCCAACTGCTTGGAAACTAGCTCACGTTCAGCCTATTCCCAAGAAAGGAGAGGGTAGCGATCCCTCAAATTATCGACCAATTGCAATCACTTCGATTCTTTCAAAGGTTTTTGAATCTATCATTAACTCCAAATTAATGAAGTATCTGGAAACCAATCAGCTCATCAACGATCGCCAATACGGCTTCCGGCACGGTCGCTCAACTGGAGACTTGCTGACTTTTCTTACGGAACGTTGGAATCGTAGTCTTCACAATTTTGGTGAGTCCAAAATCGTTGCGCTAGATATTTCAAAGGCCTTTGATAGAGTCTGGCATCCAGCCCTTTTAGCCAAACTCAAAGCACTTGGTCTTTCCCCTCCTCTTCTATTATGGATTGAAAGTTTTTTATCTAGTCGCCAAATACGTGTTGTATTAGATGGCGTTATATCTGAACCTCATCCTATTAATGCCGGTGTCCCCCAGGGCTCTGTTATTTCTCCGACTCTATTTCTAATCTTCATTAATGATCTGCTTTCCCTTACTTTTAATCCTATCCATAGCTTTGCTGATGAAAGTACCCTTGATTTCGCATACTCCTTTGACACCCTTGCGGATTCCAGAGGGAACGCCACATGTGTTAAACGAGACTGCATGATTAGATCATTGAATCATGAATCGAATTCAATGCATCTAAGACCCAAAGCTGTCTCATCTCATTAAAACAAGACCATCACTTAACCACTCCCGTTTCGTTTGATGGAGCACTAATTTCTGATTCACCGTCACTAAGAATTTTTGGCATTAATATTTCCAGTAAGTTAAGCTGGACAGATCACATCTTCTCGGTTGCCAAAGAAGCATCAAAATGTCTTGGTTTTTTGAAAAGGTGTAAGAAATATTTCAGCCCATCAAATATAGCGCTCCTCTACAAGTCCTACATCAGACCTAGAATGGAATACAATTCCCATATCTGGGCCGGGGCTGGTCGCACAGCCTTAGCTTCATTGGATATTGTCCAAAAGAGAGCCTGCAAGCTCATTGGCGATGTGGCAATTACTCGTCATATCGACTCGCTCGAGCACCGTCGCAATGTTGGATGCCTTTCGCTCCTTTATCGCTATATGCATGGTCAATGTTCTGATGAAATATCTAGTCTGATCCCTTGTAGAATAGTTCCTGCACGCAATACTCGCGCTGCATCCCGCGCTCATCCTTTTACCCTTCAAATTACCTTCGGTCGTACACTAAAATTCCGTGATGCTTTCTTATCCCGAACTGTGCGAATGTGGAACAGTCTACCATCTTCTGTCTTTCCTCCGGCATGCAACCTGCGAAAGTTTAAGGGCGACATACAACGGCACCTTCGCCGCTCTCCTCATATCCCTTAATCCTTTCCCTATCTCCTTCCTGCCACGCTGTGCTTTGCATCATAGGGTATCCCCTGAGCTTGGCTTAATAAAAAAAAATGATCTTTCAGTTCTCGTGAATTCAAGAGAGTTATTTTGATTTTTGGATATATGTCCGTTCATTCCTCTGTCCGTCCCCATGATAGCTCGAGCTTAAAGGGCTGATTTTTCGCACATGATCTTTTAAAACAAAAAGTAAATTTAAGTTCGAAAATGGGATGAACTCCTTTGTAGGGAATCGCACCTAAACTTGTTAGAATCGGTCAATGATGGAGAATAGAAGAATATTTTAAGAACTTTTATTGTTAACTATTGTGAATCAAATCGTAAATACAAAAGGAAAAAACAACCACCTCCTCCGGGGTTTGAGGCCGGGTGGTAGGAGCAGTCGCCAGGAAAGCCCAGCTTCAAACCCCGGAGGAGGCGATTGTTTTTTCCTTTTGTATTTATGATTTGATTTAGAATAGTTAAAAATAAAAGTTCTTAAAACATTCTTCTATTCTCCATCCTTCGTAGGGTTGCCACACAAAAATTTCGTTCTTTACTATATATTTGGACAGTGTCTGACAACCCGTCAACGTGGAGAGCTGAAATTTTGTACACACATTTTTTTAAAATTTTTGCAAATTTTAGATTGAAAATGGGACGAATCGGGCACCTGCTTCGTAGGACTGCCATACAAAAATTTCGTTTTTCACTATATATTTTAACACTGCTTGAGAATGCGTCAACGTGGAGCTGATATTTTGTACACGGTGCTTTCATAGTAATAAATGGACTAAATCGGGCAACCCATCCTTGGTGTTGCCATATAAAAATTTATGTTTTTTACGTATACTGTAAAAACGATCAGTCCTAGAAGTTTTTATTCTATTGAATAGATCTTCAGAATATGAAATCTTATGAAATTGGTCATAATAATTTTTAATGTCCGACGAACCGACGAACTTCTAAAATCAAACTTGCACAGATGGGTGACCATAAGAAATTTCGTACGGGCATCTAGGGTATCATAAGAATTGGTCTTAAACCAATTCTAGATTTTTTACGTGTTAATTCTATACGATGATTATTGAGCTGTGCAAGTTCTTGATATCATCATCGGTAACATCTTTAAAATTTAAGGATTATACGTAAAGACCTATTAATCCCAAGACGTATTACTTTTACAATTAATAGGCGTATACATATCTCGGTGATAAGTGGTTGTACAAATTTGTAGTTTCGAGTATTGCTCACCGTGCGTTGGTCCGATGTCTACCCTATTTTGGACTCGCAAATCTAAAAGAAATATTAAGTCCATATTATTTAATTGGTGACTGCCGGTCGAGGCTATAAATTCCTTGTGATTAAGTACTTCACTAGGAGAAGTCAAATATGCTGAATTTGAAACAGAAGGTGATTCATCTTCCAAATCGATTTACTAGAGCTATAAAAACTATTATCAGAAATTTGTATATAATCACCAACAAAATAATCACTGGTACACTGGTTAAAAATAGCTATTAGAATTAATATAGAATCCTCGTAGAAATAGCACGTATTTCACTTCAAAAGTGAGTGGAATTTCCTCTCTAATATACACATTTTCATCTCCTTCGATCTCTCGTTTGAAGTTATAAGAATTGCCTGTGTGAATTAATAAATAAAACATGGAGAAACGCTAGAATTAGTCTAAGAAATTCTTACGATACCCTAAGATGAATTTTGTTCAAGAAAGAATTTTTTTTAAGATGAATATCTGTATGTAGTTTCGTATGACCACCCCTCTGTGAAAAGTTTATTCTTAAAGTGGATTTTTACATATATTTTTAGAATGGTTCGTCAGAGGGTAAAAATGATTCTAACCAGTTTGATACGATTTTACATTCTGAAGAACTTTTCAGTAGGTACAATAAGTTTTTAGGACTGAACCTTTTCACTGTATACATAAAAAACCTCAATTTATGGACGGTAACATGCAAAAATCAAATTAACTTTTAATATTATTCGTGGGTGTCCAATCCATTTTGGTCAGACTTATATTTTCATCCTCTAGGCTCTAGGCTAGGCTATAAAAATAAATACGTATAAAGAATCAGTTTTATTTATACTTCAAAATAATAGTCAATCCTTCTGATACTGTAATACTCTCCCCGGTCTAGTAGTAGACTTCTTGGTGTTGTTGTTGTTGATTCTTCGATAATAATTTATCCATGGATTTCAAAATTTTTAAAATCGCATCAACACATAGTCTCAATTTTTCATACAATTTATGTAACTCTCCTTAGTTCGTCATGCTTTCTTGATAAGTTTAATGGAAGCACCTAATGCTTCCGATTATTTGTTTTAACAGTGTCGTCCATTAAAATTAAAAGCAAATAAGCTCCTCCTCAAAAATGTTTGAAGTGTTACATCGCGAGGGCAACATACTTTTTCAAATTTAATATTCTTAAAAAATACAATCACTTTGTACGAAATTTTGTACCTTACTGTTTTCAAGCATATATAAAAAATTCTGACTCAGAACAAAATCTGAAAATGTCAGGGTCTGAATTTACACTCATGTGATATCAGCTTTAGGTTTTGGGTTGGATTAAACAAGCCGAAATAACCATGAAAAGTGAGTGGGAATCAGTTAGATTAGGCGCAGAATGGATATACAGATTACAAGAAAAGAGAACACGTCAAGCACGACTAACGAGGACGTTTACTCCTAGAATATCTCGAAAGTGAGAAAAATGCATACATATCCAACGGCGCTGTCTTTTGGAAAATTTGAAGATTAGTACAATTTGCTGCCAAAGTGGAGGACTTTCGGAAAAAAACAGAGTACACGACTAACGAAATTAAATTAATTCAAATTAATTAGAATCGGATGTCTAGAAACCATTGCAACCATTGAACAAAACCCATTTTCCTTACAATTATTCATATTTAGATTTTACAATAAATCTTTATATCTCTACTACCAAATGATTGGGTATCTGAGTTCACTGTAGACTGTAGACAGCTAGAAATAGGAGAGCTTTATTGCTGTCCTGATGAGATCGTCCTGTGCTGCTGATCGAAACATACTGTATACTCTCAAAATTTCTTAATAAAATTTTTATTTTCGTCTACAAGCCAATAAACTGACAGAGACAGTACTTCGGTCCTTCATGTCATTTTGCACCGTTTTTGCAAACATTTCCAAGATAAATTAACGTTTAGTACAATAAGGGGATCTGATGTCTTAAAGCGTTCACAAAGCTTTTATGAATTGTGTAATAAAGTCGCTCAAGGTTCCTTTTAGTAATCTTCATCAAAAGACCTAGTCGAAACGCTACCGATCGGCGTAAAGGAGGAAAACCTAGAAAGACTGAGAATCGGGGTGGAGTTTTGGTGCACGACAATGCACTTCTTTATCAATTAACAAAATGTGTCGAGTGTACGAAAAAGAAATTATGGAGCCTGAACTTCAAGTAAAAAATTCGAATTTTACAGAGTTATCTAATACAGAATTTAATAATTTATGGTTTATACTCATCACATTATTGTGATTATTAAACTTTTAATTTTTTATTTATTTCTTTTTATATAGAAACAACTGGTTTTTAGATTTTGACATGACTGTTTTTTCAGCAATAAGATTTTCTTAAGTTCTAAATTTAGTTGACAGCTTTTGGTTTAAAAGATTAATTAATTAATTAATATTAATGTTGATGTTCTCTAGCAAAGTAATCTTAGGGCCGGTTTCACAGTTCAAGTTTAAACTTAAAATGTGTGTCAGTTTGTCTCTTCAACACAGTTTCACAGTGGTAAGTTAAACCTAATTTAAACTTAGTTTAAAGAAACCATCAAAATTGAGCGTTTAAACTCAGTTTATCTTTAAATGTGAATGATTTTCGTAGGTTTAATTAATTTATTTTATTTTTTTCACTTTCGTAGGTTTAATCAATTCATTTTTTTGTCACAACGATTTGGCCGGAAAAATTTTGACAGTAAATGACTCACAATAGTTTACTAGTTCCCAATTGTACAGAAAATAGCTTGATAGTTCACAATTCCATAGTGCTGCCATATTAAAAAAGGTCGAATTCTGTGAAACTCATTTTGGTTTAAACTCAGTTTAAACTACGAACGGAGTTTAACTAATCCTGAGTGTAAACTCGAACTGTGAATACGGCCCTTAGTGATGTCTTTATAGATATTTTTTAATCTTTACATCTAACAGGAATCAATTCACAGCCAACCTATTTCAACACGCGTAATCAATGCGCAGCCAACTTTGCGTATTGGTAGTACACATCGAAACTAAGACCTGATATTCCCTCTAAATCTCTATAGAAAAATCTCAAACTGATAGGCGTCTGTTGTAATGAGAAAAACAATTGCAATTCAACCCTAATGCTCTCAATGTTTATTTTACTACCAGTCATTCTAGTTTCCTTAACGCTGGTTGTTATCAAGAGATCATTCAAACCAGTCGACACTTCGAAAATCGTTTTTCCTTCTGATGTGCAACCACTGATGAATTGTTCAAAGTGGTTTATACAATTAAATTGGGCTCAATTGGCCCAGACAATACTACGCCTAGATTTCTTAGGCTATTATTTCCTCTAATTCATGCATTACATACAATTAACTTTTGCCTGACATCTTCAAGTTTTCCAGCCTCGTAGAAACTTGCAAATGTGCTTCCGGTCGCTAAGATAAGATTAACAGAGAGCGAAGGTGATTTTCGCCCAATAAGTATCTTGTGTATCATGGCAAAGATGTTAGGGAAATTAATTTGCTGGCAAGTACGAAGTTTTCTTACTGATCACAAGTTGCTATCTCGCTGGAGTCCGGTTTTCGTCCACGACACAGTTGTGAATCAGCACTGCTAAGAATTTAAGCTGACATCCGCGAAGCTTGAAAAAGGCTATGTCAGCGTACTAGTCCTCCTAGTCTTCTCTAAGGCCTTTGTTAGCATCCGCCATGATATGATATTTAGAAAATAGGATTCTTTTTATCATTTGTATACAGATGATGTTCAACTTTACTGCAGCAGGCCGATCGGACTTATTGCAGATGGTGTTGAGCGTGTGAATTGTGAAATTGATCGAATTACTGAAGGGCATATAACAATGATCTGATGTTAAATCCGCTAAAATCTCAGTGTATACTATTTAACCAAAATATTTTTAAACTCGCGGATATCTCTTCCATAACTCTTAATCATGCGTTTCATGAGTCAGGTTAAGAATCTGGGAGTTCGACTAGATAAGCAAATGAAGTACTGCGGCTATGTCAAGGATGTAATGCGTAAGGTATAGGCTGGACGGCGCAGGCTTGGGCTCTCCGTAAGTATTTTATCGCCTCGTTCAAAATTAGTCAAAGCTCACTGTGTACGAGACGAATTGAAGTCGCCTTCAACGACTGCATACGGTGTATATATGGACTATATCAGTTTGATCACATAAGTTTGTATAAAATGAATTTATTGGGTTGTCCAATTGAATTATACCATAGATGGCACAAGAACTAGATGTCGCATGGCATACTAGAGCAGAGTATACAGATTGTGAAATGGGTAGTGGATTCTGGAACGGACCATAACATTTTTAGAGCGTGCCGAAAGCAAATGTTTTTATAGGGTAAATGCGGGTTAGATGTCACGGAAGGAGAACGATTCTGTTCTTTTTCCAATAATGCATTGCGCATATCCACACAACTCTGTACTGCGAGTGCCGTGTGCTTGTGGCCAAAAGAGACCAAAATAGAGCATATGCTCTTTCATACCTTAAAAATTATTCCCTTGAAAATATCAGTTCCTTGTTGCATGCTCGAGTGCACAGACGTAGAAATAGTTTTAAACCGATTTGTGTGACTTTTATGGCCAGTTTCACAGTCTGAGTTTAAACCAAATATTTAGTTTAAACTCGACGAATGAGTTTCACAGTCTGGTTTGAACCCCGGTTTAAACTAGAGTTTAAACCGTGCCGTCCCTCGGTTTAAACTCAAGATAATTTTATTTTTACAGTAGCAGTTTGTTTGTATGAAGAAAATTATTTCATCATGGATTTAGATTTAGACATTTCTAGCGATAAAGAAGATTTTTTTGAGTTAAATTTACAACTCTGTCGACGACTGAGAGTAATTAGAAAACCGCCAAATCATTTTAATGAGTCGGACGACGTTGATTTTTATGCTAGGTTCCGTTTAAGTAAAGAACTTGTCACTTTGTCTTCGAATCTATTCTTGTCCGTTTTCTTGTGCTCTATCTATCTATGTGGTATATCTTTTTTATGCACTAGGGAAGGTCAACTTCACTTATGCTAAAATTTGCATCCTTTTTGAATGTTGGCATATTTGAAGTTGGCAAATATAACTACATATTTTTTATTTTTTATTTCTGATCTGTTTACTCGTTTACTCTTTCCGATTGACAGATTGATAGAAAAATTGCTTCACAATGGTGGCAATAACTAATTTAATTCACAATTTAATCATCACTGTGAAACCCGATTTGGTTTAAACTATGTTTAAACTTGGAGGATGGTTTAAACTAAACCTTGGTTTAAACTCGACTGTGAAACTGGCCAGTGATACTCAGGGTTGTTTATCATACAGTGTAACCGCTTTTATTATTTTCATTTTGCGTCTTTAGTTTGTAGTTGGATGTGGCATCTCTCCCTGCAGGTAAGGAGTGATAATTGCACGCAATTTTTTAGAAATCTTTACTTATTTCATGAAATTCATGGGGTATGCCAAGAAAATATATTAGAAAAGCAAGCGGCTGTAATCGAGTCTCCTGGAGTGAAGAAGCATTGATGGAAGCTATTACGTGCTTAAAGAATAAAGAAATAAGTCTACGAGGAGCACAAAAGCAATATGGGATTCCAGCAGGAACTTTAAGTAGAAGGCTAAAGTCCGGAAATTTTAAGAAAGGCGCACTGGGACCTTCTAGTCAGCTTAAAATTAAAATTTTACGTGGTTTTTTGAATAATTTTTTTTGTAAATTCAGGTGTTCTTGGTAAGGACAATATGTTGAAATTAGTCGCACATATAAAACGATTGGCTGCTTTTGGATTTGCTCCCACCAGGAAAAGAGTTCGTAGTTTGGCATACAATTTTGCTGAAAAACTTGGATGCACACATAAATTTTCCCCCAGGTAGTTCAGGTAGTGCCTGGCTATCTTCATTTATGGAAAGAAATCCAGAGTTAGCCATACGTCAGGCTGAAGGCTTATCGCTCACGAGAGCGCAGGGATTGAATCGGCCAGAATTCGAGGATTTCTTTTCACTTTTAAGAACTGTTATGATAGAAAACAATCTTCTAGAACGACCTGGAAACATTATCAATATGGATGAAAGTGGTGTGCAGTTAATAAATAAGCAGCCCGGAAAAGTGATTGCTGCCAAAGGTTCGAAGGATGTGCATATTATAACATCTCAAGAGAGAGGCGAGGACGTAACTATTATCGCATGTTGCAATGCTGGGGGTGGGTTTTTGCCTCCTGTATTAGTAATGAAAGGCGTAAATAGAAAGCCGGAGTTCAGTGATGGTCTTCCACCAAATTCTGAAGTCCATATGAACCGGAAATCATTCTATATCAACTCAGATCTTTTCCTTAAGTGGATGAAAGAACATTTCATACCTAAAAAGCCCACAGGAAAAGTCTTATTAATTTTAGATGGGCATATTTCACACAGCAACGCTATAGAGCTTTTGGAGCTAGTAAACCATAATCATATTATTTTATTGTGTTTGGGCCGAGTCACACTACTTAAGCATTACAGCCGCTAGACAAAAGCTTCTTTGGGCCTTTGAAAACTTATTTTCAACAAGAGGCTCAGGCTTGGATAAAACATTATAGCAATAGGAAGCTGACAAGGTATCAGGTAGGTTACCTCATTGGAAGGGCTTGGAACAAAGCTGCATCCGTTGGCAACAAGCTGCTGAAGCTTCTTGTTCGGAAAGTACTTCGGCTACTATAGCATCCCCTGATATAGTGCCAATAACTCCAACTAGAATATTACTGGAATTCAGTCCATTGCCAACGATTCCATACCCATGCAATAATCGGTGCAAACAGTCCGCTGCAGTGCTTACAACGCCTGAGGCTATAGCTGCAAAGAAAAAAACTAAAACTATTAAGAAGCCCCAGAAAGCTGACCGGCAAATAAAAGAACAACCAAAACGCAATGACAACGACAACCCGGTATCATCAGATTCAAATAGGTGCGCCGAATGCTGGGAAAACTACTTTTTAACTACAAAATGCGAAGACTGGATCAAGTGCACAGGCTGTGGAAAATGGCTACACGAAGGTTGTACCCTTTACAAACCTCTTTGTAATGATTGCGGGAAGCAAAATGTTCGAAAAGAAAGCATAGTCAAACAAAAGTAAACACCGAGGCATCTCAACTTAAACATGTGGCATCTATACTGCATCTTAAGGGATAGATGGCACGAACTAACTTTTTCTATAATATTTTTGTTATATAAAACTTATAAATATTTTTTACTTTTTTTTAACTTGTTTTGTCTGAAAGAAGTTCTAATTTTTGTTTATTAAAAAATATTTCAATATTATTAACTGTTTTACATACTATCCCTACTTTTATAAAAAGCGCTGCAACTCTCCCGCATTTACCCTAATTGCAGTTTTGTATACATTTGATCTACTTCCTCAACACTTCAGATGCAAAAATATATGAATCACTCGACGTATACATCATTTCAAATGTCAAATGTTGTGGTCCATTCCGAAATGGACCACCCACCCATATAAATTTTGTATACTTTTTGGTACTGCATGCGACATCTAGTTCTTGTGCCATCTATGATTATAATTAAAGTGGAGGACGGTTGTGTTTCTTTATGAGGTGATGCAATAGAAGGAGCCCGATTATCTGTACTGTCAACTAGGCATAATAAATTGCTGTTAATGCGCTATAATAAAGCAATCAATACTCGAGCGTTCTTTCTTCGTTCAAATGTTACTGGGAAATCTTGATAGGATATATAAATTGCCCGTGGGAAATCCCGCCTGGTCCCAGTTAACAACTTAGGACATCCCTGGGACTGACGAATGTCAGGGGGTTGGAATGTCCCTGGTAGATCCCATGTCCTGCCCACAGGATTTTCTGTAGTTGTACTGAGGACGGTAACCTGTATTCAATAATGTGAAATTCCCGCTGCAAGCGTACCTAGAACGTCTTACGGATCTCCTAGTCGGTTGACAGGATCTACGGGGGAATATCTGAGGATATTGTTTGATAGAATTTTTTTATGGGTACGAATTTTTACAAAAAAAAAAAAAAAAAGAATGGCTAGAAATTATATGGCAGAGGTTTATGCACTTTCACAAAACATAAATCCAATATTTTAAACACAGGCAAATTAAATTCCTATGACAAAATTTCTAAAAACCCACCTTCTGATATGTACAACTAGCAACTAACAAACTTTGCCAAAACTAGGAAAAAACAATAAATGTACATATATCTATATGTATTTCAACTTTTCAACGGGCTCTAGTTTTTCTGGAGTTCTTGAAGTAGAGAGCGTTCATTACTAACTTCATAATCATCAATCACAGCGTTTATTGAACGAATCACAATGACATGACAGATAGGTGTAATAGTCTAAAGCAAAAGATTAAAAAACATGGATGTGCTAGCTCTTGGTATATTTCATCAAATTCAATGTAGTCTCAAACCAACTTCTTCTGCACCTGACTCGTTAATAGATTTTATTACTAAATGTGCAATATGAATGTATAGTTTTCAAGAAAGTTTCCAACCTACCTAGTGAATTTAGATTTTTTGCTAACAACAAATATAGGAGTTTTAAATACGAAGAAATGAAAACCGGAGTACTTTTATAAAAGGAGTAGTACAGGAGAACGCTATTAGTTTTCGGAGTACAAATACAAACGACAGCACTGATATCCAACTTCTTGCGTATACATATTTCAACATAAGAACAAACGGATTTTTGGAATGGGAGTATTACTCTAATTTCATTATTTTTCAAACAAACATACCTACATAAATTGAAATTCTTCTAACCCTTGATATGGGTTGCTAGTCGCTACCCAGCTTATTTCAAATACCTTTTCCCTTACAAAGCTATATTTTTGTGAAAGCTCAATGATTGAACTCACAACCTTGTCCTTTGGTAGAAAAGAAATACGAAAGCACATTAATGATTAAGAGGAGATTGAATGTGATGGTGGCGAATGGCAAGAAAAAAAAGGTAAATCATTATTCAAGATATATATATATATATAGTGTAAAATTACAAGTTGCCATCCAAGTCGTTTCCATTAAAGATGTAATTATTACAATTTCCACTAGCCTTAACAAAACTTACTTCATCACAAAGTGCAATAGTTATTTACTGAGTGAGAAATAAACCTGAAATCGTCTAAAGTGAGGTGGTGAAGCCCGATTAATATCGTTTTGTGTAGATATATGTATATCTACCTATGTAATAAAATTTTCTTTATCGAATTTTCAAAGTTTTCCTGTTAACAGCAGTTGTTTTCACTGTTAATTTTCGAGGATATCTCCTTCTTAGCAGTAAGAATAGAAACGACAGTGGTATGGGATTGCAAAAACTTAAAAAGATATAAACAGCAGAGCAAGTGCAGAGTAGCGTGAAATTGTTGTTCAGAAGAAGAATCAATTCGCGATTGCTCTAATCCCTGAACAATTCCAGACAAGCTGTCACTTTTCTGCTCTGTCTACTTCAACTTGGAAAAGTTTTCGCCCTAGGCGGATGTAAGACCTCCATGTTAATACAACTACGAGAACAACGAATTGGGAATTCCCACGGCAGAAGTAAATAAACACGAGTCAGAGAAGTAAATTCGTGTGTTAATCCACTCGAGTTTTTAGCTTGTTGTATACATATAGGCGCTGGCAATAAAAGCAAGGAATCACTGCCAACAATAGAAGAGGAATAAAGTACTTTACTAGAATAGTGTTATATAAAGAGGGGCGAAAACGAAGAAGATGTACGAAGAAGGTAAGTTGCTCTTGGGAATGGGAAGGTTGAACCTCGCGAGAAATCCCTCGTTTGTTATTCTCGGGAAGTTATTCAGGAAATTCCATCAAGGAAGATAATCTCTCAAATACATGTGCGGCTTTGGTGTTCGTAAATGTGTAAATTTTTCGGGAAAGGACATTTAGCTTACATAAAGACGAAAGAAAGTGGGCCTTGATAGCCCGCCCGTCTTCTTCTGCCATTGTATAGGTATATACATATATGAACCGTACGTCAGGGAATATAAAATGGGTCCTCCACCTTAGTACAAGGAAAATGAACTTACAGTTAACGTTTCTTGCAACATATACATATGCATATATGTATATGTATGCAGTGTACATCCATATATAGCCACCTTGCCGTTGTCTCTTAAATTTCACGTAACAACGAAAAAGAACATCGTTCCCTGCTTGATGCTGTCGTCTTACCTAGCGTTCAAATTCAAACGACTGCTACTTTACGACCGCAAAATAAGATTTTTGCATGTGCAAGAGAATTTTCCCTGGACGAAAAAAGTCCTTACGACAAGATTTTTTTGTTTTTTTTGTTACATCAACATAATCTCTTATTCATGGGGAAGGCAATTGGTTGCACGGTGAAATTGCCACCATCATTAAATTGGGCAGTTTTAACACACGGCGTGGAGATGGAGTTGGCACTTGTAGAGTTGAACAATATAAGTTATAGGAAAATGAGCACATATTATGTATTATGCATTGTGCATAAGTCTTGTGTTAGATACGAGAGCATTTCTTGAATAAATTTTGACATAATATAGTCATAGCCATAGAAGATAATAGCACGAAAAGTATACAAACAATACGTCTACAGAAGGAATGTGTTTTTCATGTTATTATGATTGGGAAATTCAAAAATCTACAGCTATATGTAGATTGGAATGAGAATCAGAGCTAGTACAAAATGTATAACCTGAGATAACAAGGTCCTTGGAGCCAAGAGAAATATATAAAATAACAAAATTTCATTTAGACTCTTTACAAACCTGGGTAATTACCTTTATGATTAAAAGTTGCCCGTTAGTATGTTTAAGGAAAGGTTACAGTCGAGCGGCATGAAAAATGCATCAACCTTGGGAACTTTTCCTTTTACATAAAATAAATACTTTTGGAAATGGGTTTTAACGTATTTTATTCTTCTATAAATGGAGAGTAAATTCCAATTTTATTTATAAAAAAAAAAAAAAATCTAAAATGGCGGATCCAGATCCCATCAAACAAAGCCGTGCACGGCGTGTTTTGGTCTGCGCGGTTCACACCATAGTTCTGCCAGTTCATTTGAAAGAAATAGGGTTGAAAATTATTAAACTAGATGAAACTTGGGGCCTTATCGACTTTCGCTTTCAAGAAAACCTCCGAATAACGAAATACCAAGCGTTTGAAAAAAAAAATTAATTTTTTGCCCTGTTTGTTTTTTTGTTTCAATGGACGAAAACCTATTTCTAAATCAATTTTCTACAAAAATCGCTTCCTGATGGCCCCGCAAATTGAATTTTCTTTAAATTGCGTAGAGATTCATGTGAATCGGTTCATCCGTTGAAGCTGTAGAGTGCCCCGCGCGCTGAAAATGTTGTTCCCAGAAAAAACTCATATAAAGTTTAACGGTATAAAAAATCTTTCACAACTTACTTCATGCAAGAACTGATTGTGCTGAATCTGAAGGGGTTAACGGTTTCACGAAATTTATTAGCTTACCTCAAATAGCGAGAAAAGGTCTCACCAGCAAACGCGCTCCGAGCCGGCGGATGGTTCCGCTCTCAACAGGCTGTGAGTTCTAAAATACTTTAGATATGTAAATATCCTTTTATTCACGTATTTTAAACACTTTAAGGATGAAAATTATGTAAAACAAATCGAATTTGTCATCGTCATGAACGGTGACCCAGCCTTAAGGGATGCCCTGAGATGATGAAGTACAACCTTTGTATGCAAGCAAAATAGCAACAGAAGTAACAGTGTACTTTTTGTTAAATATCTTTGGCTCATAACTGAAGCAAACGAAACAATAGTAAATTGTTCTACATCTGCACTATTCTATCTACGATGGATTCACGAAATTTTATGGAATATTTTAGTATAACGTTAAGGGTGTACGGATAAGTTCAAGTAAAGATTGCTGAGTAATTTAATGCCAAGGATATATTCACAATACTTTCAAGCCTAAAACTTTGACACATATTAATAAAAATTCCGGAACATGAAGAGAGAAGTTTATTGAACTATGAAAATAATTTAAAAATAAATTATAATTGGGCAAATTGAAGGAACCCTTCCTCTGAAAACATTAAATTCTCAGGAAAATTTCGCAGGGACTTTAGTTTAAAGTTTTTACAAATGGAGTTATATATGCTAATTTTAGTGAAATTCGTACGAAGTGCTAGCAGAGTTGCATTGTGAAAATATGGACATTAAATTTTCCAGTTACTGATATAAACAGTTTAGAGTTTTCATGTGTTTTAAATGTGTTAAAAAGTGCTGAAGTAGAGTTGGTAATTGTGTTATATGCGCATATCTGCTTGTTTTGTACAAATTTCAATGTCGTAAATCTAAAATCTCACTTTTTGCTCAAATTATTGTAATTGAATTGAATTATACAAATGAATTTGTTATTGAGATTGAGTTAGATGTGTGAGTGTAATTAGCAACATGAACGAAGGAGTCTTAGTTCAGTTAGACAATTCAATTAGAGAAGCTGGTTTGTAAAGACATTAAAAATTGTAATTAAGTGCAGTTAAGCTGAAGCTCAAACCCAAGATATTGATAAATTTTTATTTAATCAAAACCCTACGTACTGGGCATATCTGGAAACTCCTATGCGCTGGAAACCAAAACAAAGGAAAAATAAATTTATACAGTATATATCGATACATTTCACCTGCTTTAGTATGTAAAAATATTTCTGAAACATCCTGTATATTTGGACATTATACTTGAGAATTCGTGGATGAAGAGAAGTAAAATTTGGTATTCGGGCTTATTGTAAAATGCATAAATTTAAGTCCGATAATGGGTAGAGTTACCATACAATAATTCTGATTTAGTGTACTGATTTATAACGCACTGATACATTTTTGGTTACAGTACTAAGATTCCCATTAGGAATCTAAATACTTATGAAACTGAATATGAAATTTTTTCTGAGGAACCATTCTAAAAGAAATGTTAAAAATGAGTTTATCGAGTAGGTACATTTTTCAAAACGGCACATTTATCTAAGGTATCGCCAACGTCGATCTTTTGGAGTTTTGATCCCGTTTCTCGGCAAAACTTGATGATATTGAATAACGCTTCCTTTCTGGATTAGACATGATCGAAAAAGGAAATTCAGGGCGATTTCATAATTCATTGACTGACTTTGTTATGTGATTTGCAAACATAGAGTATTATTTGTGATTGGTAGTCATGAACAGGATATAGATTGAAGTGTAAAACTTTGGTTTGCAAGAGAATGCGGCTTCGCAATTGCGTGACGGAAATACGTTTGCGCTGATCATCGCGCAATTACGTCTAGTGTGATTTCTTGCAATTGCGTTCGTAAAAATTGTATTCATTTTATTACCGCGTCTCCCTAAGTGTTCTTTCCTACAAATTTTGTTTCAATCGTGAGAATACTCGATTACTCATCGTAAAAAATACAACCGCATGCTTAAAAAAAAAACAAAAAAATCGTTAAACTATGATTTTGCGCCGTAATCAAAAACTATTTGATCCCAGGGCAATGGCTGCCGTAGGCCCGAGCGCAATTCTGTTACACTGTTCCTTGGAAACGATTTCTACTAATGTTTTTATTCTTGATCGGAGCGCAAATGCGCCGCCACATTCTCTTGAAAACCAAGGCTTAAGAAACAAAAAATTGCTCTGCAAGATGGGGGTGGGTGTTGGGGGTAATCTCCTAAGTTATACGGGTGGGCCAAAAGTCACCATGGGGGCCAAAAGTCACCATGGGGTTTAAAAATTTAATAACTTTTTCGTTTATATATTTTTTTTTATTTTTTTTTTTTTAGATTATATACATAAATAACATCTGGAGAATAAATAATGGAGAGATTCACAACTGAACAAAGAACCAGAATAATAGAATTTTATTACTTAATTCAGCGATCAATTATTTTAACGCAAAGAGCATTTTTAAACCCCATGGTGACTTTTGGCCCACCCTGTATTATTCTGGTTCTTTGTTCAGTTGTGAATCTCTCCATTATTTATTCTCCAGATGTTATTTATATAATCTAAAAAAAAAAAAATAAAAAAAATATATAAACGAAAAAGTTATTAAATTTTTAAACCCCATGGTGACTTTTGGCCCACCCTGTATAACAGTTTTTCACAAAACATCCCGTCAGTTGAGATGATAGTTAACCATCTAAGCTTTCCAACGAATGTTGAACCATTACTTCACCCCACTCATTTCAGTAGTTAGATGACCACAAAGTCAAAAAATTGGAAAAGAAATCCAATGTTTTTTTTTTTTTAATTTTAACAATTTTTCCGCCAAGATACCTGTAAACTGTTACATTTTCTTGCAAGAATTTTAAATCATAGAATATTAGCTTTCATTTGATCCTATCTATATGTAACCGTTTTTGAGATAAACCTGCATTTATGATGCATAATTTCATTGACTTTGCCTCTGACGATAATTACAATCACGCCTAATTTTATGCAATTCCACGTACAAGTAGCAAAATGGTGGAAATTAATGAAATTTTACATCAAGGTGTATATAAGAATGAGTTGGAAAATATATGCAGCATGTATCGACTTAGTAATTGGACACATTTTAAAGTTTTACAAGATAGAAAATTTATATGGCATTTGCGAATGTTTTTGTTTCTTCACTTTCGAGATGATATCCCGTTTATGTCGAGTGGAAATAACTACGGTCATCTAGGCTATTGTTCACATCCATTTTATCATTGCTTTGCTATTGCCATCTCAGTTGTTTGTATTTCCGAGCCTTACTAGCTCACTAATTTTTCGCCAAATTCTTCATCGTCATCTTCGACTGTAAGAAATTTTTAGTGTTAAATTCTTGTAATCACCGTTGCCGGACAAATATTAATATTTTTCAAAATCAGTTCATTTTTCCTGAAATTTTTCTCAACCATAGAAAATAATAATTAATCAATAAACAATTTATAATTAAATTCATCTTGGTTTGGTTACGATAACGCCTTCCAAAATAGCGAACCAACAACCTGTGCGATATACAGACTCTGTTGCTATAAAAAACATATCGAATTAGTTGGCCAAAACCACTTTTTGAGTGACATGCGGTGATGTTTGCAAACACTAGAATAGATTTCCATTATGGAAATTACAAAGGCAAGGAAAAGGCAAAACTTCTCTAAGGTATAATTTTCTAACAGCGATAATAAATGGCTGTTAAAAAAATTAACGAAAAATTTTTTGTAATCAATTTTTCTTTAAAAGCAGAAGATTTATCAAAATTACCCAAAAAATCATCTACAATCTCTCGACTCACATTGTCTAAAATTTATTTATTTTTTCGCCTTTTATCTTCCGACAATCATTTGTGTTGTCCCCATCAGCAGATGCCATCAATCACTGGCCACTTGATTCCCTGAATTTGATGATTTAAAGTGCTAAATCATCGCTTAGGACCTAACTGATATCGATCAATCCAGACGATTCCAGGATTGACTGACTACAAGCAAAGAGAAATTAAAGAAATCCCTTGAAAGTTAGGAGAATTGAGCTTTGTTGTTGTTTTATAAATACATAATTTATTTAAAATCTAATTAATTATTATCAGAAGAAAATATTTTCTTAACTTTTCACATAAATATATTCTGTTAAGCTCACGGCAGAGTAAACCAAATCGTCTCCTTACACTTGCCGTAACCAAAAATTTGCTTACACTAAACTTTTGAAAATTGGAATAATTACTCCGAGTTAATCTCTATTAATATTTATTGGGTTTTTTGATCCTTCATACTCCCTCATTGAAAGTCATAATTAACTTTGCTCGAAATAATCGAAACTTACCCATAAAAGCCACAAATTGCAGCGCATCCTTCTTACGTAATCAAAAATGTAAGGAATCTGACTTTTCTCGGTTGTACCGCACCAGCGAGGCAAAGCAACAACATTGCCTGAAGGCAAAAGATAATAATTGAGAGATCTTTCAGTTTCCTCTCGTTTCCGAGATACAGACCTACCAGACTGTGGCTCTTGAAAGATGGCGATGGCGTTGGTGACACACATTCCTTGGGCTTAAAGAGATGTCGAAAAGGAAACAACAAGCAAAGAAAGATTCCAGTGAACAAATAAAGTGGTCTTAATTGAATTATCTTCTATTGTCGAAGGATACATGTTCTACTATTGCCATGGATTTTGTACCAAAAGCCATTAAGTTGCGGTATGAAGAACGACTGAAGAAGACATTCCTGGAATGTGTTCTTTTTACAAACATCTTTTCCACATTAATTATCTCCAGAAGTCAATAAGGAAAACACTTGAAAACTTCAGGGGATTGTATGTATGTATGTCATTACCATTATGTTACTGTACGAAAAGTAATTATGATTTTTTAGTTTTGTAAAAATATTTTGTGACAGTTGACAAGTTGGGAGAGGTTCCAAGTTTTGGTCACCATACATGATCGAGAGGTATTTAGAAAATATTAAAATTTACTTATCAGTTTTGGTGGTGTATATTTTTGGAGGGAATACTTAGATTAAGATTAAAATTAAACTACGTCACAATATTGACGTAAATTGCAATTTTTCTGCATTTTGGACACGTCTTCTCGGAAAAAAGTTAAAATGAGGAACCATAAAAAGATTTCGTGGCAAATGAATAATTAAACGCTAATGACATTGATATTAAAATATTTACTAGGATAGAAATGATGTGCATAATAGCATCAATGAATGAAAGCCTTCTTATCACTTGGAGTCAAAACGATGTTTATATCCGAATGCATCCAAGCATTAACAAACCTTAACACTTTAGTGGATTGATGGGAATGACAAACCAAACACACTGGCCAAGAAGAAAGCATACATGTTCCTCATATAGGTACCATTTTGCAGTATCTCCTATAATATCGCGAAACTTACCATATCAAACTGGATCCACAACCAAATGGACTAAAAATGGGCATCAATGATAGGCTCCAAATAAGCAGAAAGATTCATCAATTGACTTTCATCAAAGAAGAGCCTGTATCTTTTCAGGATATATAAGATTGATCTCAGAATCATTACAGAAGACTTTACCGGACACTACAAACTTAATAGGCTTCGAATAGGCATATCACCCACTGATGTATGTAGATTATATGTTGCAGAGGATGAAATATCGGAGCACGTACTGAATACGAGGGTGATGTACATATAGATTCCAGACTTTTGGCTTGTTCTTTCTAAAGCCTGTCGACTTCTAGGAAATTTCATCCAGGAAAATACTGCTCTTCTCTCTCAGCTGAACATATGGTATTGAAGATGGCGATATTGAGGAAGTGTGAAATGTGAGTAAGGCAGCTATAGTATTTGCATCTGAAGAAAGTATATAGCTCAGAGATAGCATTTGGAAAATCTAAACCACATGAGTGCTTTGGAGTACATTATTTACTCCAATAGCGATTCATAATGAAGTCGGCATATCTTTTGTTATGAATACTCCCGACCTTACGCAGAAGGAGGTTTAAAAAATTGGGAAGTATTAGGTATATGAAAATATATGCAGTAAATACCGAAAAAGCAAATTACTGATAAATGGTTGGAGTGGACATGTTATCAATGTTCTAACTAAGATTTACATTACTGAAAACATCGATATCACCGTTGAATTAACTGTCCTTATCGTGGAATTATATAGAATATAGAGGGACCTATATACCTGAATTTTGCTCGTCATAAAAGGTCTGCGATTTAGGATACGCAGCAGACTCATAAATGGAAATGCTTCTTCAAAGATACAAAAATTCTAAGTGTGGAGCTCTTCATAATTGTTGTTTGTCCACAATGTCGAATTCCTCAAATCCATAGTGATGTCTATTTTTGCTGTTTTTTTTTTCATCGATCCTCCCGACTTTAATAAATAATCAAAGAAGCGGTTAAGATGAGAGCCTCTGTAATCTCGGTAGTATATTTACTAGTACAGAAAAAAGATACGATATCCGAATAAATAATTTAGGGAAGACAATTCAATTGAATACCACTAAAAATTATCACTTAGCCTTAAAGATCTTTATTCAATGCAACACAGATATAAATTAGAGCTTACAACAAAATGATATTTTTTTTATATATAACAAACATGAATGGCACAAGTTCCCTGCACCTCATTAAGTGCTAATGTTCATATCTCCTGCTGCAAAACTTTGTTCCGCATTTCTTTTGCAGTTAAATATAGTCTGCGTATGGTAAGTCTTCACCTGATGCCTTTTTGTCATCTCAGACAATTTTTGAAAGCCCAAAGGTAGAATAAGCATTTATGAATGAATAGCCATTGAATGATTAGTTCACAACGAATTTTATTGTGTGTAGTTTTTTGCCAGCCTCGATAATTATGGCTGAATAACTGTGTTTTCAAATCACGTTTTTTCATGGTTTACCGGATCATTTTCACGAAGATACACTGGTATATAAATGAATATTGTATACCAAAATAAAGCATGATAAGATCTAGAAGGCAAAACGTTCAAACACTGGGGAGTAATGATTACAACCCAAACCAACGTACATATATCTACCTAATGTTTTCTATTCAATCTAGATGATCGCAGAAAGAGACTCTAATTCACTACGAATGCTCAGAAATTTACAGGGATAGGAATCGGGCCATATACAGGGTGTTTCCTCTTAGGAAGTCAATAGAGCAGGAGGTAATAGTACTCACCTAGGCTAACAAAAAAAATGTATAGCAGAGGTGGGGGGGGGGGGGGAGGGAGCAATATCAAACGTTTAGGAGTTAAAGGGTGATTAAGGAAAAGAGCTAGTTTTTCACAATATACCCTATATTTTAAAAGGTAATGTGCACACAGTCACAGTTTAAGGCTCATTGTATGCAGAACTTCAGGGTTTTTCCAAAAAGTGCTCAACCAGTCCCATATTTCCCTTCTCACAGGAGTTACGGGGGTCTAAACAAACTGTTTCGGATTGTTTCACTTTTTTTTTTTATTTTGACCTCTATTTTTTTTCAAAACGATCGTTAATATTACTTTTTTTTTATAAAAACTATAAACTGTAGACTCTTCTCTTTAATTTAACCTATTATACCCTATGTGCTATCTGTAGCCATTAAAGAGTTATTAGGTGTGGGTATGGTTGAGCAGTCGTTGGAAAGGCCATGAAGTTCTGCATACAATGAGCTCTTAACTGTGATCGTGCGCACAGTACTTTTTAAAATACACGGTATTTTGTGAAAAACTATCGTTTTTCTTAATCACCCTGTAACTTCTAAATGGTTGATATGGCCCACTCCCCGCCATACAGTTTTTTTTTGTCTAGTGAGAATACTATTACCTCCTACTCTATTGACCACCTAATGGGAAACACCCTGTATAACTTTTCCTCGATAAGCTAAAATAAATTTTCGCCAAGAAGGTAGGCGAGATATTTCACTTTTTAAATTCCAGAAGTGGGAATTATCTAGGTTCTCTTAATCTATACCGTCAGCTTGCATTCCCACAGAGGTGATTTTTATCAGGAGGCAGTAATCGCGAGGCAAAATGAGTCATACGGTAATACTCAAGTCTTTCTTTTAAATATTACTCCCAATAATGAGAAAGCGTAATCTCACAGTTTTGGTATATCCAGAGTTAAAAGTGATTAAGTAAAACTCTTCCTTGTTTTGGATAATAAAAAAAAAACAAACATTTTCTATGCACAATTTAATATTAAATAACGAATTTAACAACAGCCTAATTATAATATTGAACAACCAAGGATTATTGTTCTGTTTTTATATTTTCTCTCAAAGTTTACTGAATAAATATATTTTTCAAATGAGCATATAAAAAAATATATATGTAGCTACGTAAACATTGCAAAAAAAAAAAATAATACTAAAAAATATATTATAATCGCACAGTTCAACTCTTGTTGCAAACGCCATAAATAAATTTTGTTTTATAATGAACGAATCACCTCCGGCAAAACATAGAAAATGCGACTTGTTAGCGTAAAACAAAAATTCTGGCATTTTGCGGTATTAATATTTCATCAAAAGCCTTCATATGGCCATATTTCCTGCAATATAATGGAAAATATGGTAATTTTTCATTAAAATATAATATTTATCTCATTCGATGCTTGCTTACTACAGTGGAAAATACCAACACAGTTATTGGAACTTAAAATATTAAAATGATATCCCGCTGGTATTTTGCATTTTGTTGGCTGTATTTGATAGACACCAAAGGACTAGAAACGGATACCGAATGAGCGTGGTTTATTTTAGTAACGGATTCATATTTAATTGCTTTTTTTGGTGTTGCTTTGGTACAAAAGACTATAGCCAATATGTGGTGGTGGTGGAATATTAAGGCGATTTAAGCAACTCCACAATTAGGTCTTCTTTATTTCACCGAATTATACAGTAAAGAATAAATTTTATAGCTTTTAGGTGACGGATATTAGAATAACCTGTAGGTACAATCAGTTATATATCAGGGCAGCTTGGAATAACTATGCCAAAGTAAGTGCAGAGGATAAAAGGCGCCTGAAATTGGAGGCCACATCTGTTAGAACTATAAGGCTTTAAGTGTAACCGTTCATGGGGTTCAAACTTAAGGCAATAACAGTGAAGAGGAAGATAGCTCAGAAAGAAAACGTTGAAATGAAGATGGATCTCTCTAAAGAACCTTACTCTTACAACCAAGATTAAAAAGGCGTCTCGATGGGTATTCTTTCGGCCATCTTCCCTGAAGACATGATAATGTCGATAGAAAGACTTATAGGCGTATAGAAGGAAATAAGGAGCAATGAAGTAAAATGATATGAAATTAAAACTCTTTCCTCTCTTAAAGGTTCACCTTGAATTGAAGTGAATTGTTCAGTTTTTGGGTTAGATTAAATAATCGAAAGCAGTCATCGTGACGGTTCGTGTTAAAGCTACTTCAGTGCAGACCTGTAAAATTCCAAGTACAAGTACCAGTACAGTACCAGGACCTGAACTTGAAATATTTTAAGTAGAAGTACAAGTCCCTTTACTGGTACTTAAAAGATTTTGAAGTACAAGTCCAGGTACTGATACTGGTACTCATAAGTCCCATATATCAGCTTTTAATTATCTTTAGAAGTACCAAGTACGCACGTAATACCGCCATGCCGCCAAGTACATACTCAAATTCCTGTTAATTATTTAAGCACGCCTTCCAATAATAGAGGCTCAAGAGCTTTCAAAAACTCAAATCAGAAATTTTGAAAAATTCTATAGCCAGCTAAATGACTGGATGAGGTTCACATTTATGAAATATCATAAAATATGTTGCAAGAAGATAGGAATTGAAATAGAATCGTGTAAGCTTTTGCTGTTTTAATTTCTAATTTTGGAAGTTATTTATATATGTAGTACTTGAGTTTGCTTTTAGTAAAACAAGCTTTTCAAATATCGCATCAGATACATATTGCCTTCGTGGAGCATTAACAAGTCCTGCAATTGCCAACCTTCCCAACAAAGGATATCGATTCAGCATGTAAATTTTTGTTCTACTGCTGTCATATTTATATAAAACAGATTAACTAATTCAAATTATTGAAAACTTATAAATAAAAAATCACTGCACAACGTTAATTTTTTCGTACAAAATCATGACCGTTACTGTCTTTGCTACTAAGCCTTTATTATTAGAATGCGCATTTAAATAATTTACAAGAGCTGAAACACTTCGCGTTGTGGCGGTATTTGTAGTAAGTGCGTACTTTGGTACTTATACGGTACTTAAGCTTATCTATGGGACTTATGAGTACCAGTACCCGTACCTGGACTTGTATTTGAAAATTTTTAAACTACCAGTTCCGGGACTTGTACCTACTTGAAAAATTTTTAAGTAAAAATTTTCAAGTACATGTCCAGGTACTGGTACTGAAACTAGTAGTTTAGTACCAATGTACTTTACACGTCTGCTTTAGTGACAGACTTCATATTTTCTCTGATAAACTATTAAAGTTAGTCAGTTCCCAAAATCATTGCAAGACGGGATTTCTGACGAGAGCGACTCAGATTTCAGTTTGTTTCAAGTTGTGATTCCGTAAGTGAATGTAATGCTACCTATATTAGAATTAGAATTAGAATTATTATTTATTTATTTCTGTACACAAGATATTATATCTTATATAGAAGTACATTAAAAAAAAAGGAAAACATAAGTATTGAGGCATAAAAAAAGGAGCATCTACATTACATCCTAAATCAACTGCGATATCATGTGCTTCAAACTAAAATTAAACAACTAAAAAACAAAAACAAAGAAATGAGAAACCAAGCACATAAAGACAAAAATAAAGTTAAAAAATCAACATTACTGGTTTACATGCTAAAAGAACTAAAAATAAAGAAAAATACTCTGGAGAAATTATACTTAAATAAAATAAATTTAAACGAGCTAAGAACGAAGAAGAAGAAAGTAAAAAAGAAAAAAATATAAACAATAAACAATAAGAATACAAAAAATAAAGAATAATGAGAAAGTTTACACAACAAGAAGGCAAAACTATAAAATTTTTACAAAGTAACAAAATAAAGAAATCAATGAAATGCCCAGTTTATTGCAGAATCGAAGATGCCGTGGCAAACATAATTACTTAGTATCTAGTAAAGCTGAAACCGAATGACAATACGAAATTGATGAAGCACCAGAGAAAAGTGATTTTAAAAGTGTTTTGAACTTATCGACGGAACCGGCACCTTGAAAGCCTAGGGTTAGCTCATTCCATGAGCGTGCAGCCTGAACGAAATAAGAGCGCTCCAGAATGGATCGATGAAAACGAGGAATGAGAAGATTGTGGTTTCGAGAGGTATGTAAGAACTGCAATTCATCATACAGATAACGTGGAGTCCTAGAGTGAATTAGAATGTACAAAGAGACCAGCATCCTCATTGCACGATGGTCATCTAGAGAGCATCCTAGCAGATGGGATCTCAAGTGTTGGACGTGATCAAAGCGTCTTAGTCCGAAAATAAAGCGGATGCGACGTTAAGCCTGTGAGCGCATGAGCTATCGAGCTTGGGAAAAATTAAGCTACCAAAATTAAAATGGGGAAGAAGAAGTGCCTTAACTAGTCTCGTACGTATATCTGTCGATTAAATATCAGCTGATAACCAGAGCTGACGAAGGCATCCATATATTTTCTTCAAGATTAATGTGATGTGGTCACAACAGCTCAAAGTAGAATTGATTACTACTCCCAGATTGTTGACGCGAAGCACTTTAGAGAGGATAGAACCATTTAGCTTCATCCCTGGAAAGTCATTGATGTTGGAATTAGCATTGTTTTGAAGGACCATGTATTGAGACTTGGCAGCATTCAGCATGAGTTGATTTCTCATTGACCAATGGTATATTTTATTAAGATCATCATTTATGCGTGCCAGGCAATTCTCCATCAGCCCAATTGGTCTACTGAAATAAAGCTGCACATCGTCACCATACAGGTGAATTTTCACGTCTTCAATAATATTAAGAAGGTCATTTATAAAAGTACTGAAAAATAGAGGTCCCAATATAGAACCTTGTGGAACCCCACACCGGATGGGTAGAAGTTTAGATATATGATTATTCGCTTTCACTTGCTGACATCTGTACGATAAAAGACTAGATATCAATTCGGTGGCTGAGGACGAAAAACCAAAGTGAGGAGATAACTTAGACAGCAGGATGTTATGATTACACTGTCAAATGCCTTTGAAAAGTCGAGCAACACCAGGACGCCTACATGATTATTATCAAGAGCTACTCGGAGATCGTTTGTAATCTTTAGCAGGGCAGTTTCACAGCTATGCTGGGAGCGAAAGCCAGACTGCCATTGCTATTTCACGATTGCGTGTCAGTTCCTGCTCGTCGGTGGAGATGATAGAAATGCTCTCGCTCAGATATTAGAGAAGATATTTCAGCAGAGAACCGAGGGCATCCAGAAGTTTGTGTCTTTTTACGTATTACAGGAGCATGTCGGTCATACAGGTGCTTGATTAAAGCACTAAAAACTTCTACTTGATGATCGACAGAAGGACTCAAATAAATGTTACCCCAGTTCAAGAGACTGCATTCGTCTCCAAGTTCTTCCAAGTTTATGCCATCATAGTTTTGAAATGATACCACTTGAAGTTGTGAAGGGTACAGAGGTAGATCATAGCACATGAATAAGATGTCGTGATCAAGAAAGCTTGATGGACTGAGGTGGTTATGAAAAGCGACACGTTCCGCATCAAAAGTGAGAAACAAATCAAGCAATGAAGGTTTGGTCGAGTTCATAAAAGTTGGAATTGTGTTAATGACTTCTAGCTGTGATGATTGGATCACGGATAGAAAATTTCTAGCACGCGAATCGCTCCGAAGAATGTCAACATTGAAATCGCCTTCTTCATTTCTCGGTTTCGGCGTTGTAGCCAAAACACTTTTCGCCATACCCGTGCAGAATTCTATTAGCATGAATTCACACAAAAATAATAATTTTTAAAAAATAAAAAATAAAGAACCAAACTTATGAGTATTGAGATATAGATAAGCCCTAATGATATCTAGCGCCGGCCACAGCAAATAATGAATCAGCTATACAGCTATACAGATGGTTTAAGTCCATGATTCTTTGTGGTTTATCTTTGTCTTCAATTTTAATAAAAGCGATTCCATTCTGAGTGAACACAGAATGTAGTGAGCCGCTGCTGCGCAACAAAAGTGCTTTCCACAATACAATCTGGTTTTTAGGAGTTAAATTCTTATTAACAAAAACCGAGCAAACCGATGAAAATCCCTCAAGTTGACTGAGCTTCACTCCTCTGTGTTTTTCAAATGAAGAGAAAGCACGCTGCTCGCCAATCCACGAGAACTTCATGAGAATTTGAGGTTTTGGTATACGATTCAACTTAAGATTTGCAAGTTTCGAGGTCGGACGAAAAGCTTGAACGTAGTGCGAAAGATTATGACCAATTTCGGCTGAGATGCATTTCACTACTTTTATGGGATTTTCACCGGCTTTAGTAGGAATTCTATTTAAAGTAACATCGGATAAGCGCTGAGTACGAAGGAGATCATCATTATTGTTTAAGAGTGAGGTATTGATTGGATATAGTTCGTATAGACGAAATTGGTAATTCGTCATTTTAGGCCAATTATCAGTAGGACTGTGGACTCAAATCTATATCTGACCCATATTCAACCCCCTAATTAATCAATTTTTAGTTTCTTCGCAGAATTTGATTGAAAGAGTAGTAGCTGGCATTTTAATTTGCTTCACTTTTAATAGGAGTCTCTTCAACGTGCCTTGCGTTTTTATCATTTATCCTTTGCTGTCGAAATTTTGAAATTGCATCATATTCTTTTGGCTATACTTGGTACTAAATTGCAAAGGCTTATATGCAAAATTCGCAAAAATACTTGTAAAATTGGAAAATCAAAAATTTTCCATTATTAGTAGGTACTTCTTCGAATGAGCAAACATAACTAAGCTTATGACTCTGAAGCGATATAGCATATATGATACCATTCATAAAATAAAAACAAGAAACCGAAAAGCAAACCATAAAGGAGGGGAGTAAAGGACCCATAAGAGGTGGCTGTGCAGGACTCAGCGTTTGTAGTCGTTTGAATGGAAGCAATTAATGAGGGTCTTCGTAATTTTTGCAAGGTCATTAGGACCAATCCGAAGTTGTGTGTACCATGAAAACCCTTCATAGGATTAAAATTCTTTTCTTCTGAAACAAAATTCATTCCAACAGTTATTATTTTTCGCCTCTCATTCCCTCTCATCATTCTTAAAGTATACTAATTCAGGCTTCAAATCACGCACTTCCCTTGTTTCGGTATAAAAGGACGAATTTCCCCCATAAAAAAGTGCGTATAAATAATACTTCAAGGGGCAAAAGGTTTTTTTCTTCTAATTAAAACGAAAGTCCTCCATGAATACCCTGTAGGAAATTTGGGCAAATATTTGTCATATACAAAACGTTTTCAGTTTTTATTTGCAGCTCCCAAACCCAAACAGGTAGACGGGTAATTTAGGCCCAGTGTTTCATAGCAACGAATTTTTAAAACATTCCTATCGTTTCTCCATAGTCGAAAGGAGAGATATTTTCCTTTCGGAGATAAATTACTTTAGGGAACTGATCCAGGACTAGCTATACACCGTTGTCAGTGTGGAGCTGTTGCAGAAGTTTAAAGCTGAAAATGTTTGCTTTTTATGCCAGATGTGTAGCCAAGGGATAAATTTTCAAATCCACCATAAAGTCGAAATGTAAATTAGGCTCTGTAGGGGAATACATCTAAAAAAATCAACAGTGCTTATCCTGATTTTTGTTTTAATAGTTAAGGTGAGAGGACAATAGTTGACATCTTAAATGTAAATTACACAAACTTTGTTTCTTATTTAAGCATTCGAAAATATCATTCTGTAAAGTTCAGAGAACCTGCATAATTGTTTTTAGAAGTGGGTTTGTCCTTCGAAATAGTAACGCCTATTTACCGACACATATGCTGAAAGATATATGAAGTTAAATTGTTTTGATTTTTTTAATAAGCTTCTTATAGTGTAAAGTTATGCTCAATTAATCTCTGCACTCTTTGCAGATGGTACAGATATAGTCGATAGGTTCTTAAAACTCGCCATACAGTCATACTAATGAATACCAATCATCCATAGGTAAGTGTTTAAGGCATTCAATAAAATTTTCCTGGCCTTGTAAATTTCTATTGGATCTGCTGAATTAAAACGTTTTAATAAATGTGACCGAAGTAGAAATGGATCATCTCAAGCAAAATTATACTAGACAGCTAAATTTCGGCTAGGTAATTCTTGGAACGTGGAAGCTGGCCTAGAAGTAGCTGAAATTTTAAACATTTGAAAATGAAGTGGTACAAGTGGCGAAAAGCTACCTTATGCCTACACACACACAGCGCTCTTAATGAAGAAATAACTAACGACTCATTAGTCTATAATGATTCATTATAAACTGGAGACACTGGGCGCGTTTAGGCGGAGACCAAACCAGTTTGGAAGAATTGGTAGCGTTTGGTCACAACCATGTAAAAATACCAACCATTCCGGTATGGTTTGTAATTATGCGGAGGAAAAATCGGTATGTTTGACCGGTTTGGTCTCCGCCTAAACGCGCTCACTGTCACTGTCAAACTGGTTTTGTTTTTATTTATTTTATTTTCAATTTAACAATTTACAAATGAGAAAAACTTGATATTAAAAACAATATTGACAATATAATTTGTTATATGCATTTCTTTGCATTTCTTCTTCTTATTTTTCAGATCTGCAGATGCACAGAGGAGCTCCAGATTTATATTATATGCCAAATCTAGCACATTTTTCCTCATTATAGCTATAATAAAGGAGGAAAACACTTCACTAGTGTACTTCATTATCATCTGATTTTCAAGCCATAGTGACGTATAGCATTTGACACACGGCATTTTAATGAATAGTTAGTACAAATGATTCATTAGTTCGTGCTGTGTGTCTAGGGTATAAAGTAGTTGGCACAGATGGAAGATGAAAATGCTTCAAATGAATTTCTTTGTAAAAGGATAAAGTGAAGAAATTAAGAAAGTCATAACGGAAATCTACCAGAGGATGATGAAGCTTTTAACCATCTACTTGTTTATACCTACACAAATCTAAAAATCCTTATGAGGAATATGGGTCCCAATTTATTTCTTATAAAATTAGCATCTTGTATCTTCATCTCTATAAGCAGATGGTTGAATGATCCGTATTGCTTCCTTCGTGTTATCCAGTTTTTTACCCAGGTGGGTGCTATGTTTTTGTCTCTTTAGTCAATGATTGTTTTTGTTTTTATATTTTTGATTATGATGTTAAATAAATTTTGTTACTTTGCAACCTTTTTATACCCTACATGAAATCTACAGAGTGTACTAAGTTTGTCATTCCGTTTGTAGCGCACAGAAATAATGATGGTAGAGCAAAATGGATTAGCCACGCATAAAATTAATATTTATTTTAATTTTTGCATGTCCGTCTGTCCGTCCGTGCGCACGATAACATGAAAACGCGTGTACTTAGAGAGCTGAAATTATGTACGCAACTTAAAAAAAAAAATTAAGTTCGAAAATGAAACAAATCGGGCAACTCCTTCTTGTGGTTGCCATACACAAATTTCGTTTTCCACTATATATTTGAACACTACCTGAGAACGCGTCGACATATAGAGCTCAAATTTGCTATTTGGTGCTTTCATAGTAATAGCAAAAAAAAAATTAAAAATGGACTAAATCGGGGAACCCCTGCTTGGTGTTGTCATATAAAAATTTAGGTTTTTTACATATACTGTGAACACTATCAGTCCTAGACATTTTTATTGTACTAAAAACTTCTTCAGAATACGAAATCCTAAAAAACTGGTTATACTGATTTTTTCTGTCCGACGAACCGTTCTAGAAATATATGCGAAAAGCCGCTACAAAAATCGAAATTGCTCAAATGAGTGATCATATGAAATTTCATACGGGCATTCATCTAGGGTGTCATAAGAATTGGGCCTACAATTAAAACAATTCTAACTTTTTAGTTTTAGTGCATATTTTAATTTTTTTCTTCCCAAGAAATGTGTTGCCTTTTTTTAAATAGCTTTTATCAACTAACAAACTCCTGACTAAAAAACTTTGTATCTGAACGCCTGAGGTCTGAGAGTGTTGTTCGTGATAAAAGTGTTTTAGGATAGTAAAAGTGGATGGATTTTCATGGGGTTTTTAATTTAGAATGATAAAATTGGGAGCTTTCCTACGGGGTAAAATTTTCTTACGTTTTGAGGGGTTTTGGGGTGGGGGTGGTAACCTTGTGGTTGTCCAATTTGGGCCGTGTGTGATATCAGTCGGGAGTCGAGATTCGAGAGTCGAGTTAAAAATGTTAAAAAAGTTTAAAAAATTCAAAAAGTTATAAAAAGTTAAAAAATGCGGCAAGTGCGAGTCGGACTCGCACACGAAGGGCTCCGTACCATGTTCAAAAATTAACACGGTATACTTTCTATTTATTTTTTCAAAAGAGAGTAGGCGTCATTTGGAAAAAAATAATGCCGTCTGCTTAAAGCAGGATTTACATTATGATGGCATCCAATTTTTACAGAAATTGAGAGGGAGATAGTACATCGTATACGGACATTTATTTATGAGTGACGAGAGAAGCAAACCCGTCCGGATTTTTTCCGGACGTCGATTTGCCACTGTGTGCGTGTCCGGAACCATAAAAAGACCTCAAGCATAAGGGGTTTTTATAGTTACTGAAACTAAAACAATGTTATTGGCAACCCTAATTTGTCAATTTCGACTACTGGAGCTGCCATATTGCTGTTTTGTTACTATCATTTTATGGCATATACATATCTGTAAGGTAAAATTATTTGTCGAAATAAACAAAAGTATGGTTTGAGTTTGTAATTAAATATTGCGAAATAGAAAGTTATTAAATATTTCTTTATAGAAAATATTGAAGTTATTTCTAAGGTAGTCTTCTGTCCACAAGCAGAGAGTAGTGTGTTCCGACGTTGGCTGCAGTGATCCTTTTCCTTTATAATTTGCTAGAATTATTCCGCCTTTGAGATAATCCGTCATGTGAACACGAACCGGGCTGGAATTATCTTCACCGGCGTTAGTTCGGTAGTGGAGTGGAATTATTTTCACGTGAGCACTTGAGTGAACTCTTTGTTTATTATATGAAATAAATATTAAATAAAAATTTCATTGTCGTACAAAATGATGATTGCAGAACTGAATTACAGTACCACCTGATATTTTGCGAGAAATATATATATATATATAATCTCATCCTTTGCTTCGAACTCCTTCGTGCTTTCATACAATATTTTAGAAATTGTAAAATTATACTTCTTTTCATGATCCGTCTTTGAATATCTACGAAAAAACGATTAAAAACTTGACAATTTCCAAGTAGACAGTTTGAAAATTTAAGAGTTTTGCTATAAAAAGTAGAGGGGACTGTACGTGTGAGGTATTGCTATGATTGCTTCCGCAGCATTTAAATTTCAATAAACTATCTCCCTCACAATTTCTGTAAAAATTGGATGTCATCATAATGTAAATCCTGCTTAACCCAACGAACTTTAATTCCACCATCTGTCAATTCTTGTAATTGACATATGGCCTGCGTTTATAAACCAATTCACCAGTCAATTCCAATAATTGACATTAATTAAGCTGCGTTCACAAACCACAATTTGCGGTGTTTTGAAAATCAAAATGGTGGTGGGTAGTCTAGCGATTGAAAAATATCGTATGGCTGTCACTCACTTTTAATCATCGACTCCACTATCTTAACAGCGTGAAATAATTCTATACTTAAAATTCAATTCAGCACAACTCAAATTTTATGTATTTCAACAAATGCAAAAAAAAAAAATTACTCAAATATATTACGTCTAACTTAATGACACAAACCCGTGCGTTTTTTAATTCATTCTATTTTTTCTAATTCAAATATTATCTATTTAAATATATATTTCAGAAAAATTCATTATTACCTACACAATTAATTATTTTACTTAAAGGATTTACTCTAATAAAAGTTTTTATTGTTTGAGCATGATTTGCGAAAGATACCATTTAGGCATATTTTTCACAATTCAATGAATGTATTTATGAAAAAAAAAATTCTGAAAAAGAATGAATTTTATTAAGTTATTAAGGATTAATTTGCTTAGGTTCATTTGTGACCAGTAATTATATCCTTAAGGCATGCGATTACATATGTCCCATATCGTCAAATTGGTTGAAAAAAATCAATAAAAAATATACCTTCTTTACAAATATTTGTGAAATAAAAAATCCCCTTAAAATTTGGATTCTGGAAGCTCTCTGCTGATCCGTAAAGAAATTCCGAAATATTAACACGAAATTTGGTGACAGAATTTTACTCCCAAAATTTAGAAGTGGGGCCGATGAAAATTTTGTGGAAAATTATTAGTCCAAACCGAAGAAAACTTTGAAAAAAAAACTCTAAGACCTTGCGATGATGACTTCGCATGAAAAAATAAACTGGAAGACCAAATGGCATGTGTTTACTTTATAACAACTTGAAAAAATAAGAGAGCGAATGTAGGAATGACGGGCTTTTTATAGAAAATTTTGTCCCGATTTCACTATACATAAAATGAAATTTTCGAAATATAATGCCTTAGACAAACAGCACTCTTAATGAAGAAATAACTAACGACTCATTAGTCTATAATGATTCATTATAAACTGCGGACACACAGCCATTTCTTTAATTAAGTTGTGCTGTCAAAATGGTTTTGATGAACTTATCACCTTAAACAAGCAATATGGATCGAATTAACGTGATAAACTTTGTTTTCCTTTATTTTATTTTCAATTTAACAATTTTCAAATGAGAAACACATTTTATTTAAAAAAATATTAAATAATATAATTTTTGATTTGCATTTCTTTGCATTTCTTCTTCTTATTTTTCAGATCTGCAGATGCACAGAGGAGCTCCAGATTTATATTATATGCCAAATCTAGCACATTTTTCCTCATTATAGCTATAATAAAGGAGGAAAACACTTCACTAGTGTACTTCATTATCATCTGATTTTCGAGCTATAATGACGTATACTATGTAACACACGGCATTTTAATGAATGGTTAGTACAAATGATTCATTAGTTCGTGCTGTGTGTCTAGGGTATAACCTTTTTATAACTTTATTAGAGTTTGTAATTATTGTTTGTATATGCCAAAATGAATTTTACATTTTTTGGCATGCTTCCCATAAAGATTTATTATTATTTTAATTAATTTTCATTGATTTTTCCGTAAATTGATCTACCTTATCGACCCGCCATTTTTTGGTTCATTCCAATAAATTCCTCTCACGATTTTCGCTGTTCTGTCTTGCTCGCACCTTGCCCCTCTTTCACACTCATTGGTGTGTATTAGAAATATAAATATCGCGAATTACGCGAATTGCCCGAAAAATATCGAGAAACGAACGCGACCATTGAAATCGCGCGACGATATTACCAAATGTCATAGGAAATTGAAGTTACACCGACACCTGTGCAGTTGAGCTTTGTTTTGGATGTTTTCTCACCTGAAATGTCCACCAATCTTTTGCATGTACTTCTATTTTGCATGGTTGATTGTCCTTTTGTATGTTTATCTAGTTATGTGCATGTTATGGCATGGAAATTACACATAATATCATGCCTTATATGTTGTTTGTTTTGATATAATTTGCATGTAAATCAAGACACCTTGGATGTGTAATTGCTTATTTCTTTATTTGTTTTAATGTGTCTTTGCTCTTAAAACTAAACATTTATCTGTATTTGAATTCAGTTTTCTAATAACTTTCATTTTTTATTTCCGGCCAGCGAGGGACCTTTCCACCTGTGGTATACTGCGGGTGCAGGTAAGATTATTTGTTTTATTTCATTTTGAATTAGATATATTGGTTACCTTTTTCTTTTAGGTTCGTCGAACACCGTCACTTGAAAAAATAATGCCTACTTATGATAATAATAATGAATGAGAATAAAACGAGGAAAAATGCCGAAAAAATCACGTTTCTTATATAGGGACACCTTTAATTTTTAATTTAATTTAATTTTTATTATTTTGTGTTTGTTTTGTTATTTTGAAATACACATTATATAAAAATTTCAACTGTCTACCTATTACGGTTCATGAGATACAGCCTGGTGACAGACAGACGGAAGGACGGACATATAGAGCCATAGTAATAGGGTTCCCGTTTTTACCCGTTGGGTACCTAAAAAGGTAAAAAAAGGTAAACATGTTTAAAAAGTTGAAAACGTAAAAAAAGTTAAAAAGTAGTTAAAGTTAAGTTAAATCGTGATTCGAGAGGCGAGCTTCGATAGTCGAGAGTGTATAGAATTTATGACTACAAATTAGAAAATAAAATATATTAAAAAAGACTTTTAAAATAAATAAATTGCATTAAAAAGTAAAAACTAATTTTTTCTTTCTCAGTGATATACACAAGAAAAGTTCCGTTGTAAAGTAAAAATGCTACAACTCAGATTAAATCTTAAAAGTTTGGGCATGTGCAGTTAGTTATGTGAAAAAATTACCAAGTTGAAAAATGTTATTTTTCTATATATAGTATAAAAAAACTGTTTTTTTTTCAATTGGGATGGTCTTGTTCTTGTTACGTGCCGGCATGTAATTTTTCATTTTACAAATAATTAATAAATTTTGTTACTCGTGCAAATAAAATTAAAAGAAAAAATAAACAAAAATTAAAAGCAAAATATCCAGGAATTCGAATACCCTACGACGTGGCAGAAATTATATCGTCATCGATTGCCTTGGCTTAATCCCAATTGACTTGGATATTCATTTTCAATCTGGCACTGTAACAAGTGCGTGAACAACAAAACCAGACACGCTTTATGTAATAATATATAGAGCTTGTACGTACATATGTCGGTACGTAGATATATATATATATGTATGTTGTTGAGGATACAGCCTTTAACGAAGATTCAATTGAATCAATGTAAGTCCTTAGAGTGAAGTAAAAGAGAAACTTTATAATATGCAGATGGATATGGAATGCCTTCTCTATGGCATAGAATAGACGCATTTGTACATTAGACATACATAGATCTGGTCCTTATACGTAAAGCCCAAGAAAGCACATCAGATGCTCTCACATTAAATTAAGCTCAAAGACGAACGGTTCGGAATAAATTTACTGACAACACGGCGTACATCCTTTAGTGGGTGAAATTTATCGCAACAAATGGCACAGAAATTCTGCCACATATTCCCTAATACTTTGGTTGGTTGGGCTGATGTAAGGAAATAACGTTTCAATGGTTGTTCTGGAAATAAAACAAAGGGAGAATTGCAGGAGCTCGTTCGCGTTGCCCCCATGGTAGCAATAAAACAAATGGAGACAAATTTCAAAGCCATAAAAATATTTCTCCTTTACAGGGTTTATGAAATATAAACGATGGGACGAGTGTATTCCTGCTGGTTTTATCTACCTCTTGGTCGTTTGTAGGGTGTGAACTACACCAAACAAACTGCCAAGAAAATAGCAAGAAAGAAAAAAAAAATAGAAAAGAAAAGGGAAGCAAAGAAAAAAACTCGCCCCAAGACGTATTTATGGTAAGTTGCTGGGTTCGCAGAGAGATTTGCATGCTTCTCCCTTTTCGCTTTTATTTGTCGCATAAAACATGTTGATATGTGACGTGAACTTATTATTGAATTTCTTTAGATTTTCAAAAGAATTCTTGATTACAGGTGAGTACTGTCAAGGCATGTAAATTCTTCTGATATAGGAATACAACAGAATCGAAATAGGAAGGAGTTTAAGGTCTATTGAAAAAAGAGCAAAATTGTGTGTACTTATTTTTTTTTCGAAATATGTTGAATTACATACATACGAGATAAAAAAATGTGAACAGGTGAACACTATTTAATGGAATGTGTACCTCGTATAAAAAGTCTTCTTCTGCTTATGGAAATGGATGATTTTGTTTTCTAATTTTATATTTTTTCCCTCTTAATTTAATTTTAAAATTTCTTTTATGCGCATATTTAAATTACGCAAAGTAAATGGAATTGTCGAAAATGTACAGATTTTGTGTCTAAATTTTAGGTGGGATATATTATTGTTGCATTTAATAGTATACATTCAATACAATAATATTCTCACTCTTTTTAGGACTCAGCACATTGGTGTAGCCAGGGTTTTTATTGTGGGGGGGGGGGGCTAGTAGGGGCCAGCCTGTGCTGTTTTTCAAAAATGTATAAAACTCTCTAAAACGTTTATCAATGTTAAAGCCAAGTTCTCTTATATCAAGCAAACTATTTTATTGATTACCGTTGTTTGATTTCGAGCAATGTATGCAAGAATAAGATAGAAGAATTATTTCCTAAAAAAAAATCATCTCAAATTCATGATTCTAATAAGATATGAATGTATCCCAATAGCCCTGAAATAAGAAAATTATTTCTTCAATAAAGTAAAGAACTAACACTTACTCAGTGTAATGTATTCTCTTCAGAAAAGTTATCCTATTTTCAGAAAAAAATTGTATAAACCAAGAACTATTTCTTGAATTAAGGTTTTTCATTAAACTAAAAAGCAGAAAATTTCTAGAAGTATTTACTTAATCGTAGGAACAGTATGTTCCAGGAACTATAGTGAGACAAGGATATTTATTCGTATTAAGAAAACAAAGAATAGTTCACTATATCTTATCCTACTTGCTGTCATTGTTTACTGGAATGAAGAAAATGTGACTTACGTTAAATCAGATGAGGGTATCCCAGCATTTTGTAATTTCCATTTCAATCTTGTTTCAAAAGTGGTCAGGCAAGAGAGTGCCCTTTGTAAAAAATAGTCATGCTCATTATTTTTTAGTGAAATCATCATAAGGTAATTGCATTAAAGTATTAATCTGACAATATTACTTTAGATTTCAGCTTCATGTGTTGAGAGGCTCAAATGCAGAGGGGTACAAGTAACATGTTGTCAAAAATTGAGATAAGTGCATAAATGCAAACTTGATATACCCAAAATGTTTGTGACAAAGGGATATCACACATTCCTAGCCTGTGTGGTTTTATTTTAACGACTTTCAAGAAGGCGTTCTTGTTCAGAGGAAAAAAGGTACAAGTTCACTTGTACCCCTTTACCGTTCACCTTAAGGCGTAAACACAGTTGCTTATGATGGTATCATTGAAATTGACAAAAGAAAGAGTCATTTATCAAGGAAGAATAATTCTAATAGAAAATATCTGGATACTTCACTGCGTGTGAATAAAATGTGTGATAATTACTGAAACTTATGTAATTCGCAAGAAATCGCACCAGTAAATCCTATAGGTCAAATTTTAACACTTGCTTCAATCTGAGGTTTCACAAACCATAAATGACACATGCGCTACATGTGATAAACTTAATAATACCTACAGTAAAAAGTGCTACTTCTGAAAATATATTGAAAAAGATGCCACTGCATTAAAGGAGGTACATTTGAGGGAAGCGAATGCTGCTAGAATAGCTAAGAAACAACGCTAAAGAGCTAGCGAATAAGTCATCAGATCGTATAGCATTTTGCTTTGATTTGAAAAGGACACTATCAACCATTTTTTTTAAATTGTAGTAAAGTCTATTACCTGAGACAATTGTGGATAACCATTTTGGAATTCACAGCCTAGTGTGCGGATCAGGAACCATGTTCATGGAGCCGAAAAATGAAACGTCAGGAGGCTCTCAGGAAATTATGTAATGTCCTCTGTGGTTTATTATCAATCTTCCATCCACAATTACCCACATTTGTTGTTGTGAGGGGTATCGTGACTTTCAGGAATTCACAATTTTTTTTAAATTTTTAGTGACTTCGTTATAAAGATATATAGCACAAAATGTATTTAGAAACACTCCCCCCCCCAACCCGATCATTAAGGTTTGTAAAGCTAAAATTTTGATATTATCACGATTATTGTTATGCGTTTATTAAAAGTTCTGGTCCGGAACTGTGATTGTAGAAGTCCGGCTCTCTCTTGACCGTTTTTTTTTAATTAAACATATCTATAAATCCAATTAACATCAGCTAGTTGCGTTGAAGCTTGATTAGCAGGTACTAAAAAACTAGGCCTGTTTAAAAGCTTCATCCTTGGGCTTTCTAGGTGCTTCAAGTTCAAGGATTTGTATGAGGCACAAGTAAATTCCTCACATCGCCATACAACTGCTCATATATTTTGTTGAGCCTCACACAAATTCTCACACATTTTGTATATGTTGATTTTGCTCTTGATTTGACTTATTGCGATATTTTTGTGTTTCGTTCTGAAGTGTAGTGTATCATGCGTTTATTTCTGTATTGGAGTTGATTGCTTAAATCACAAATCATATTATTGTGATCAAAAGTGAAGAGCCTACTTCTTAATGAAAAAATAAGAAATGAAAGAATATAAAGATTTTAATAAGCAAAATTAAAATTTAGAAGAAATCGCTAATGAGTTAAAATAGCTTCAGATACATTTCTTTCTATGTCACCTATTGCACTCTTAGAGATTCGATGTATATAAATTAAAGATGCAAAAGAATTTTAATGTAATCAGAAGCTGATGGGCTGGTGACATTTTGAATCTATAAGCCTTGTCTCTTTCTTTACTATAAGTAGTTCATATTCGTTTTAAAATAATAATTAATGCATAAGAATTTATATGTTTATTCGATGTATTTCACGTTTGTAAAAATTCACGTTACCATCACTTTTTTTTATCATTTTCAAATTTGTCTAAAACGTCTAATGATGCACGTAAAAAAAGGAAATCTTCCGCATCTGACAACACTTTATTAGAAGTTAAAGCATTTCTGAATATATACCTATAAGTCGAAAAAAGTGTCGATACAAATATAGGTACCAGTTTGGGTACAAATGTCCATAAAAAATCTGAAATTACTAAGTAAAAATTCGTTTTATAAGAGTTTTTTGACAGTAAGCAGCTAAGTACACATGACAGCTTACATCGGTGCTCAAGCAGTGCTCAAGCAGTGCTGTGCAATAATAAAAAGCGAATTAAATCACGGAAAACCGAAAAATTTTCTTTCTGTCCCAGGTTATTACTCTATTTTTATACCCTAGATGAAATCTAACGGGTATACTAAGTTTGTCATTCCGTTTGTAATAGAAATAATGATGGCAGAGGAAAATGGACTGGACAGACACGCATAATATTTGAAGTTATTATTTATCTATCTTTTTAAAAAAAGAAGTAAATTTAAGTTCGAAAACTGGACCAACCGGGCAGCTTCTACGTAGGGTTGCTATACAAAGCTTTGGTTTTTCACTACATATTTGGAAACGGCCTGAGAACGCGTCGACGTGGAGAACTCAAATTTTGTATACGGCGTTTTGAAAAAAATGATAATCTAAGCTCAAAAATGGGACCAATCGGTCAACTCCTCCGTTGGGTTGCCATGCAAAAATTTCGTTTTTAACTACAAATATATTTGGGCACTGTCGGAGAACGCGTTGACATAGAGAGCTGAAATTTGGTGCATAATGTTTTCATGGCAATAGTAAACTAAGTTTCAAAAATGGACTAAAATTGGCAACCCGTTCTTGGTATTGTCATGTAAAAATTTAGTTGTTACTATCAGTGTTGACACTTTACTCCTTTTGGAGTAGATCTACTCCACTTTTCCTGCAAAAAATCACATTTACTCCCTACTCCACTAAACTGAAAATATACTCCACTTTTTGATAATCTACTCCAATTTTTGATAATCTACTCCACTTATCAAACATTACCCACTTCCCACTGAATAATGGTGGCCTTACATTATTTTATTATTTGACGTTCTGTAATTACCGGTGTACAGTATTACTAAAAATATGAAAATCAGTTGATGACACAAAACTTTCCCTTTGTGGGTTTATTATCCCGGCTTGAAGTATTATTCAATTGGTAAGTAGAGTTTCGAAAGAACGATAATCTCATTTTTAGCCATTGTGAGAAACTTTGAGATAGGCAACATTTTCAATTTATATAATTATTGCAGGTCTTTATAATAGGTGCATATTATTATGTGCAAGCATAAATTTGCTAAAAGCTGTGAAAAAATAAGTCATCAGATTTGTATGCTGCTGCAATCCAAAGCATAAAATTATCGTTACAGTTTTGCTACAAATTTTTTAATTGAACAGCATTAGCTGTATTCTATTGGCCACTATCTACTAGCAAAATAAATATTAACACCTTCCTTAAGTGTATAACTAAAGAACAGGAAACGTAAAAGTTTTTCAACAGCGTAGCTTTTATAGATTTTCCACTTGCTAAAATCTATGAAAAAATAAGTCATCAAATTTCTATGCTGTTCCAATCCATATCCTGCAATAAGAACTTGATTTGAAGTGGAGACGTTTGATTGGGATTGACAAGTCTATATTAGACTCATGCTTTGATAGCGACATAGTAAAATTTTGGTTAAATATAAGAAATAAGAAAGACCAATTTGATAATACATTGTGCAAAACTTTACATAAATACATGATTAACTTGTACGTTTTGTCTCACAGCAGTGCATCAGCGGAACAATATTTTTCAAAAATGACGCTCATCAAAACTGACAAAAGAAATAAACTGAAAGTAGAAACTGCAGAAAATCTTTTACTTTCCAAAGAATTGCTAGATAGTATCAAAAATAAAATTGTTGAACCTTCAGATTCTTTATTGCATTTCTTTTTAAATTTTCGTTTTAAAGATGGAGAAAACATTTTAAATTAACTTTGAATGCTACCTTCCAAACTATATACCTAGTATCATTATATATATCATTTTCAGTTTAAATGAAACCTTTTCCAGTTTAAATCAAAAAACCTTGTGCTAGTCTAAGTAGTCTAAGTAAACGAAATTGTATCAAATTGAATGAAACCTTGTGCACTTTAAATGAATGAAAGATTCACTTCAAATGTACAAATTTGGACCAGGTCCCATTAGGTTTTATTTAACTTGGACAAGATTTCATTTATTCATTATTATTTCATTCATTCATTCCTGCGTACTCTGGTATAGCAATTACACTATTATTAACAAAAGAATAACCACTTAAGTACCCAAAAATCTTAAATTATTTTTCAAGAAACAGCACAAGTAGACATGCTACCGAGAAGTTAAAAAAATTGATCAAATATCAATGCAAGTGCAGATAAGTTGTTATTTTAAAATAAAATTCCGACTTTTCTTAATTTTCACTGTTTTGTTTGATTTTCTTCAATTTTTGTTTGTGTATGAAATAACGACAATAATAAACGATAATATCAGTATACTGCTAATAAAATTTATTTCAAAACGTCCTGTGAAAAAAAGAAAAAAAAATCCACAAATTGGTGATTTCCCAAATGTTTTTCTCACTTTTTTCGACTTTTCCCTCACTTTCTCAAAACTAACTTTTTGCAGATAACGAGTTATTTGAAAAAAACCACAGAAATAATTATAGGCAGTTGAATTCTTTAAAAAGTTTTTTTTAATTAACTCCTTTTTTGCTCCAATTTTGTTGCTAATTTACTCCAATTTTGTATAATTTACTCCACATTTTATGCCAAATCTACTCCACTTTAAATTTTTCAAGTGTCAACCCTGGTTACTATATATTGAACACTAGTGCCTGAGAACGCGTTGAGCGCTTAAATTTTGTTCACTGCATTCTCATATAAATTTCCAATACAGGTTCAAAAATGGACTAACTCGGGTACAAAACTTTAGTTTTTCACTATAAATTTGGACACTGCCTGAGAAAGCACCGAAGTAGAGAGCTGAAATGATATCTACGTGGTTTTTTCGTAGAAATAGAAAAAAACAAATTAAAAATGGGCTAAATCGGGTAATCTCTTGGTGTTGCCATATAAAAATATTGGCTTTTTACGTATACTGTGAAAACCATCAGTCCCAGCCGTTTTTATTGCACTGAAAAGTTCTTCAGAATTTGAAATCCTATGAAATTTGTTCTAATCATTTTTGCTGTTCGACTAACCGTTCTAGAATTAAATGCGAAAAACCACTTCAAAAATCAAACTTGCACAGACGGGCTACGAAATTACATGCGGGCATTCATGTAGAGTATCATAAGAATTGGTCTTAGACCAATTCTAGCTTTTTGCCTTGTTTATTGTTATTTTTGTTGATCTTTGGTTATACTGAATTGGTTGTTCTATTTTTTTTGTATACATATCACACGTATCAATTAGGTCTTTTCCCAAAAAGCTAAATTTTGCGAACCAATCTGACATTCTTACAAATAGCCTTGGTCAATTGATTGTAGGGTTGTCTATAGAATTTATCTTTAGAAAATCCATATTTATATAAAATTCCATATAAAAAAAAATCAGCAACACTTAAATTCTAAAAGAAGCTTAAATGACAAATGATACCAGTCTCTATTTCATACTCAAACTTCCACTAAGAACTGAATTTCAAGAAAATATCAAGGTTCTTTAAATTTGTTTCCAAGAGTGTAAATTAAGTTCTCTTATCCAACACACATTTGTAAACATACTGCTGCTGTTGAATCATTAGAAAACATAAAAGCAGATTGTTCGCTCGTAAGTAGGTATATACCTACCACAAGGAAATAAAAATGAAATTTCCCGCTTCTGGAATCACATCCAAAACGCTTAAGTTCTCAATGAATACATCTTCAGGCCTGAAAAACATTTCAAAATTTCACATCAAGGCCATCTTTTTCACTTGTGGAAACTGATTGGTGGAATGACTCGTATAAGGGTTGTTGGTTGGTTGGTTGGTTGGTTGAGTGGAAGTCGAATTCTTTGAAAAAAAACGCGACTAGCATAATAACGAACATCTTTTGAAGCATGCTAGCTAACCCCTTAGCGTTACCATAAAAGCGTACACATAGAACGGTTTTACTTTTTACAAAGCCGACGAACTGGTAAAATTTTTCGTCTGACATAATCCCAGTTCTCATTGCTCACTTTTCGAACACGTTATATTAAAAGAAATTCCACAGAATGTTTACTCGGAACGTTCCAAGGAGCATGAAATTTCTTAATTAAAACTCCATTGTTAGACTTGTTCTTAAGTATTAGACAATGGGCAATTAGGTGACAGCAAAAACAAGCTCAAGTTTTTCCTTAGGGGTACTTTCAGGCACGAATTCGAGAATATAAATTAAGAGCGAATTATGTTCTCCGCTCAATGGTCTAAAATCGATTAAAGTCAAATTCTTGCCACTTTGAAGGAAGGTTTACGATGGTTTCAGTTTGGGACGCCCTAAAAGGTAGTATAGTTAGATGGAAGCTTTAACTGTGTTAAATGTAACGTAACGTAATTTTGCGCAATGATCTGATTTTAACTTTAAATTTATATAGCTTCTCTTAATGTTCTGTAATTAGGGCATGCATAACTCGATTTCAGGAAGGAAATACCCTCGATTCAGTTCTTGGCAAAAGTTTTCATTTGCTATAAAATCACAAGATGCTGCAGATTTCTTTAGGGAAATGATACATAAAATTTTTGTGTTTTGTCTTATTTTAGTACAATTTTATTTACCATCAGCTCAGTCTTATGAAGATTTTAAATAGGTAGGTACTTAGTTTGTGGGTAAAATATGTATTTTAAGAAGCTACAAATGAGGTCAGAAGAGAAAAAAAAGCAGATTTATGTTTTACTTGAAGGTTAAAAAATATACTTAAAAAGTTATTTAGGAACTGTAAAGATTTTTTACATTCTAGATGAAATCTTAGGGTAAACTAATAACAGTGTACTTATGTATGTGTGGGTAGTATTTTTACGTATTTTCTTCTATTTTCAAAAATTCCTAATATTTTTGGGTCTGCATCGGAACCTTTAAAGGCTAAATTACTTTAAAGCTAGAGAAATATACCATTAAAAAAAAAGAGTGCTAAAAAAACGTATAACTCATTACTCAACATCTTTTATTTCGACCTGAATCAATTATTTGAATCTTAATTAATCTAATTTTTGTGAATGATCCAAACAAAAATTATTCCAACAGTAAAATAAAGGACATACAGGAAAATCTGTAAATATTTACTTAGGATAAGTGCATTTATCCAAAGAAATGTCGCAAAAGCGCTAAAGATAATTAAAGAAAGCTCAAGAAGACTCCAGAGCAAATACATATAGTTGTCTCTGAACAAAGTTTAAGTTTGTGGTAGTTTCTTGGAAAGTAGGTGCTCGTAATCTGCCATACAATTTGAAGTAGCAAAAATATGTATAGGCTAGATGACGATGATGTCGGCGGTACGCCGTTAACTGCAGAATTATGTAACCCTCATAAGATTTATAGGTATATACTTGTATACGTGTACATGAGAAACTTCAACCGAACTTCCAACGAATGAGTGGTGAAATCTTGGCTTCTTATTTGACTTTATTTGACTTCATTAAACCGCGCAACGTTTGTGTTTCGATTGTCAAAACAATTATCTTAAGAAACTTTACTTGCGGAACTGTCGTCGACTCAAAAAGGAGCGATAGTTTTGGGGACTGTGAAGAAGTTTGAGAAAGTTTCTTGTCTATTTGAGTTTAACATTCTTGTAAGAATTTATGTTGTAAGTAATTAGAATAATTAACGTGGCTTTTATGAGATTAGAAATTTTTTTGTGACTGTGTAATTTATTTACTTTACCTAAAAAGGACCAAAGACTTGTTGATTGAAGACATTTTTACAGTTGTTAAAGATTTGCTTTTTATAATTTTTATACTAGGAGTAAAATGAGGAAATGGTGGGTTTTCTTTAATTTAATAAGATGCAAATGTTTAAAATAATTTATATACCAGAAACATATGTATCCATAAAAAAATTGTACAGCTTACTGGGAGAAGCCGAAAAGATTCATGTTGCTTTGTTAGGTACGCTTGTAGTCCCATTACTATAGGAATTGTGTGGCTGCTAGTGGTTTTGTTCCCTTTGAGTTCGAACAGCAATAGTAATTAGACCGGTAAGTTCCAGGAATCCAGGAATAGGAAAAGCAGCTCCAAACGCATCGATCACAACTAAAGGATTTTCACTGCATTTTCAATAGCGTCATTAATACACACAGCCAGGAGACATAGGTCTGGAGTTTAATTCTAGGTTTAGTTAAAGTGGACTCTTATTTTTGCCATCGAGATATTTCTCGAGGGAAATTTTGAGAATTCTGCAAATGTTTTATCTTCAAAATGTCTGTCAGATCTCATTAAATTTATTTATAATAAGTTGACCGCACTCAAAATCAAATTGTATTTATCCTTACCTTGCATCTTCTGTTTAGGTGGCACAGTAAAGGGCAGTGACCTGAGAAGATCCTTGTAGTTATAATTATTTTTAACTCTTGATGATGTATATTCACTGAAATAAAAAAAAACAACAGGACGTGGGATTCAAAGAGGGAATTGTTTTGTTTAGCTAGAAATTTGATGTAAAACTTTTGTCGACAAAGTTGTTTTCAAGATGACTGCTACTATATGCTATATATGTGTACATGCCTAGTTGGGCGAGGCTAATAACAAGTATATAAAAATGAATCTACCTCCTTTACCATCTCACAATGTGAAGTCCAGATTACGAATAAAAGTGGTATCTATGATAGCAGCTGTATTCGTCAAAAAGTGTTTTTTTTTGTGATTTTGTAAAAAGAGTTTTCTGTTCAATTAGGAAATCTATAAAATCTACAGAAACTATTTAAATAACTGCAGGTGCCCGTGTAAACAAATGGTACTTTAACATTATTCACTAGAATGCTGCCGTATTAATAAAGAACACATTCTTAATCTGGCTTAAAATTTAAATTGATATCAGCCCGTAAAAAGTCTTAGAGAATCCCAGCAGAAAAGGGATAAGCTTTCATGAAAGTAACCTTGGCAGCAGACGAATGGAGCCTCATTTTTTACCAGAAGCCATTTATTTTTGTGTAGTAGCCTGTTGCCAGGCGTGAATTAAGAAAACATTTTTTTGCAGCTAATTTTATATTTCTGTAATTGGCGAACAAATTTGGAGACTTGAATGTTTATGGCAAAAAGCTTGTATCTATGTCGATGGTAACAAATCAGAAAAGATCCTAATTAAATTTAGATAGAAAAGTTAATTAAGTAAGGAGCTTAGATAAGATTGGAGATTATGGACTAAAGCGACAAGAAAATATCATTATGCCTGCAATGTCCTTTTACTGAATTTTTTCATTAAGTGTAGGTACCTACATACGTAGGTATATGTATGTATTTACCTATACCTTAGTAAATTTAATTAAAATTTATCCGAGCAGATTTTCTAAACGTTATGATGGCGGATGAGCTTCTTCATGGCCTTTGTCTGTGATATATCTTTGTAGAATGAAAGGAGCAGCACTAATCGATATGTTGTTAACCAAACAGGACTGAAATTGAAAAAAGTAATTTAGAGGGTTACTTTTGGCCACTCATGTAATGTAGGAAGTTTAAATTTTAGCCTATATATATTTCATATGGCTACCTCGGACAAATGCATGGAAAACACATAAATCGTGAGTCTGGGTTCGAGGAAGACAGGTGCTCCCATTTTCATACTATAATAACCATCGGGGTGCTGTGACGTGTAACCTTGTAGTTCGAAGCTTATCTGAAATTTTAGGTTTAATTACAGAATTTCAATAAGAAATAGATAAATTTTTGCCTGAGTTCCATGGATTACGAGAGGGCTTAAGAGAGTTACATATGAAAGAAGTAGAAATCGGCAAAAATATTTTTAAATGAAATATTTCGGTTTCGGACCTTAGTTTCTGCTAGGACATTGGGATTAGCTGTTCACCAGTAAACCTATTTTAGTTTTCTTCTTAAGATTATTTTCGTAGTGATGAAAAAAATCTTGAAAAGCTTCAATGTGATTTTGAAAGGAAAAGGAATTATTTATAGAAAAATCACGAAAACTCGAAGAAATGTTCTTATAGGATGCGTTAAAGAAGAGATGCCCATATTTAATAGGAAATTATTATAAGTTTAATTGTTCGTATTAAAGTAATGTTGGTAATTAATTCAATTATCGGGATAGTAGTTAAATTTCTTTCGACAGAGCTCCATAAAACTTTTGGACTGTCTTTTTAATTTTTCTGATAGGGGGGGGGGGGGGGGGGAGTGTGGTTATGTTAAGCTTATATTTATTTTAAGAGAAATGTAGTATTCATAAAAGTGGCAAGTGTAAACTGCTACTAATCCAACAAGTAGTAGGGTATTCAAGACTTACATCAAAAACAGATTTACTTAAATAACCAAGTCCTGATGGAAATTCGCAAATTGCAAATATAAATAACAAACAAAACATACGAAGGAACAGTTCATTATTTACAAGGCCGTATATAGTACAGATCATGAATGGAAGGGGTTCAACGCAACAGGCTAACACCTTCTACAGACGAAAGACTAACTGAAAATTAACGTGAACTCAATGAGGTCCGTGGGTCTGTTACAAGACTTCTGAAAGTTAAAAAGGTATGTTTGAATAAATTTTGTTTGACCCTATTTTTATTTCATATATTTATATTTCAAGAAAAAAATAAGGTCCACTTTTTATAAAAAAAAAGGAAAAAATTACAGAATTAAATTAAATCTTTTCGTGGAAAATTACTTCATTCATATCAATTTTATCATTTCAAGTCAGTTGTCCTGTGGAATTGCAGGTCCATTATTTCAACCTCCTCAATGTGGAAAACATTCTCTCAGCCGTCTTAGTTGAAACCGGCAGACTAATTAGGAAACAAATTCGAGTAATGGTCGACGGATAGCTTGTTTCAATCAAAATCAACTGCCACGAGGTTTTTCATATAGAGAAAACTTGTTAGACTTTTTTTTGGAGAAGCCTAAAAAGGAATTAAATAAAAATTAATAATTAGGGCATTTGCTATGTACTTATCTAAAATTCCCTAAAAAGTAAAAAATAATATTTTTTTTGCTATTTAAACCTATTCAAGAAGGCTAGTTTTGGATTCTCCGGCACAACAGCAAAATCAAAAAAAAAATTTATTTGTTATTTCATCAAAGTGAGTGGCTGAAAAAAACAAATGAAAAATAGAAAAATGAAAAGAAACGAAAAATCCGGCCAAGTGCGAGTTGGACTCGCGCAAGAAGGGCTCCGTACCACCGTACAAAATGTAACACTATGTACTTTTTATTTATTTTTTCAAATGAGAGTAGGCGTCATGTGAAAAAATAATGCTGTCATTTGAAAAAAAAACGCCTATTTATGATAATAATAAAGAATGAGAATTAAACGGGGGAAAAACACCGAAAAAATCACGTTTCTTATATGGGGCCCATCTTTAATTTTTATACCCTAGATGAAATCTATAGGGGTATACTAAGTTTGTCATTCCGTTTGTAACACCTCGAAATAATGATGGTAGAGCAAAATGAATTGGACACCCAGGCATAATATTAAAAGTTATTTTGATTTTTGCATGTCCGTCCGTCCGTCCGTCCGTCCGTCCGTCCGTCCGTCCGTCTGTCTGTGCGCACGATTACTCGAGAACGCGTTCACCTAGAAAGCTGAAATTTTGTACACGGACATTAAAAAAAAAAGTAAAATTAAGTTCGAAAATGAGACAAATCGGGCAACTCTTTCGTGGGGTTGCCATACAAAAATTTCGTTTTCCACGATATATTTGGACACTACCTGAGAACTCGTCGACATAGAAAGCTGAAATTTGGTACACTGTATTTTCATACTAATAGCAAATAAAATTTCAAAAACGGGCTAAATCGGACAACCCCTTCTTGGTGTTGCCATATAATAATTTCGGTTTTTTACATATACTTTGAAAACGATCAGTCCTACACAATTTTATTGTACTAAAAACTTCTTCAGAATAAGAAATTCTATAAAATTGGTTATAATCATTTTTTTGTCCGACGAGCCGTTCTAGAAATATATGCGAGAAACCAATGCAAAAAATCAAAATTGCTCAAATGGGTGACCATACTAAATTTCATACGTGCATTCATCTAGGGTATCATAAGAATTGGTCTTAGACCAATTCTAGCTTTTTCACTTGTTAATTCAATTTTACTTTTATTATTTAATGTTATAGCGACAATAGAAATACACACTCTTTGAAAATTTCAACTGTCTACCTGTTACTGTTAATGAGATACAGCCGGTGACAGTTGGATGGACAGCGACTTCCGTTGTTACCCTTTGGGTACGGAATCCTTCAAAATTAAAAAAAATGAAAAAATAGAAAAAAAAATTATTGAAAAAAATAATTAAAAAAATTAAAAAGATATTTTTTCTTTTTCAGCCCATTGTGGGCTTACTCAGGTTCAATTCTCTCGAATTAATTTGTTTTTTTTTTAAATAAATTTTTTTTTCAATTTTTCTCAATTTTTCATTTTTTCATTTGTTTTCATTTTTCTAGTTGTCATTTCTATGTTTTGAGTCACTCAATTTCGCTATTTGGGACCTGCTGATCAGTCAAACCCAAGACTTTAAACTTGCCACCCAAAATCATATGGGCTGTGTGATGAAATAACAAATAAATTTTTTTTTGCTTCTGCTGTTGTGCGAGATACCAAAATATCCTTCTTGAATAAGTATAAAATCTACCCTATAATAAATCATAGTAATCTTGTACACTATTTAAAAAAAACTATGGGGCGTTCAGGGAAAATATTAGTTACGATAAAAGTTGTTGTTTTAACGACGAAAAACAAATCAGTATTAGATTTAATATCACTTTAAAATTTGCACAAAAATTTAACCACTGCGATTAAGCTATGGGGTATCAAAGTAAGCTACCATCTACTGATGTGTATATAAACATACACACTGGACTGCTTAGTTTTTTTCTCTATATTGCTTCTCTAGTACGGCTGATAAAAAAAAAGACAACTATCAACGAGAGGACAAGAGAAGACATAGAACTGAATTGAGGCCCAAAGATGAGCTCCGAGGAGCATACGTGTTTCCTAAGGTTGCTTTACCTGAAAGGGCCACAGAGGAAAGATATAAAATGACAAAACCAATTCTTGTGACCCGATACATATAAAGAATTGTATGTAAAAATTTGACTTATCTGATTAACAAAAGTATAGACTACCACGATGGGGAGGGTTTGAACCCGTAAAATCCTCCCCATATATACGGCGTTGATTATTTATAACACAAGTGTGAATTTTTGTCAATTCTACATTGTGTTATTTATTTATTGTCTATAAGTTTACATAACATTGAAATAATTTGGTATATTAACCCAGCGGGAAATATGTCAAGCGCTTGTAAAGGTAAGCGCTTCCACCCCATATTGAGGAAGCAGATCTCTTCTCTGAGTTTAGGCTTATTCGCTTTTTGTTGTGAAAAGATGACTCATACCCAAGTAACAATTTTTCCAATTTTTGGTGACAGAAGGTGATGGGTAGTTTTATTAGGGGTATATAATGGTTACGAGGTTATATAAGAATATCAGTGGTTATATAAGAGTTTTATAATATTACCAATTGGTGATGTAGTTATATTAGAGTTTTTTTAGGTTACTAATGGTTATCGTGGAAGTAAGTTACTAAAGGTTTTATAAGTTGGTGATGGAAATGTTTCAATCACCGGTCTACATAACTTAGAATAACCATTTCTAGAAGGTATATAAGAAAGTTTTATAATTGTTTTGATCACCACGTTATAAACTTATTGGTAATAAGTGTTTATTGCGGTATCCGTGGTTACCCTTATATAACTCGACAACTTTCAGTAATTTAAGTGACTTTAATAAAAATTGGGAACTTTCGGTAATACATATACCCACTATAAAATATCGTGGTGGCCCTTTAGTAACTACGGTGATCGTTATAAAAACAAATTACTTTTAGTGTCGAATGGAGCCATTATAAATCTGTTTTTATTTATATAACATAATATAACCAAAGGGTATATAAGAACACTAACTTCTGTTTTTTGTGACTAAAATTAAGATATATAACATTACCAAAGGTTACATATTATGACTAAAGGTTATATAAGGACCATTTTCGAACCATGGTAGTTGCTTTAGTTTATATAATATTTCTAGAAGTCTTATAAGGGTCACTCAGTTTATATAAAACTACTTGAAGTTGTATAATGGTAATTTGTTCATTTAAGTACAAGCCGCCATTTTTTCATCTGTCCATTGCAGATAAAAAAGAAAATGTCGGTTAAGCCAATTTTATAAATTGCAGATATATGGCTTCCGTTTTATTTTTATCTGAAGAAAATTCATCTTTTTAGGTACATAACATTTCTAAAGTATGTTATGTAATTTTTCTGAATTAATGTCACATAAGTGAAAATCTTAAATTTTGTCATATTTAATTAAAATTATTAAATATTGCTTATTTTTGGAGCGGTCTGTATTTTTTGGAAGTATCTATGATGATATTCACAGTAAAATTTCAATTGCAGCTGAATTTCACCACATAGTCCACATATACGCCGAAAAATTGTACCTCTAAAATCTAAAAATATTAAACCCTTACATTATAAAATTACAATACAAAAAAAAAAATCGAAAGTCTTTGTCAAGATAGGTTTCGTAAATATTTGCATATTATTGTTTTATAAAGGTAACGAAAAATAATTTCCCTAACATTTCAATCACTGAAAGTAATCAGTCTGAGAATTCCAAGTGTTGTGGAAACGTTACCATCACCATTATAAACAAAGTTTATAAAGGTAACCGAAACATTACCGCAACCACTGCTATGATCAAAATAAATTAATCGAGAGCACCTTGGGTTATATAAGGGTTATATAAGAAGTTATATTAAGGTAACCAGAATATTTTGGTTACTCATTTTATAAAACTTTTAGTTACATAACGTTACCTAAATCAAGTCACGGTAACCTTTATATAATCCTCCATTTAAGCTTTATAAGGGGTTTATAGTGGTTACGAAGACGTTTCGAGTACCAGTCTATATAACTCAAGTTATATAATTGGGTAATTGAAACCTTGCGGTTACTACTATATAAAAAAAATTGTTTCTTGGGTATGCATCTAAAAGCACAGCAGAGCTTCAATTTTTGTCAGTTTAGGTGTGCAACTAATTGAAATTTTAGTAGTCAAGTGAAATGTGTGGCTATGCAAATTGAATATAAAAATATTGCTTTTTTTTTTAGCAAAAACATGTCTTTGTAATTAGTTTAGATTTAAGATTAAACGGAGTGCATTCAGAATAAAACTGAAATATTGAATAAAGCTTTTATCTTGATTTCCTCTGTATTCCCCCATAAGCACCCTTAGCGCTTTAAAAGTGCTTCCCAAGAATTTGGAACTGAGCGCTTCCCTCTGCGGGAATGTTCACTTTAAAATAAACAAGGATACGAAGCATTGTGAGCTTCCAAAGAAGCGCTATTACATTCGACATTGAGCGCCTCCATTTCCCGCTGGGAATTTTGTTCATTGTCAGTCCATCTGTTCGCTCGTCTTCCGTACGATAAATTAAGAATACCTTGCCCTAGCGAACTGAAGTTTTGTACACAGTAATTTTATAAAAAAGTAACGCTAAATTCGTAGATGAGTGAAATCACGTAAAAAAAGCTATGTAAGTGTACCATTCTGCTTTGAGTATGGGTAAAATCTGGCAACTCCTTCAAGTTAAAAATTTTAATTTCAAAACTGCTTAGACAGTATTGACCTAGTTAGTTGAAATTTTGTATGCGCTAATATTATAAACTATCTAAAGTTGCCCCTCCCTAAGTTCATACTTTTTTTAAGTTTTTGTTTTTGTATTTTTTTCAATCTTTTTTAATTATTTTACATTTTTTTACTTGTTTTTATATTTTTTTTATTCTTTTAAATTGTCTTAATTTCTTTAATTTATTTTGAAATTTTATAAATACTTTGTTTTGTTTTTTTTTTATTTATTGCTTTCATTAAAAGAAGCCATGCTGAGATTCGAATGTGTTACAGAGAGCGTCTGGAATTTTTTTATAATTATTTTTTTCATTAAAAGAAAAAAGCATGCTAGAATCCTAGATCTTCTTATATTTATATATACAGGGTGATTCTGATCAAGATACCTTCCGGTATACCACGCGATTCCTTGAGGTAAGCTGATCAAAAAATTGTTCCACATACCCCCCCCCCCCCCCCCCCCCGGAAACCTGCCTTTAGGAGTGGTGGCCAGTTGAAGATATTCGTGAATCCTGATGGGAATAAATGCGTTTAACTTTTGAACCACGAAATAGATGTTGGTTATTGTTGGCTTATTACATAGCCAAGAATAGTAGCTGTTGAGAAGTGTAAATTTTAATTGTTCTACACACAAAAGTTTTTGAAATAAATAACGGTATTTATGAAATTTGTGTGTAAAAAAAATCAAAATTTTGGAAATATTTGAGAATAATTTAAAGATGCTTAATTAGAAAATACAGAGTAGTACACTTCTCAACAGCTACTATTCTTGGCTATGTAATAAGCCAACAATAACCAAAATCTATATCGTGGTTCAAAAGTTAAACTCATTTATTCCCATCGGAGTTCACGAATATCTTCAACTGGCCACCACTCTTAAAGGAAGGTTTCTAGGGGGGGGGGGGGGGGGTATGTGGAACAATTTTTTGATCAGCTTACCTCAAGGAATCGCGTGGTATACCGGAAGGTATCTTGATCAGAATCACCCGTATACATATATATTCATTTATGTGATTTCAGCTCCGCACGAAGAACAAGAGAACTCCTTCGTATTTTATATCCTGTTAAACGCATGCTTAAACTTTGCATAAATAAATTTTTTTTGATAACATTATACTTTCAATAATGCACAAAATCATACAACTTCTTTTTAATGTTGCTATAGAAACTTTGTATTGTTATACTTTATATGGAATTATTGGAATACATACATATTACGTCTGTTCAAACAATTAAAAAGAAAATCATGTCCAACTGCCTGTTTGTCTGTCTGTCTATTTGTGCGAATGATAGCTTGAGAGCGATGTTGATCTGATGAGCAGAAATTTTGTACACAGTAATTTTATGAGAAAATTAATGCAAGCTCGTACATGAGTAAAATCGGGTAATTCAAATATAGGGATGCCATACAAAGGTCTTAAATAAATACCATATATTTGAACTCTGCTGAGAGAGTATGGATTGATAAAGCTGACATTTTGCACGCGGTATTCTCGTAAATACTAAAGATCTTAGTTCGAGAATTAGTAAAATGTGGGGTTGCTTCTTGCTAGGGTGGCCATACAAAAATTCGCAGATTTGCAATTTTTTTACGTAAGTTCTAGACGTTTTCAATGTAATTCAAGAGTTCTTTTTAATAATTACGAATTTACCTATGAAATTGATTATATCCATTTTGTTATTTTCAAACTAGGCGAGATATTTTACCTGTTTTGGCTTCTTGTTCGCATATTTTATACCATACTCACCACATTTTTGTTTGGGATATCTTTTAATAGCGTTCTTGGTAGTACCTTGCAGACACGCAACGAGCTTTACACCTTTCGCACAGTGAGCACATCGAAAATTTTCTGACAGAGAGTGTTAATTCTTTTTTTGAATTATTTATAAGTTACCGTTTCACAAAGACCCAATGCATTTTCCATCACTGCTCGAAGAAAAACATATCGAATTATCGTTAAAGTCTGTGATCTGTTTGCTAAACTTTTATTCTTTAAACTAGTGTTAATTGATAATGAAGTTTTTACATAAAACAACATTGCTTTACTTGCAAAAATACATATGTGGTTTTTATCTACCTACCCTTGTAACCTTTTATTCCAATTATGAATATTGGCTGTATATTTCAAGCTAATTATAAATTTCTCAAAATAACCATTTTACTACAACTTCCATCATTTAAACCAAGTTCAAACATCTACCCCGTACCTCTTTTGCATATGTAACCCCATAACATGGTTCTTTTTATTAGGTACCGAAATTTTTCATATCATTTAATTGGAATCACGGATGCATATATGAAAATGGCACAATGGTAAGGGAAAAGACGTATTTGCCATCCTTATGATGTGCAAAAGTATCCTTGAGCACTTTCAGTGCTTTATAGCTATGCACGTTCGTAAGCATGCAACACTCTTTGTATCCAATCCACCATGTTTCGAGTCATAATATAAATGTGAAAACATATCAACTTATATTTGTGAAGGTTCTAGCTCAACCACATTCATTCACCGATAACATTCGTAGTGGGCAACACATTCTTTTTTCCCAATCCCACAGGATGTTTTGTTTACCCGTTTACACAGTTCCCATGTAGTAGATTCGACTTATATTAAAAATGCATTAGCTCTTCCTCGGGCGCGCAAGTGAATTGTTGATACTGAAATTGTCACGTTCAATATACGTACGAACTTGACGACCCTCTTCTATTGTTTCTGAAGTCATTCGATACAAGCTTTGAGCTCAACACTTTTTGTTGCCGTCGACAGAAGTATCCATAGCATAGAAGCTGGGATATCCTTCTTCGCTTTAAGTAGAGGGTAAATTCTACAAGCATCCCATTTGGCTTCATGGATATGTAGATGTATAAATAACGGCAATTTGTTATCATTACATAGTTGAATCGTGGTAGGGGGGGGGGGGGGCTGTCTCCCCAGAATAGTTACAATGCGGGCCACAGAATGGTCAGACATACGCATCAATAAAAGTTCGAAATGTAAGAGCTTCCATTTGTAGCATCCGTGTACGTCTCTTCGTTTCTACACCTTTCCATCGGAAAGAATGGAAATTCCCAATAGCGCAGGCAACAGCTTCAATGAAATCACCCAGGCAAGTCATATACCATACGTGGAGAATGTAAGCGGGGGCGGTTTTCATCATCAAGTAAAGGGAGATACTGTACAGCACGTTTTGCTGAAAGCCAATATTTTTCTTGTCTAGTGCACGAGAGCTTGACAAGACCCGAATACAAATGGTACGTAAATAGTAGAAATGTACAGGTCCTGTTTGCCATTTTACGACTTCAAAAACAAGCGCAAGGAAGCAATGGAGTCGGGGAGATTTTTGTATTTCGGGTCGGTCGATTCTATCTTCCACTTAGATCTGTGTCGCCTTCAAGTGCGAAGTAGTTTAGATTCCATCTCTCTAGAACTAGACATAACGAGTTGTAAACGAGATTTTCTCCTGTAATCTGGTTTCATTGATTTTCTTAACGAGCTCTTTAAAAGCTAACGACTGTCATAGCTAACTTAAAGAGACTTTTCTACAATAATTTTATACGTATGTATGTATGTGCATTTATCTATAGACAAAACCTCTCATTTCTTTCTTCCAGTTGATTTAACTATTTTGCATCCTTTTAACATTCTCATGACACCTGTATTGGAGTGAGTTTCTAATATATCTCGTGGGTGTACTTCTTCTTAACTACTAAAGAAAACATAAAATTAAAACAATAAAATTTCACAGCTACGTATTTACAGTTATTACTCTGCTTAACGTTAATATCGGGGAGGAGGAACACTACTCACCGATTCCCCATCAAATATACATAATATCCAAAATGGTGAAATTATTACCCAATGGAGTATAGTCTGAAGGAGTTCATGCATAAATATTTGATCATTGTGCAATCATTAATAAGGAACAATTTTTTTTCACGCCCCAATTACTTTGCATTGCAAGAAAAATTTGCATAATGTAAATCTTACGCTCTGGCGAAATGCTTGTTTACTGGAATTAGTTTTTATACAGGGGATTCGAAAAACTCGCCACTTGCATAAATTTCGACAAAGATGTGTTTGAAAATACTGGAAATGTTAATTAATTACGCGAAAGGGTTTTTGCGCAGCTCATATATAATTGCTCTAGCAATTTTTGCAGGTGGCTTGATATTAATGTTTTTTTTTTTTTTACTTAAATAAACAATTGCTAGATGAAATTGCAAGAATTTGCCATCAATCATCATACTTATGGGGAAATTCAAGAGGTGAATTTAATTAAACCCAGAAAAGAATTATCCGCAAAGATATTTGCTAAAAAAAAATTAATGGTCTGATAATGAAGATATTTTTAGAGATTACACTAAAAAGGATGTAGAGATATGGTTAGTACTGGTGAGCAGTATAAGTGGTGAGTTAGTATAAGACAGACTTAATACAGATTTCATTTCAGTATTAGTTAATTTATGTTTGTTTGGGAATCTAAATTAATGATCGTCTGACAATTAATACAATGCACAAAAGCGCCCCAAAATGCTCAGTGTTGTTAACACCGGCCTGGAGCCTATGATATGATACAAAAAACAGGAAACAGAGTCAAATAAATATCGAAGGGAAATTAAGTGTTATCTCTCGTGATATCCATTCCGTGTTGAGCATTAAGATCTAGATGCTGAATATAATTATTATTTCCACAATGAAATTGACAGAAATATTTGTAGAAACCCCAAAACATTCCTCAATTCCTCTCAAAAAGGACACATAACATAACAACAAATATTTGCATAAGTAGGTACTAATGTAGTCCTACCACTTTATTGCAAAATTTTCAGAAGTTTAAGAAATCACAAAAAAATATATATATAGTTAAACCTAACCTGTACTCCGCAGACCTTCATTTTCACTCGATATTTATATTCCCGATAAAACAGTACAATATCAAAAAAAATCTGCAATCTAAAAACTAAACTATGCAAACGAACAATTTGCTGATATAATGCCATTCAAGGATGGTTTAAAAAAATAGTTTTAATAAAAAAATAAAGCAAATTAAACTTTAAAAATTGATGAAAGAAGATTTTTCCGATAGGAGAGAAAACAAAAACATAATTAACCTTTTTCATATGCGAGGGAATAGTCTTCTTCTCAAGTTATGATGGAGGGTAAAAGTAAAAAGTAGTCAAAGTGTTTTAGTTTTTAAAACCTTAGGTTTAGGGTGAAAAATTTTTCATAACTTTCTTGGAGGAAAAAGCCATAGTTGAAACTATATAGAAGTCAAAGGTAAGAATGGTGTCAATAAAGGCTAGACTTGCAGAGTTTATTGCAAAGCTCATCTCGCTCAGAATGTTTTGAGTAAAATCATTTTTGGACATCAAATGTATTAAATAAAATGAATTTCAGTTTATTATCATCATACATGACAGAGTCGGAAAAAAAATATTTCGGATGAATGTGTTTTTTAAAATTCTGAATATTGTTCATAGATGCCTCATAGATTATATTTGATCTAATCAGGTTTTGCTTTGAAACTTGTTTCAAATAAGTATAACACTTTGATATACTCTAAAAAATTCCCCTCCAAGAAATTTTGTTAAAGAAAATATTTAGTTTCTAAATTATTCACAAAGAAGTATGGAAGATTTCCTTTCTGAATTCTTCAACCACCCACCAAGATGCTCATTTTAATTACTCTGGTAAAATTTAAAACGTCGGTGGAAACGTGAAGCCAGGCTAGTTTAAGATAAAATTGAATTCCTAGCAATAATGTATAGAATCGTGAGTTGAAGTTTTTAACACCAAGCATTTTTTTGAAGCAGTATACATTAAAACGTGAATTTATTAGACGTAGTTAACATTATGATACTCTGAACATATTTTATTATCAATGTTGTTATGGCACGAGGTATTCTTTGGTTCATGAAAGAATATAAGTAAACATTTGTATTTGTTACCTGTGAGTGATGTGCTGTCCCGTCCAATTCCATCTTGAAATTATACTGCCAGTAATCTCTAAGTCCCGTGACACATGATGATACACACTCAAGACTAGACACGACGTAAAACCGGTTTTTGTATCGAATGTGTATCAGCCCAAGGTACACGTAGTTTATACACGGTTGATACACGTTCTTGAGGCAGCAAGAAAAATTCATCATTTCCATCGTTCTATACGCACACAAATCGAGTACACGCATACATATGTAATAAAAACTCGTACTCGTGTATCATCCGAGTCTAACCCTCTGCTCTAAATTGAGGTATACACGAAAATGTTCTAAAATATTGCAAAGAAAACCAGTTTTTAGTATGGTGTATCGCTTGTGTATCATCGTGTGTCACGGGACTAACTAATTCCAGATAAGAAAATGTGTACTTAGGAGAAGCACATACCTACTACACGTTGTTGACTATTATGCCCAATCTACAATGCATGGTTAAACCACGTCGTCAAAACGATATCGTTTGCTGAAGAATGCATATAAATACACGAAATATGTAAGTGGTGGTAAGCTGCCAAATTAAACAGCTGTTGACCTGTCAATTATCATAAATGTAATTGCTTCCTCGATTTCATTGCAGAATTACATCAATGGAAGTATTTGGTCTCAATAATTTATACTATGATATAGTAAACTTTTTAAACTAAGAAATTGGTTGAAACAAGTCGAATAATATAAAATATTGCTTTCAGCACTGAAAGTACAAATTCCAGTTTACAGCTGTTTTGCTCTAAATTCCCCTACATGGTTCTAAATTATGCTGAATACACTATATCGTTTGTGCTGATTAACTATCACATAAGCTCGTGCTCATGTCGTCAAATGAATGAGCGAGAACGGACATTTTTGCAAGCAAAAAGAAAAAATTCATATCGTTTTGACGATGGATGCATGGTTAAACCACGTCGTCAAAACGATATGGATTTTTGTGTTTGCTTCCCACTCTTGCATTTGAAAATTTATGCTTGCAAAAATGTCCCTTCTATCTCATTCATTTGACGACATGAGCACGAGCTTATGTGTAGTAGTTAATCAGCAAAAACGATATAGTAATACCTCAGGTGTATTCAGCATAATTTAGAACCATGTAGGGGAATTTAAAACAAAACAGCTGTAAACTGGAACTTGTACTTTCAGCCTTGAAAGCAATATTTTGTATTATTCGACTTGTCCCAAGCAATTTCTTAGCTTACTAAGTTTACTATATGTATTATAGTATAAATTATTGACACAAAATACTTCCTTTGATGTAATTCTGCAATGAAATCGAGGAATCAATTACATTTATGATAATTGACAGGTCAACAGCTGTTTAATTTGGCAGCTTACCACTACTTACATATTTCGTGTATTTATATGCATTCTTCAGCAAACGATATCGTTTTGACGACGTGGTTTAACCATGCATTGTAGATTGGCATTAGGTGCTCCCTATCGCGATATACCTGGTGGACGACGGATTATGCAGATAAGAAATTATGCACAGCTGGCGGACGACGGATTCCGGGTTGCACTGGCGATATCTGGGCTGAACCGATTCGTAATTAGCTACAGCTCTTGCGAACTGTGCGTCCTCTAGTACCCTTATGAGAATCTCGAGGTCTGAATTAGCAAGAGACATACTCCTGGCACAGGATACATAGATCGCGCTTATTGGCATAGTACAGCGGGAAGCCTAAAACGGTAGAATAATTAAGGCCTAATATATGATTTTTAAATAATTTTGAAATAATCATTGAAATTAAAAGATCGATTACTTACACCTTGTCAAGATGACGTGTAGCAAGATAGGTCGCAATGCACAACCGGATTCCTTTAAAAGAAAATTTTAATAATTAGCAATTTTAATTTTATTTTTATTCTAGTTCCCTGAAAGCGTTGATTCGAGGTGCTCACCTGTCCTGACCTTGCTCTTCATACTACGTAAATCACTTCTAAACTAATAACAAGGCACAAGTTAACCTCAATACGGTCGCAGACAAAATTTTCACTAAACTTCATTTCCCGGAAGATTCTCATTATATACCTAGACTGTTCGTAGCCCAATGCACAGGTGGATTAATAATCTAGCGCCAGGTATACTATCATTAATCAGTCTGGAGGACATAAAAGCAAACGTCAAACCAAAATTTTATAAGCGGAATTTCAACTTTTTTTTGGCCACTAAAAATTTTTCCGGCATAATCCAAAGAATTTATGAAGACTAAGGCTGAATTTATGAGCAGAATCTATAATATAAATATTATTAAAAAGATAAAATCTGAACGGATTTCAACAAATAGTCCCGATTGGAGGATCCCTGGAAATAGCGGCTGGAAATTCCGAAATAGTTGTTTTTGGTTGATAAAAAGAAAATCCGCGCTTTGGTAGGTAAAGCGGACAGCCTGGTGTGAAAAATTTCAGAGCAACATATAGAGGAAGTTTTTTTTTGAAAAGCTAAGAGAAAAAAAGGGGGAGGAAAAGTATCAACCGAAAGCGTGGACAATAGTTAAAAAAAAAAAAACAAAGGAGTGTGACAAAAAGGAAAAAAGGGAGAAGAAATTGAAGGCCACTGAAAAGGAAAGTCTAGAAAGGTCACGGTTAGTGGCGAGGAAAGTCATCTCAGGGAGGAAAGGAGGTTAGGTGGAAGCATCTCGAACCCTTTTTTTGTTTCAAGATAAGTACCCTCTTTATAATTACAAGTCATTCCTATTAAAAAAAAAAGGATTAAGATTGCTATTCGTAAATTCGCGATAATAGAAATTTTTGTTGTTGTGCGCGGTCCACCTTGCTACAAGTGCAGTAAAATGCCAGCTTGTATAATGTGCGAAACTTAATTAGAAGCGTAGTTGATTAGCTTGTATAAGGTGCGAAACTAAATTAGTGGATTAGTTGATTATCAATAAACTTATAAAGTAGTGGAAAACCTTCTGTTGAATTTATTTACTGGCAACACAGAGTTCGTGGACTCTCAAACCACGTGGCGCCCAAAATTAAATTGACCCACCCCCTTCTTCATCGAGCTAGCATCTACTATACGTATGAAAGGAGGCATATACCAACATTTTGGAAAATCTAGTACAGAATCGAATTCCTTGGGTCCTGAGAAGAAGTTTGAGTTCCCATACTTCTATACTTGGAGGCTCAAATAGCTATTTATAGCCATCCCAATACTCACTTTTTTAGTATCGCCTTCGTTTTTATTCGAACTGAGGTACTAGATTTGTCGCAGCTTGGATCGACGTAGGGTTATGTCCGTTATTTTTCTGAATACTTTTAGGGAGGGGGTAGGAAACTCTGGCAAATTAAAGGTCTCCCGGAGTACTATCGGGTGGGGTACTTTCTTTCATGGCCATAAATACACTGTTGTGAACATTTTTATCATAGGAAGTCATTTTCCACGACTCGCCAATACCGCACTTTTTCGTAGTGGATTATTGGTCCATCGAAGTGGGGTGTGGTGGTGATGCCGGCGGTAAATTTTTGCGTTGCAGAAGTCTTGCTACTCTTAGAATGGATCTGCCCAAAAATTGGCTATTGAAACATTTTAAAAAGTTCATATGGGAGCTCGACATCTGTTCCTTTCTTGGAGAAATTGCGTTTAATAAGCTATATACAAACGTACAAGATTTTCACCACAAGTCTTATGAGAAACTTTGACCTTTAAATAGAAAAAAATAAGTTAAAAAAAATTATTCTACATTTAAAAGGCAAAAATAGAATACAAAAATAAAATATATATTAAAATTTTATATGGTTTTAGATTTGTTTTCCCCAAAATTGCATAAAGTGATAATATTTCAGGGCTCTACATCTTCTGGCGTCGTACCATCTATCAAATAATAAGACATTCAATGAAATTCACCTCAACGTTGACTAAGTACTGAAAAATAACCCAACTACGCCCAAACTGTTCTCGACTACTTCATGTTCATCCATCTTCTAATTCCATCCCGATGGCACCAGCCAGATACACTTTCGTAAGTAAAAAGAAAACTTGATACTAAACGGATACCTAACAATCCACTTGTGATACGTTATTGATTACATGACATTAGTCCGCATTGAAAAAGTTTCCCTTCCACAATAGTTAGAACCTAAGGAAAGTGCTAAACTTTCTTCTTGATACGTTAACTGCATTGAATTTTCTCTGGTTTGATGTCTCTTATGTTCCCGGTATACTGTTCCCTTATCGATACGATGGAAACTTGTTTTTTTTTTTTCTAAAATAAAAGAAGTTTTTAAATATACTTTTGATCTGATAAAAATTGACTATCTTTAGTAGATATATCAAAAAAGTGTCGCAACTGTGATTCAGGGTATTTCAGACATTTATTAAAGTTGAAAGAAGTGATATGGTGGGCGATCGAAAATTGTGGAAATAAATTGACATGTTTTGTCAACAGAAAAAGTTTTGAGAAGCACTAAAAATAAATAAGTTTTTGTCAACGTTTTACTAAGTTCGTTTTGTTTGCGATTAAGAAGAAAGCTCATTTTATTCGGAATATTTTTATATTTTTGGTTTTAGTAAAAACAGTTCTTAAGGAAAACTATTAAATGTTAGTGGACTCTCTACAATTTTTATACCTCGAATAATGGCACATCATAAATTAATTTGTTTAAGGAAAATTCATTGGAAATTTTAAAATGTGTAATATAAGTGTATTGTAGAAAGAAAACATTCAGGGGTTTTTTTTTAACCTTCATCAGGCCCTAGGGTCTTTTTCGACCCAAATCGATATTAATTTTTGAGTAACTTTGAAATTAAATGAATCACTACAAAAGGAAGATTTGTGCAAAAAATTCTAGGATTTCGTGTAGTCGTTATACCGCTGCGAAAAAAGTCACGCTAAAGTTCCTTGGGTTTAAAGTGACCCTTAGCACATTTTGTGTATTGCATGCTAATTATAAATTCTAAATATAACGGAGTTCTGTTTTTTTTGCAACATCTTATACATTAGTTATTTTAAAAGAAAATTATAGTTGGCCAGATTTTGTGTTTTAGTAGCAGGTTTTTCTCATGTTTTTTATTTCTCCTAGTAATTACAGTTTAGAAATTATATTTCAGTGTTTCAGAAAGTGAAAGACAAATCAAAAGAGCTTTTTATACGTATAAACGATAAAATTTTCTTTAGTTAGCATATTTTTTTGCAGAACTTTATATTGGGGATATATTTCATATTTTAGAGGTAAGTGCTGTAAGGGCGATTTCAAACTAAATCAGATCGCTAAATCAATGTTTTTTGGTCTGAATTAGCTAAAAATGTCACAACGGGTGCTAAACGAAGAAGAAATAAATGAGGTCGCACTAGAATCCGATGACGATACTTGCTCAGAAGTTTGAGACTTTGTGGAAATTAATGAAGACTCTTACGACACTGATGATGATGATACGCCTTCGGAAACGCCGATTGAATCATATTTTTGGTTCTCTGATCCTTTTCCACAACATGGTCGAGACGCATCATCAAATGTTATACAGTTAACAACGGGGATTATTAGATATGCAGTTGCTCGTATTTCCACGGAAATGTCTACTTTCCAATTGATGATAAGTATCGAAAACATTATAATTGAGAACACAAATTTGAAAGGACAACGAGTATATAAGGAGAACTGGAAATCTATGGGTGTCATAGAGTTGGAGGCATATATTGGGCTTTTGATCTTAGCAGGTGCAGTGGCGGACCGATGCTGGGGGCTGGGGGGGGGGGCGCACCCCGCCCCTGACAACCAAAAATCTTGCAGTAGATCTTCTGAATTTTTCTGCTGCACTTTTCGTAAAAAACTTAAAAATTTCTGGGAAGTGGGGTTTAATTTGAAGCAGAGTTTATTCAGATAAAACCGATGGGAGATCTGTTTCAATTGAACACAGCTGCCGAATTTTCGTTGATGAGTCTTCGCTGTAAAGAATATTATCGGCGGTTCATAGCAAATATTTATAGAAACAATGACAACTCGTAATTGGAGATTTCAACGAAACTACACAACGGCAAACAAATCATTGTGTATTGTAGTATTGAGTTATTACATATAAAGCAAGACATTTATTTTGGAAATTTTTTTTTTATTATTTCGTAAAATACAATAGCAGAACATTTAGCTAAAACGTAAAATAAAATAGATCCAAATGCTGATTGGGAAATTCTAGAGAAATTTATTGGTTAATCTGTTTTTCTTCGAAGGATGTTGGTCAATGCACATTACAACTTAGTGGCATTCTTAGTCTTGGGACGCATGAATAAACTCCTTATTCTTACAGCAGGTCTCAACAAAATCGCTCTTGGTTTAACGATCAGTTCAACCAAGTAATAAAAGCGAAAGAGTCTGCTTTTCGCGCATATTAATTGCATTCAAGTCCAGAATTGAAACAAGTCTACAAGACTAAACAGAACACCTGCAAGTCCATTATCCGGGGAGAAAAATTTCCTTTTGATCAGAATGTTAGACAAAGAATCTCGGCAAGCCGCAAAGGTATCTGGTCCCTGGTCAAAACTATCAAGAACAACTTCAGCAATTCCTCTATAACTTCACTACTTAACAATGGTTGTTGACTCCCTGGATCAAACTTATATTTTGACTGGTTGATTCGCTTCAAATTCCTATATAAAAGCCAATACAGATCCGTAAGAGAGATGTGTTCAAGGTCCTTAAGGGGATCAACATCTTCAAAGTCATTGGGCCTGATAGTTTCTCACCCCTGTTAACTAAAAGCTGTGCGTCATCCTTGGCTAAAGCTATGCGCAAACTATTGCATTTGTCTTAATCGACAGAAAAATTTCCAACTGGTTGGAAACTAGCTTACGATAAGCCTATTCCCAAGAAAGAAGAATGTAGCATCCCGCAAATTATCTGCCAACTGCAATCACTTCGATTTTTCAAAGTTTTTAGAATATATTATTAACTTCAAATTAATGAAGTCATTCGAGTCAAATTCAAGGTATCTAAGTCTCAAAGGAGCACTGATTTACGATACACTGTCTTTATACATTCTTGGCATTAATATTTCTTGTAAGCTAGACTGGATGTTTCTGTTGCAAAATACGCATCGAAATGTCTAGGATTTCTGAAAGGGTGTAGAAATATTTTAGCCCATCGACTATAGAGCTCTTCTACAAGTCTTGCATTAGACCTAGAATGGAATATAATTCCCATATATGGGCTGGGGCTGATCGTACTGCCGTAGCTTCATTGGATATTGTCCAGAAGAGAGCATTCCAGCTCATTGGTGATATGGCAATAACTTGTCATATCGACTCACTCGAGAACCGCCGTTGGATGCCTCTCGCTACAGTATCACTACATGCATGGTCAATGCTCTGTTGAAATATCTAGTCTAATCCCATGTAGAGTTATTCGTGCACACAATACTCGCGTTGCAAACCGCGCATATCCTTTTACCCTTCAAATTACTTTCGGCCGTACAGTAAAATTCCGTGATGCCTTTTATCCCGAACAGGGTGAATGTGGAACAGTCTACCATCTTCTGGCCTTACTCCGGCATACATCTGCGAAAGTTTAAGAGTGACATACATCAGCACCTCTGCCACTCTCCTCACGTTCCCTAATTTCTGGCCCTTTCACCTTCCGCCATGCATGCTTTGAACTATAAGGTCTGGGTATCCCCTAAGCTTGAGCTGCATTTTGCAAAGTAACAATTTATGATTAATGCGTCAATTATAACAAAATGTATTTCCCTATTTTTACTAACTAAAATGGATGATTTGGAAGTTCTCCACTACCATTATTTACAAACCAAAACAAAATAACCAATTTAACGCCTTGTTTGAGATTGGCAAGAGGAAATAGTTGAACGTTGTTGAGCAACTCTCTGTATCTTTTAAATAATAAATTTTGGCATTGACATTTGCGAGTGGTGGCGAGTGTCTTCGATCTTTTGATCTGTTTCCAGCTAACACTATTTTTAAACCAAAGTTGCGCCCCCCCCCCTCTCAGGAATTTTGGATCCGCCTCTGAGCTGGTGTGTACAAATCAAATAACAAAGCTCTTAAAAATTTATGGCATGCTGAAAAAGGTCGACCTATTTTTCGTTCTACTATATGTCTCTCAAAAGATTGATAATCGTAACACACGTACTGTCCGCAGAAACATTGATAAACATGCACCAATCAAAGAGCTATGAGATGGGAGAATGGGTAGAAATACTACCGAATTTATACAACCCAGATGAGTTTGTAACAATTGTCGAACAGCTAGTTGCCTCTCGAGGAAGATGTTCCTTTCAGCAATTCATGCCTAAAAAGCCCGCCAAATATGGGATTAAATTTTGGCTATTTTGCGATAGTAAAAATAGCTTCGTATGGAATATTCAGTTTTACACAGGAAAGGAAGCTAATGCGGCACCTGAAAGAAATCAAGGTATGCGTGTAGTTTTAGACTTATGTACAACAGAGTTCAGAGGTAGAAACGTAACTGCTGACAATTTTTTTTACATCACATGAACTTGAACAAGAGTGACTGAGAAGAAACATCACAATGGTCGGAACTCTACGTAAAAATAAAACATGAATCCCACCTATTCTTCTTGATGTGAAAGGAAAGCCTTTATATAGTTCCATGTTTGCATTTACCCAAGATACAACAATGGTATTTTACATTCTACGAAAAAATAAATGCGTGCTTCTACAAAGTATGTACATGTCATAAGGTGAAAGAGATTGAAAGTGAAAACGAGAAAAAACCAAAAATTATTATTGATTACAATGCCACAAAAGGAGGAGTCGACACTGCAGGCAAGTTACAGTTCTCGCAGGAAGACAAATAGGTGTCTCCTCTAATATCTTGGTCATATCACTACTCAATGCTTTCGTTCTATTTACGAGTGTGCGTCCAAAGTGGAATATTTCAAAACACCATAGAAGATGCTTATTCATTGAAAATGTTGGCGAATCGCTAGTAAAGCAGCATATGTCGAAAGAGTTCGTCTTCCATGGGTGAAAAAAGACCCTGTTACACGCAACTTTTATGCGTGTATTATGCCGGCTAGCTGGAGGTGTGAGTTGGATATACAGGTATCGGCTCCAAAGCACCCAAGGGCGCCACGTGGTTTTTTTTGAGTCCACGAACTCTAAGCTGATTTGAGAAATTGGAGAAACCAAGATTTAAATAAAACAAGAGAAGTCCTAAATCACTTATATATCTATTTTCATAGCAAACAAAAAAAAGAAAGGCCACAATTGAACTTCACAATTAATTCATTTTTTTTTCTCTTTGTTACTAAGTGGGCGAGTCAGTCCGCCCGCGAGGATATAGTATTAAAACACATAAAATATAAATATATAATTAAGAAATTAAGAGTTACGCTCAGAATTAGCTCACGAGCGAATATATAAAGTATTGGAAAACAGTACTTATCTTTTATGCTTAATTCGTTTATTTTATTTTCCCGTAGGACTTTCAAATGACCTTCAAATGTTTCCTTTTCTTCGTCTCCGCTACCCCGTTCTTCCTCGGTTCGATTGTACTTTTCTCCTTTTTTTTTTCTTTTTTGTTCTCTCTACAACTCTTTTCTTTTCTTTTAATAACTTTTTTTACTTCTTTTTAATTTAAAACTCTCAACTTTAATGACTTTTCCACCAACAAAAAAAAACTCGAGGCTGTTAGCTAGGTAGCTTTGCTCCTTTCACCGTGGCCCAACTCCACTCCACTCCATCTCCGCAGACAGCCCCCCTATCATGGCCTTTTTCAGCAGTTCTTAAAATCGGGGACAATTATCTGCATCGGGCAATTATTATTTTTTTTAAAAATTTGCTTTGCTCTGGGCTACGATCAGCTCGGCCGAATTTATGATTTTTTTTCTTTTGGATTTTGAAGTCTGTTTTGAAAAATGGTTATTTGTCTCGTTACGTTATGGTTGGTGTTATTGTGAATTGGTTATTTTTTTTTTTTGTTATTTTTTTTTCTTTCCCAGGGAAGAGTTGTGGGAAGCTTTGACGAAGTAAGTTTATATATACATTTACGTTACTTTATCTCAAAATAAAATGAGTACTGCTTTCTACGATTATAAAAACATTTCTTTTCAGGTATATCGGACCCTCGCATGCCGCATCGTGCCATTCCTACACACTAACTAATGGTAACTTTACAATTAATTTCTAATTATTTACTAATATTCATTCTACTTACTTACTACCCAACACTCCCCTATGTTTAATGGATTCAAATCATTAACTTAAAACAACTCACAATATTTCCATTTTAACTAATTCAAATGCCCTTACCTAGACCTATTAATCCACTAGTCTATTATTATGATTAGTAATAACGCAATACTCCATGCACTTATAACTATCTACTACTATAGTGTAATATAGATAAAATAATATAACATGTACTCTAATTATTTTATTTATAGCTGACGGTTGCTCCATAGGGATACGAAATCGTCGCTGGTGTTTTGTAACAGTTGCTGCCTGCTTACGTGCGTATTTACTTTGTAGGAGCACTATGAACAGTGGACTGGCTAACTCATTCCTACTTTCAGGTCTCAACTTCACTGGAATGCGGATGACGGCCAGATAGATCTAATATGGAGTCTATCTCTATTTAGCCATGGCGGTGAGGATTCCGATAACGAGGTCCCTCAAATATACGAGACAAATGTATTTCCTGCGTTTTATTACGGCGATTCTCCAATCTGATACCCCGGGTGAGCATAAAAGTTATAATTGGTCTGAAATATAGAAAATCTTTTGCAGAATCAATCTTTTACACAGCAAAGAGTTAAGGACGAACAACCACAGGTACATCGAGCTCGCATGCTATAATATTTACTTATAATATACTATTCCTTTTCAGGCCATATACGCACTTGACCGTAACAACCCTAGGGACTTTAATGTGATTTTTTTAAGGGGCGGATGATCGTTCTTTATATTAACTGTTATTTAAGATTTTCGAGGCATGTCGTCACTTTGTCGACAAATAGGAGAAACAAAAAATAAATACATTTTCACAATCAGCATTTCATGTTCCATTTCCATCATTGGATGTCATCAAATAAAAATGTAATTCCAACAAGAAGTACAAAATTAATGACAGTAAAAGTATTGACAAATATCAAGTTAAAAGAGCATTTAATTAATTTAATTATTGAATTATTCACATTAAAAATTTAGATCATCCCAATTTACTTGACAAAACCAATTGCATTTAAATATTTTATTTTAAGCTTTTACACTCCTCTATAAGCTCTTTAGGAGTCGTGTTCCTGTAAAAAAAAAAAAATCTCTTCATTAATTTATTTCAGTAGCAATTTATTATGAAACCAATTTCAGTGATCCAAGCTTTTGTAACCGGAAACATCATTCACACGGGCCTCTTACTTACGAAGTGTAAAGAACCATTATATGCATCACTGTCGAACTCGTATTATGAGTTGAGTTCCGGTTGGTGTCTACTCGTATTCCCTATTCGATCTGCCATAAATATTGTATTTCGCCTCTCACCAACAGAATTTTACAATTTTACACTTATTGCACAAAGTTTTCAAGTAAATATCTAAATCCTATTCCGTTCTAATATTGAAGACTTGATATCTGTTAGGTCCTAATGGAAAGGCATTCAGTAGCGTTGCTAATATAAAAAAAAAACAAAAACCGGAGAAAAAAATTTCCTTTTGCAAATGAAATTCGAAACACCATTTTCCACGCCTTTGTAGGAATATGTTTTTATGTATGTATATTTGAACATCGTCTGGAAGATAGTAAGTATCAAAGCGAGTATCCTCGCAATGAAATCAATTTTCAGCTGTGCATCGGATAATACAGCGTATTCCATTCCTAGTTCTCTTAACAGGATTGCAATTCAATATTGTTGCACTTCCATTTCCAGATGCTAGGAGAGTTTGTATAGTAAGCGATGGTGTGATATACTACACCATGTGTGTGATGCACTACTCCATGTTTGTAAGCTATATTATAGGCATAGATATATTTATATGTAAAAGGACAAGCTGGTAGTCTCGTAGCCGTAGGATGCATGTTCAAAATCTTCTCAGGCCATTCTGTATACGCTAGTAGTTTCCGCAAGGTTATTCAATTTAAGGTTCTATGGGGTGCATTGTTTGGTAAGTTGTTTGAAACCATCAGGTGCCGTAAGTGAATGTAAACAGATTTCTAAACTTGTAAATATCTATACTCTGTATACATATACTGGCATATATAAATCCACAACGAATGAACCATTCGAATGCATTCCATAGTTTCGGAATTTATTCACCTTTAGTTTACCTTTGGATTTGATCAGCTTAGATTTTTTTAAAAAGTTCGATACCTGCTAAGAAATTTCGATATAATTCCATAATCGCATAAAAAAGGACATATCTGTGCATATATATTATTATATGTAGATACATATATACATGGGGTGCATACTACATTAGGTATCATGAAATAAATGATAGTATAACCCATTTGGAAATTTAAACCATTAAAATAATTTTTTTAGCTTATACATATACAGGTGTATAAAAGAACTGGTTATCCTTTCTATTGTTTTTTTTATTTTTGAAGACACCCCAGGCTTTGGCTGGAATTCGAAAATAGTTATGCAGAACTTGTGAATAATAATAGTATTGTGGCGAAATCTGTTAGATTTACTCCCCCCGATGAAGAAATGAGCTCCCCATTTCTGATAAATGCAAGAAGACAAGTAGGGCAGCACGGCAGAGTGGGGCCACCGAAAATCGGAAGAGACGGCGACAGACACCCCTCAAGCTAGCAACGAGTCAACCTGGCAGGCCACATTATTTTCCTGAGCCCGAGAACGAGAGACCGTACAAAATTTTTGACGCGGCCAGCAGAGTACAAGAAGAGTGAAAAATGAAGAGGAGTCCGATGTAGATTGTATAGCAAAAAATTCGAATATCTAGCAACTTTGTAATAGGAAGTAACTTTTTTGTAAATAAAAGTGAATTGTTAACCTGTCTAAAGACGGTGTAGTAATTTAAACAAAACGAATCAACACACAAAAACAAAGTAAGGGAGGTCCTAGAAAAGGAGAGGCCCAGACAAATCTGCATGGGTGTTACCTTACCAACGGGACCATACAACGGGCCTCCGCCACATTTCGCTAGTGGAAAAAACATTTCCGATTTCGACATTCCTATATACAAGGTAAGTGGTTTTGTATCAGCTTTAGCCTACAAAAGTACGGAAAATCTTACATAGGCTCGTACTGCAGACAAGTAGTTCTGTTCTAATTCAGCCCTAATCTGCTATAAACTGGTGTAACAGGAACAATTTGTCAATATCTCCTTCTTTTATTCCAATTTGGCTCTAGTCTCCACTAAGCTACTATAACAACAGTAACTTATTAAAATTTTTCTTGAAAAAGTACAGATATTGAAAATCGTCTTTTTTTTTTGGTTTTTGCAATTGCTTATATAGAAGATAAGAGCCTTGGTCCTAATACAGTTTAAATTTACGTCAAACTAGCATAAAATCAACTAGTCGATAACATTTTCTTTTCGATGCTGCGAGAGCTCCAGTTCCCAGCATCAAAAACATAACGTGACCTTCCCCCATCGAGCTAGGAAGGGTACCCCGTGGTGTTAAGGTCTTTAAAATTGGGTAGCCTCGATTAGAATTCAGTCTCCAGTGTATCTGTCCGGCCTTTTCTACACAAGTAAGTAGCTAATACTCGACGTGTAGAGTATTGTTGGTACTGAGCTAGAGAAATCCCTGAGGAGTCTTCAATCCTTCACAACTCATTTGATTTATTAACCAGCTCGTAGTCCCGTCAGTACAGTGCAAAGGCCGGGAAGAAAATTCCAATACTACGAACGACTGAAAACCAATAAACTAAAAAGAGGAAGCGTGAAGTCCCCGGGCGTGATGTTTGGTACCCCTCGAATTCATCGACGTCCTCCAAAGACGGAAGCCAACGATCATCGGGTTCGACCCAGTTCAAGTTTTGCGTACATTAACTACTTAAGCTCCGCGACGGACGGCACGCCCAGCGCAAAGTACATGTTAGAAAGTTACATAGAGAATCTACCCTATCGTACCACAATTAACCGAGAATAGCTACAAGGAGACGTAAGGAAGTGTTCCTGGGAAAACCCTACCGACAACAGCGAGATGGCCCCGAGTCCAACTTTCTCACACTGATAGTCGTCAACACATCCTGGCGATATGTTGCTACTAGTAAACACAGAAAACACCGCATTTACAATAACACTTCGAGATTTTCATTTGGCGCCACTGAATATGTGCAACTCCCCGGCGAGATTGATTACGCGAAGGAACAATATTTCTTTTAAGTCCCGACAGGACTATCCTGATTTCCGTCCCCTACTCCAGGGTAAACAAGAACAAACTTTAAGTTTTAATTACATTTATCGATTTTTGAGACAGCACTTGGTGGAATATGTTTCTATTAGGCATTTTTGTTTAAAAAACAACAACAAAACACTTGCTCCATTTCCACAATAATTTATTTTTATTTTTTTTACAAAAATTGAGTAAAAACCTACGCGTTTCGTCTTATTAGGACATCATCAGGGCTTGTGCTAAACCTAAATCTGGGTCAACTAAGCTGAGCTAGTTACATACATACATACTACGCTGACCAAATTATGTACATATATTAACCACTACATGAATACACACAAACGTTACAAAAATAATAAGTTAACAGAGCCAGACACGAACAAGAGATCACAGATGAGTTGTATATAATTTGTGGACTAATGTTATAACTTAACTAGGTTAGGATCTAAAAGGGGGCTTCTATTATAAAAATCAATCTGGTCATTCAGCAAAGTATAACCGTCGTCATTAGCCTTTCTGATTTCAAATATTTCATACCTATCCAATACTGGGCCTCCATTAATATTATGTAAAAGGCTTATATTTTGGGTAGTACACTTATGTCCGGTAGATTTTAAATGTTTGGCAAGACCTGAAGTCGGATTATTTGTGTTGGATAAATTTATATGTTCTCTGAATCTTAGTTTTAGAGATCTTTTTGTTTTGCCTATGTAAAACCCCGAGCAATCGTTACAGCTTACTTTATAGACTCCGCTCCTGTCCATTGTAGATTTCTTTAACCCCAATTTATTATTAGTTAATAAGTTTTTTGTGGTAAATTTATTAAAGAAGGCTGGATTTTTTTAATTTTTCGGAAATATTGGGTAAATAAGGAATTTTTCTCCATTTCTTTGAACTAAGTTCATTAGACTTAGGTATTGAAAAAATAGAGTTCAGGATACCACTTTTTTGTTTTTTGTTAAGCAACTTGTAAATTAATTTTGGTTCGTATCCGTTCCTTATAGCAATGTCTTTAATGATGTTTAATTCCTTGTAAAAACTGTAGTTGTTCAGTGGAACAGAGAGAAGTCTATTTATAAAAGAATGGAAGGCTGCCAATTTAGTAGTCCAAGGATGGCAAGAATGGCTTGGTATAACCGCGTCCGAGTAAGTAGCTTTACGAAAAATGTCAAAAGTTAAAAGATTATCAGAATTAATAGTAATAGTCAAATCTAAAAAGTTGATGCTCTTATTCCCTAATTCTACAGTAAATGTTATACTGTCGTCAATTTTATTTAAAAAGGTATTTAAAAAGGTCATTAATTGCCTCTCTGTGCCATTCCAAATACAAAATATGTCATCTACATATCGGTACCACGTCAATATATGCTTAACCAGATTATTCTTACTACTAAATAACTTCTTTTCAAAGTAATCCATATAAAATTCGGCACAAAAAGGGGAAAAAGAAGAACCCATAGCAAGTCCATCCTTTTGTATATAAATTTTATCATTAAAACTAAAATAATTTTGTCTGACACATATGTCAACTAAATTAATAAGCTGGAGGGATCGCTCGCGGTTTCGCACTTCAGATATAATTTGTTCATTTAAATTATCTATTAACTTCTCAATAGGAATAGAAGGGAATAAACTACATACGTCGAAAGAAACTAATTTCGCGTTACTAGGAACTTTTAGGTGTTTTATTTTGTTAATTAAATCAATTGAGTTCTTGACAGAATATTTGGGCGTAAAATTGATAAGCTGTGGAACAATTTCGCTAAGTTTTTTACTCAAAAGTTGGGACGGAGCGTTAAACGAAGACGAAACAGGTCGAACCGGAGTATTGTTTTTATGTAGCTTAGGTAGACCATATAAAGTACGTATGGAGGGATTACTGTTCTTTAAAAAATATTTATCTTTAGATTCAAAAATTAAATTTGAGTTATTTACTGCACTTATGACAAGACGATTATACTTTGTTGTAGGGTCGTGGTCCAGCTCTTCTATGTTCATATTGGTTAAACAGTCTTGCATTTTATCTAAATAAACGTCTCTACGTAAAATTGTTATAGAATTGCCTTTGTCAGCTTTAGTTAAAATCAAATTATTTGCTTTCAATTTTTTTCTAATACTGATAACCTTTTTTTCTTTCTGTATATTATTTACTAAACTATTTTTTCCTGATTCTATTATCTCAGCACAATCGAATTTTTCTTTTACATCTGCATGTATGTAACTAGCTCAGCTTAGTTGACCCAGATTTAGGTTTAGTGCAAGCCCTGATGATGTCCTAATAAGACGAAACGCGTAGGTTTTTACTCAATTTTTGTAAAAAAATAAAAATAAATTATTGTGGAGCAAGTGTTTTGTTGTTGTTTTTTAAACAAAAATACCTTTAAGTTTTAAGCCTACACAGTTGGCTATACCGAGTTCACCACGACGATTCACAGCTGATTGCAGAAATAATTGATGCCCACTGTACCCTAGGGATCAGTAGGTGCATACTCATCGTCAAATTGACAAACACACTTCTATCTGTCTTCCGTCAGAAACGCTCTATGAAGTGCAGGTATAGCAAGCTTTGTCCGCTCCGTGGTGAGAAACATGCCGCTACATTGGAAAGCTTATGGGTCGGCTTTTTGTCCCGGGATTGGACTTGGGGTCGTCGAATATATTCGAATTGCTGCTTGATGGTGTGTAGATTGGCTGTTCTAACATGAAGTCCAGGCTGGCATCGACAGGGTGGTCAAAGACAGAAAACTCTACGTTTTGTAAAAGTCAAGAAAAACTGTTCCGTATACCGCTCGCCAGAGCAAGTTTATTTTACTATAAAATTGCGTTACAGTATTATACCCCATAGCCTCTAATCAAGTCTTAGCTGAAATTTTTTCAAATTTTTCGATGTCATCTAGAATCGTATGTAGGAAATTCCACAATCGAAAAGTCTTGGATTGTCATATGAGAAGAAGTCACCACTATACCCATATCTACATGCTTCCCAAGTTCCCACTATTAAAATCCTTCATATTCTGGTATCAGAATCTGAAAAGCCATTGGAGGAAAAGGATAAAGCTGCACGCCTTTTTAAATTTTAAAGGAGCATTTCGCAATACCTTTCCTTTTTTATCTATAAGTGGCGCATCCACCAAAAGAGGAGCCGAATACTCATTGGTGGTCAAAAAGATTAAAGAAAAAATTAGCAGCCGCAGAATCAAATCAGCTCATGAGAAAAATCAGCAAAATTAGTGGCCGCCAGAGTTTTCCCATATAAAGTGTTTCTGACCCATCTGGTGTGGTACTTGATTATCGATAATCTTATGCAAAAGTTAACCAGCCTATGGCAATCAGAGATATTTAGATGACCTCATAACAACTATTTAATGTAGAATGTCACAAACTTATTTAGATTACGATTGGTTCCAGATGGTGGGATGGTGGGCAGTTCTAGTGAAACAGTGAGGAAAGAGAAATCAATTTAGGAAGTAGAGGTGGTAGTTCTTTTTTGAAACTTGACAAATATCTAGTTATTAGCTTAGATTAGCTAGTAGATTATGGATCGAACTATTAATGAAGCAATATCTATAGGTAGAAGTCAGTTACAATATTAGAGTGCCACTGGAGTGCCACCAACTACTTGGGAAGAAAGAGGAAACCTGAACTTAAAATTGACAAAACCTCAAGATGCGTCTTCATCCTTGAACAATAACTAGAACTTGTACATAGAGAATTTCAAAGATATACAAAATTTGAATTTTTGAAATGAAAATTAAAGAACTACGTTGACTAGCATATTACACAGCCAGCGGAGAAGAACAATAACTGTTTACTTCCTCCTGTACTGTACTGATAGATTTGAATGGGCTCTGACAAAATGGCAGTGTTAATTGAGTTTTTTTTTTTTCATCTACTTATCACAGTAATAGATGGCAATCAATTAACTGTAGGAGGAATTTATAAGTCTGACGAAGCTTACTTATTTGTTATCTCGACGCAGTACTTAACAGTTATTGCTAATAAACGACAGCGGCAGGTGAATGCGCTAATCTCTGCAAAAAGGCAAAATACAATCCTTTTTATGAAAGTTGCTGCTCAGGGGGTTACAGAAAATAGTACGAATTTTAAGTAAATAGGTTTACTAGTTCACTGACTCCCAAGTGTTTCCAGATGGAGGTTATTCCAAATTTTTATTTCAAATTGGTTCTAGAAGTTAAGGCTTAATAAATTTGCAAGCATTTTGTTCAGCCTTTTATTTTCAAAAATTGTTACGATATTGATTTGAAAACTTTGGCAAAATATTAGAAAGTGCTGCCGGGCTTAGATTTTTGAAAAGGTTTTGCGGTTTTTTTTTAAATCAAAAAATAAACTAAATTTTTTCCAAATTTGTTAAAATTTTTCATGTTGTAATTACTTTTATAACATTCAAATTGAGATCCCTGCAACTTGAATAAGATTTATTGGTATACGTTAATTTTAACACGAGAATGATGATCGAGGTAACTTTATTCGGTAGTCCACAAACTGGAAAATTCTTGTAAGTATTTTATAAAAAAATAACTTCTATTTTGATAAAAAGTGAATGATTTATTCATTTTAATTCTCAAAAGCTTCTCGTGCTGATGACACGATCCAAATACTTTTTTTTTGTATATAATTTTTTGTATGTAATTTTGAATACTTAGTGCTTTATAAGTAATATCGGCAAGCATTGCTAATTTGATTAGAATGAAAGCTTGCTACTACTACAAAGAGTTTTTGTTTTGCAGCCTCTGGATGTGACCTAAATGAAGCTGTTCAGCATATATAATGTGTATTAAATAATATGATGACAATAAGTCTCTATTTGGAATATAAAATTGGACACGAAATATATGTAAACTCATCTGGATGAGTTCGAAAATGCGATAAACTGAGATTCCATTTTTTGATGCTTCCTCCAGTCACTTCACCGTCGAATTATGAAATTCAAAGATTTTTATAGAAAAAAAGTTCGACTAAATATTATCAACTGTCGTCTTAAAATTATCTCGACCAACTTCTGAGGAATATTAGATTGCTTTGGTAAGTAAGTAGAATATTTCGACATATATAATTATATGATCACACAATCGTTCAATTTAAAGTGCGGTATGCTAGAGCCAAGGAATTCGGTCACGGAATTTTTCCACTTATTTCTTAAAGTAAAATTGACATTACGTCAAGGAATTTTTGACTATTTGGATTTGTCAATTGTGTGATATTTCTGACAATAAAGAAATAATAAAGAAAGTGAAGAAATGGATAAATCCCAATGAAAAATGAAGATACACGTCAAACAATTTTTATTCGTCCATTTGTCATTTTAAAATTGATTCACCTCTTGCACAATCGCCATTCATTGCATCAATTTTTCAATAATTCCACCAACTTTAAAATTCCTTACGGAAATAAGTATATCAGTACTTATTTCTTCAAGAAATATTGACTGGATATTGAATGGATTTTTCGAAAAAGAACGACCTCTTTTTGTCAATCGAGAAGTAGAGTTTTTCTGTTCGAATTACTTTTCTCTAGTATACTGCTCCAAGGAATCGGCAAAGAAAAAATTTTTTTGAGCATTCAATGACTTTTTTTTTACATAGTTTTTGTATAGGAACAAAAATTCCTTGGCTCTAGCATACCGGGCTTATGTGTGGAGCACACATATTTTGGGTTCGAAAAATGCAAATCGAAAATCAAATATCATCGCTTCTTGTGGAATATTCCGGAATTTTGAAAAACCGAAAAAGTCGCATTTTCCGAAATGTACAGGATATTTTCAGGTTTTTCAATCAGAAAACTAAATTCTGACGTCCTTCTTCGTATTCAGATCGGAAATTCGATGTGCCCGTTTCCTTAGAACTTCTCACTCTGCCTATATTTTCTTGAATTTCCGTCATGACAGTTGGAACAATGAGAAGTAGTAATTATAGTAATTATAAATATTTATCAATAAAAAATGAAAAAAAAGTAATTAATGTAATTTAACACATACGTAAACTAAATATATTACACGCTTTGCCTTCTTTCACTACATATATATAAAATTGCAGTCGGCAACTCTACTTCAAGGAGTATCTGTCAACTAGAGGCAAATGGATAGTGATAATTACTATCCGGGTGGAAGAGTGTAGGGGTGGTGAAAAAAATGCTCTATAAGTGTGCACTATACTTGCTTGAGTGGACTTTTAATTTGTCGCTCCTTCAGAATCATAATACGCCGCTATAAATTCCTTCTTTAACAGCTTTTCAGATACTGCACAGAACAGTAGACAGACAAACGGACAGCCATACAAAGTGCATAGGAGGGAGGACGTCACTGGAACATTCTTGGCCGAGTATTATAGCCGTAGGGATGACGATGTCGATAGATTGCAACTTGTGCAAAAGGACGACTTTCAGAATGAAGCATCGAAGAGTCATAAATTTTTATCTCATTCAATGTGCTGGGGGAAATTTATTGCTCTTAAAACTTTTTCCCTGGGAAAACTTTTTGTCTGAATGTGTCCTTCGCTTTACAGCAGCATCCCCTCTATAGATTCTGAATGCTGGCTCGTTGGCTGGCTGATGCGATTGAAGTTGTGATTTATCTACTGTTGGCCCAACAGATCAATTGAATATTTATTCCGGGACGGATGTGCTAAGTCCCGGCAGACGGGGTGACAGATTAATGTGGTAATCAGTTGAGCACGAGTTGCTGTCTACTTTTGCACAGAACCTTCCAAGTAGTATTTCGGAGTGAGAGAAAGTTTTTAAGTCGGCTTTTGTCACCAACATAAGATACCTATACTTTTCCTATGGGTGCGGAATGATATAGGTACCGATTTCAACCCCTGATGTCACTTATCCCCCGCCTTGCATGTCTGTTTATGTCACCGACAAATTCATTCAAGTTGAGCACCTACGATGAGTTATGTATAGATTCCCTGGAACGCAACCCTTCTGGTTCATATTTTAATAAATTCCTTTTTGGATAGGTTAAATGAAAATATCTTAAAATCCTCCCTCCCGCTGAGATAATTAATTAAACAAATGAAATTGAGAGTTCCAAGAGCATGGCAGAGAATTTACGTAAAATATTCGAGGCAGTTAAATTCACTGCAAGGGGCACAGAATTAAGCGTGGTAATTCAGGCTAGATGGATTTTAATTAAAGCTAATTAAGATGAGTTTTGGGTTTTTGTCTGCAACGGAACATTGACAGACAAGTTTTAAACTATTTCAGGTGAAAATATGGATCTACATGAAAAACTTTTTTAATTAATTCCTATTTGCTCTGATCATTTAAAACTATATAAACTACTCTCCAGTAAATTCTAGACTTAGCCTCCACTATGCACATATGTATATTAGAATTTTGTGAAAAAAATTTGTTTTTATTTTAAAATATGCTGCAATGGTGATAGTATGCTTGTTGTGATAGTATTTGTTGAGTTTGATATTGTAAATTGTATCAATGTGTGAAAATTGGTGCCATGAAAACCTTATTTGTATACCTACATACCTTCAACAGTAGTTCACATATATGAGATATTAGATGACAAAAGGGCAGCAAAATGTATGCACAGATACTTGTTGTTCGTGCTTTTAAGGATTTAAAGAATTTATGAGAGCTCAAATATTACATGACGTATTTCATTTTGGGTACACTGAGGGATTCGTCATATGTACACCTTTTTGATTTTTTTTCCATAATAGGACTTTGAGTTTCAGGGGCTTTAACTTGTATTCAAAATATTTATAAATACAGCTATGTGGCATTACTAAAACAAATTGTGGATTTATTTACAAAGACTTTTACAATTATTGAGCTCTCGAAATGGTTAACTGCTCTCTTTAAGCTGAAGCCACCTAAGAGCCAAATGTGTAAAATTGATCTTATTGTAGAACAAAATTTACTCCGAGTCAATTTCACTACCCAGCGTGGAAGGGAAGCGCTTGTAAAGGGAAGCGCTTCCACACTATAGCCAGAAAATATGATTTCCGAAGTGCTCTCTTACCATCGCCAAAGGAATCTTTGCACATGAAGATCTCTTCTCTGTGTTTAGGCTTATTCGTTTTTTGTTGTGAAACGATGACTCATATGCATCTGAAAGCACAGCAAAATTGTTGTTCTGTATTAAGGTACTCAGTTGAAGTGTGCGGTTAATTAAAATTTAATTTCATTTAAATTAAAACGGAGCTTATTCAGAATAAAATGGGAATTATCAATAAAGCCCTTATCTTAATTCCCTCTCTATTTTCTAACCCTGCAAGCGCCCATGAGTGCCGCCCTACATGGGCTCCAAGAGCGCTTCGAGGAATCTAGAACTGAGCGCTTCGCTTTGCGGACATATGCTCACGTTAAAACGATATGAAGAAGGATACGATGGGAAAGCGCTTTTGCATTCGTCTTTGAGCGCTTCCATTTCCCACTGGGTAGCTACATAATAAAATCTTGTAATAACCGCCATCGGATTATATTAAATTTAACTACGGAAAACCCTCCAGGGAGCGATTATAAGACAGCACTTCATCTGTGTGTCTTCTAGGTCTGAGGATCTTGTGTTGTAACCTAGTCAAAGTTAACCTAATGACAAGTTAAGAAGCTGATGAGATTTCCGAGTGTTTTACATTTAAAATGCACACGACAAGAAAAGGAAGAAAGAAAGGGAAAAATCAAAAAAAATCAAACTCTTTAAAAATTTTATGAATAAAGATAAAAAATGTGAAAGTGCAAGTTGCATGCAACGAAACAGAATGGAAAATATTTCGTTTTCGTAAATAAATGCGAAGGAGCGGAGTTTTCACGTTTTACTCTCATAAAATGTTCCTGCGCTTTTGTAAAACCGGTTTTCATAAAATATTGACAATTTTTTGGTCACATGTTGATGCTGTAAATGGAAACATGTTGTTGTTGTAATCCTATGATATTTGAACAGCACGTGTTTCTGTTTACATTCGTTTTGCTATGAAGAGATTAAGTGGGAGACTTCATGCTGGATTCTCTGATATTTTCGGGAAAAATGAGAGCATCTGGGCCAAAGCAAAATGTAGGTGGTTTATCACTTTCTTGGGTGGTTAAAGGAAGGATTTCACACCGTGTCGCTTCAAAACTTTTCCCACTCTATCCTGAACACCTCTAACATAGGGCAGAAAGGCTCTCTTCTGGTTTAACTGCTCCTGATTTCTGTCCCTTTCCCTTGATAAAATAGGCTTCAAAGTCCGTTGTTTTCTTGTGTAGCCATTGAATTTCAAAACATCATCCACATACTTGAGCTATTGATTATCAACACAGATTCTGTGGACACGGTGAACTAGTGTGGAAACGACGGATTTTATATTTGCCGGATGATGGTGTAAGGTAGCAAGTAGGTAACGATTAGTGTTCGTCATTTTGCTATAAGCTCTGTGTCCTAACGTGCCATCATTCTTCCGAATAGCTTTAACGTCCAACAATGCAAGGGATCCGTTCTGTTCTTGCTCAAATATAAACTTGGTCTTGGAGTGTTGAGAGTTTAGATGTGTCTTCCACTTACCTGAGCCACACTTTAGGTTTTTGTTGTGAACTGCTTAGGGCTATTTTCTCAAAATGCTCCGTCCACAACTCTGGCAACTATAGGCGCTAAAGGTAGGTCCATAGGAGCCACACCATCTTTTTGTAGATAGAAATGGTTGTTGAAACTGAAATATCCAGATGTTAAGCACAATTCTAAAAGAATTATATATGAAGTGCTAATGTCGGAGGATGAAATGAGCTGTTGAATGACACTTAGAACTTCCTGTACAGGCACATTAGTAAACAGTGATTCTACATCAAAACTGATCATAACTTACTCTTCTTCAAGCCTTCAGTCACTTAAACGCGAAACGAAATGTGTGGAATCTTTAATGTGATGATGATCCGTCTGTCGAACCAATGGTTTTAAAACATCAACCAAAGATAGCTAGGCGAATTTATTTGGCTGATAATCGGCCTCATTGTATTACCCGCTTTGTAGATTTTAGATAAGCCATACAGTTTAGGTAGGTGCTGGCAAGAGGGCATGAGGCGCTTAGGTGGAAGGATCACCTTGCCATGGTTGATGAGTTGCGACACCCTTCTGAGAATACGGGCTATTGGATCATAATTAACAGGTATGTATGTAGGTATGTATGTAGAAGACAGTACTACTAAAACTTTCATTTTAGTGACGCAATCACTTTTATTTATCACTACAGTCGCATTTCTCTTATCCGCTGAGAGAACCAAAACATTTTCGTTCTTTCGTAGCACTTTTAAAAGAAGCATTTCATCTCTGCTGACAGTGCTAGACGATGGTGTTTTGCTTCGTCTAACCAGAAACGATACATCCTGAAGTATTGTCTCAGCCTCAAGGCTGCTGAATTTATTTCGAATAATAATGCACTCTTCTATACTCCCAACAAGTTATTCTACGGGTACACGAAGTGGAGTGGGTGTAAAGTTCAGTCCCTTGTAAAGAATGTTTACGGCTGTTTCACTCAAGTTTTCATGCGATAAATTCACAACCGCTTCACTTGAATCGATGGCATTAACGGGTGTCGGTTTTGTTTGGGTTGCGATGAGTTTGTCAAACTTCTGTTATTGTTTTTGAGTGCACAATTCTAACGCTCTCACTGGCCGCAGAAAGGTCAATTGATCACAAACATTATAATCTACTGCACTTAGGACAAAAGCAAGATGTCGTTGCATGTTATGGATATTATGTTAAGCTTATAATGATGGGAACTAAACAATCGCCTTAGTAACCACTAGTAATTCACTTGCCGCCGTTAAAACTTTGTTGGAACCATATATGTGATATATTGGTGATAATTTCACACAGTTGGGAAGAACATCACAATCTCGGCATCTTTTAACAAAGGTCAAAACACTTAAAAGGCGCTCGCGTTTTCCAGGAAAGTTTTCGAACCCTTATAGCTGTGGGTCATATTGTATTGGGCAAACACAAGTAGTATTGCTACCCACCTGAAACACCATATAAATGCTGTAAGCAAAAATCAGCGGGAAAAATTTGCGAGCATATTCTAGACCATCCAACAGAACATCATTGGACTGATTTTGAAAAGGCAGAGGTCTGGGCTCGCGAGCCTTATTATACTCCTCGTCTCGTTCCGACTTAATTTCAATTGCGACAATTACTTCCAGCTTTCACGAATATGGGATCCCATCCTTAACACATCCTCACGGTTAACCAGAAATAAACTTCGCTTAAAAAGTGACGAATGTTATGTTTGTTCACAAAACTCTGCACAACAGCAACAACAAATTCATCAACCACATCAACAGCATACGCACCAGTATAATCTGCGTAGCTCAAATCGTATGTACCAATTCAGGCAGTTACACGGTGATCACGCTCAAAGTAACTTGTAGGGAAACGTTAGGGGTGAGTACTTGTTTTAACACTTATTAAATCATTTATTTAAAACCCGACTAATCCGGAAAACGTATATAAAAATGTCAGTAAGCAACCGCGAAAGTATTAAAAGTTATACTTACTTTCTCACTGATATCATACGGAAATGTTCTCGTAAACAATCAAATACAAGGGAAAAAAGTAACCATCTTGTTCGGGTTTTGAAGCTCAGGGGTAAGAGCACCCAGAAAATAGAAGGTGCCGCCATCAAAAACCGGACGAGGCGGCTGTTTTCTTCTCTTGAATTTAATGTTTTAGATTCGTTTTCAAAAAATTTTCTATTTACATTCATTTTGCATCTATCGTTGGATGAAAAAATTCACATGTAGTGTTGAATAGTCTTATTCACTCCTTTTGTCAGCAAAAATTTTACAAAGAAGGACGCGAAAGGAGTTATCACCAGTTATTTACGTAGTTACTTAACAAGTCAAGTTTAAGAGTATGTGGAACAGTCTGTCATCTTCTGTCTTTTCTCCAAATTGAAATCTGCGAAAATTCAAGAAGTACATACATCAGAGCCGCCGTCACTCTCCTTATGCCTCTTAACCCTTTCCATATCTCCTTCCTACCATGGTGTTCTTTGCATCATAGGGTATTCCCTGACCATCTGAAAGAAAAATTAGTGCTGGATTTAGTAATTAGTAGCGTGATAAAATACCTTCAGATATTCTGGATGTTATCTGAATTTCATAAATGATGCACGGGTGTCCGGTCTTGGGTGTACACGAATTCTTTACGTAAGGGGTCCCTATCGGCTTCCGAGATAACAGGACTTAAGATCTTTGTGTATGTTTTTTGTAACTTCTGAACAATAAAAAATAAAATAATAATTATTTTAAAATGGATTAGATAAATAATCGTTAAACCTTTCCAATGGTCCATACACCTTCCCTCTTCGCCTCTCCCTTTTGAAGGTATGGCTCAACAAATGTAAAATTTCGAAATTTTCGCTCAGTTTTCTTTTATTTGACTCTATTTGTATAAAAAAACACGTCAGCCATACTAGTTTTGCATATTGGATTTAAGAAGCCCAAGAGTTTTACTTCAAAATGATTTATCACACTTTGTACCTAAAATGTAACCCTTTCTGCGTTTTTCTGCATTTTGAAAATTCTTAAAAAGCTCATTTCCAAAACAAAATTACTAACTTTCTGCCATTTATTGAACTTTTTTCGTGGATATGCTTCAGAAAAAGGGTTACATTTTTGGCACAGAGTGTGAGAGGTCATTTTGAAGTGGAACTTTACTGCTTCTTAAATCCAATACGAAAAATTTGTATCGATAGCGTGGTGTTTGATAAAAATAGTAGTTAAATAAAAAAAAAACAAGTTAATATTCCCAAATTTTGAGTTTGTTGAGCGATAACTTCAAAACGGAGAGGAGAAGGGCAAACATTTATAGAGCATTGTAAAGGGTCCGGCAATTGTTTATCTAACAGATCTGCAAATATAATAGCGTATAACATTCAGTATTCTCTTATAATGTACACTGAGAAAAATAAATTGAAATTTACTACTTTTTAAATAGTAAAACAGTTACACTTTTTCGTTAATTTTATATAACCCTGGAGTAAATTACTAATAAAATGCATGTAATATTAAAGAGATTAGGGAATCTTAAGTCGAAATAATTTAAAGGAAATATAATTACGTTTACATTAAATATAAATCACGTAGCCCACACTTTGAGATGTTGTGCACATTTATACCGTAAATTTAGTAAATTTTATGTATAAGTTAAAGAAGCGGCGACATTCAATATAAACGTGAAGTGAGAGAGATAGGTTCATTCATGCAGTGACTTTTGTGTCGAGCGGCAACGTTTTTACAGACCTGGAAGCTAGATAATCGCAGATTAAGAAAACTAACCACAAACAAGTGCGATCGATTTCAAGACAGCTATAGCCCAAGATATGTCCTAAATTGACAGAAATTCTTCTAAGAATCGCAACGTGCAGATCGCTTGCAAGCTCCACACTATTGGCGCAACTAGGACTTTTTCTGGGGTGGGGCAGGTCACATAGGTCGTACATAGGTTTTAACAAACATTTTGTTTGCGAAGTATACTAGCTCATGAGTATTCCCAGGTTTTGACCGACATTTTTAATGCATTTCTCTGAGCATTTACAAGATATTTATATAATGCCTAGAGCCAATGAAATTGCATAGATTAAAAAAACCATAAAGTTTCTAAAGTTACAGAGAGTAGAGCGAGGCTATAAGTTACAGAATTTACAAGAAACATAAGCTGTGTTTTTTTGTTTACTTTGTTTTAGAACTCCCATATACTGTAGAGAACAAATTGTATTGCCAATTGTAGCGACCTATTTGTTCCGCTGCACACACAAAATAAAATAATTCTCAGAAGAATAAAATAATTAAATAATTCAAAAATAAGTGTTTGTCGATGTTGCGATGTTAAGGTCAGAAGGACAACGAACAATTTTCAATTGTTTCCTATTCTTTATTATAATTCTCGTTGAATGCTATTGTGTACCCCAAGAGAAAAAACCATGATTCAATCAATTTTTGGATAACTAGTTAGTCAACATTCGGGCGATATTTATTGCTTCTCGAGACCAACGGCGTCGAGTATTTACGAAATAGTCTTTTATTTATTCCAAGTACCACTATTAGGACCCATACATCAAATCTTTAAAGTACAAGTTCCGGTACTGGTACTTATAAGGTTCAAGAACTTTCGAAAAGTCAAATCAGAAATTTAAAAAAATTTATAGCTAGTTAAATAACTGGATGAGGTTTCCATTTTGGAAATTGTTCACACAGTATTTGAGTTTGACTTTAGCAAAATAAATGTCACATCAGATAATGGTTGCATTTTTGTAGCATTTACAGGCCCTACAAATGAAAATCAACGCTGTGCGGAGGAAGAGAGCGGATTGTGGCATTTGATTGGCACACCGATTTAGCATGTCAATTTCTGTCCTACAGTTACTGATATATTGCGCTAATTTTCTTTCTATTTTACTGAAGAACGTAAGATTTCTTGAGACCCTGTCGAAATGCAGATAACTTCTATTATTAGAAGACGTATTTAAATATAAATAATTTACAAGATCTGAAGTACTTCACGTTATGGCGGTATTTGTAGTAAGTGCGTTAAGTACCAGTATCGGGACTTGTACTTGAGAATATTTTGAGCACCAGTACCAGGACTTGTATTTGTACTTAAAAAACATTTAAGTCCAGGTCCTGGTACTGGAACTAATATTTAAGTACCAGCGTACTTAATTACTTGACAGTCTGAAGTTAGATAAACATTTTATAGATCAATTATTTACGTTTTTATTAAGCACTAATAAAAAGATAGTTGAAGTAGTGAAGTAGTAGTTTAGTTAGATTTTTTCTGCAAACTTATTTAGCACCTATTGCGCTGTTAGTTTCAGTCTTTCCAAATTTACAACAATGCTATTGTCTTGGAACATATTATTTTTGTTTCAGCCTGTAAGGTGGAAATGTGTACATTAATTTTTTTTTATAATTTTCTACAAATGCCTCTCGATGTTTGAGGTCCGACTTTACAAATGAGTCAACTGAATGTGCCAAATGTAGATTTTCACGTTTTGAAGTTAGTCAATTTTCGCATTAAAAAGAGAGAATTACGTATTTAACATTTTTTTCTTACACTATTTAATATGGCAAATTTACATAATTTTTTGGTAAATCCGGTTAGAGAACATTTGGGAATATTATACAGGGTGGGCCTAAAGTTACCATGGGGGCCAAAAGTCACCATGGGGTTTAAAAATTTAATAACTTTTTCGTTTATATAGTTTTTTTATTTTTTTTTTTAGATTATATAAATAACATCTGGAGAATAAATAATGGAGAGATTCACAACTGAACAAAGAACCAGAATAATACAGGGTGGGCCAAAAGTCACCATGGGGTTTAAAAATGCTCTTTGCGTTAAAATAATTGATCGCTGATTTAAATAATAAAATTCTATTATTCTGGTTCTTTGTTCAGTTGTGAATCTCTCCATTATTTATTCTCCAGATGTTATTTATATAATCTAAAAAAAAAAAAAAAAATATATATATAAACGAAAAAGTTATTAAATTTTTAAACCCCATGGTGACTTTTGGCCCACCCTGTATATCGCAACTTACTTTACTATTTTGAATGCAGGCAAAAAACAATAAACGTACATTTAAAGTAGTAATTTTTTTCCTCAGTGTACCTAAACCATCCTTACAATTTTTTGTTCTATCCGTAAGGCATCATATTATTTAGATACTACTTAAGACTAATGGATTCAATGTGCGGTTATCATTACAAGGTTATGCATTATATTGAAATGGACATGGATAGTAAAAACAACAATTTACTTCAAACCGTTTTGAATGTGATAACAGTAAACAATATTGTTTATATTTTCATCCTATCAAAAGCATCTTAACTGGTTTCAGTTTCCACAATGTCGGTCGGTACGAACACCCATGCATAAAATTAAATTACAAAGCATATCCTCTAGCGCTCTTTAATATTCCTGTTCACTGAACTAAGAGGAACTTGCATTTCTCTCCTTCACTCCCTTCAAGCCTTAATTAAAGGTATCCCATGAATTTTGTTGTACATTTACACTCTCGATTGCTATATCCAGGTGTAAAAACCATTTTAAAAGTTATTGAGCGTTGTTCCAGGTTAAAAAAAAAAACACTAGAACTATTCACACATTAAGAAACAAAATGTAAAGTTGGCTCGGATGTAGGTATATATCGCGATTGTTAGACTTTTTTTGTGTGTTGTAAAGTACAATTTTCCATCATAGGTGGCAATTAAAGTTTGCTCTTTGAGTCCTGATACTTTGTTAGTTTTAGCGGCAGGAGCACATAAGTTGCATTGCAATTTCTACCAGAGTGTCTACTCTACTTCTTGTTGTGTAGTAATAAATGTGAAGGAAATGTGAACACTAAAACATCAGAATGGAAAATTAAAAGCAGGAAGACCTTAAACATAGCTCCAAACTGAACTTTTTCCCTGGCTAAGTTGGAAAAAGCCGAAACTATCTAAAAGTTGAAAAGCAGCCTCTTTTCCCAGGAGTATCGTAAATAAATAAGAGAACGATGTAAGAAGGACCTGTTCATAAAAACAAAACACCAACAGCAATAAAAAGTCTACATATCTCTGTATAGTGTAGGTAAGGCACATCATGAGATAGTCGGCTGGGGCGGAGCGGTTTGATGGTGGAACATTTATGCTTGCTCCATCCTAAGTGCACCAAATATTCATTTCGTTTTGAAGAAAACTTTAATTAAGTTCGTTCTCTATAGAAGATTGTTCTGCTGCTATAGAGAACGATGTGGTGGGTATAGTGGGACATAAAAGCTGGATAAAATGCACCGGTGAATAGCGGAGCTGCTCCTTCACCTGGGAAGTGTTCTTCAAGGTATACAATCATAGACCCTTTGCGAAGTGCATGTCAGTGTGGGTCGCTCCTCTATTTATGTTTACTTTAACCCTAATTTAAAAAGTTTTTTTTTTTTTTTTTTTTTTTTAACAATCTTGTACACGGATACGCTGCCAGGCGGTAAATGGCAAACTCGTCACGTAAGTACTAGTATCACATTTCTAGCCACGCTGTTCACTTTCTTTGCTGGATGGGCTCGTCTCTGAAATACGAGAATAAGGAAAAATTACATTGTATGACCTTAGCAGTCATACTAACTTCTCGGAGCTTTTTCTATTTTTTATGGAGGCTATCATTCTTTATCTAGGTCTGATGTCAGCAAAACAGAAAAGCCAGTCAGAGATACTTACCACTTTAGTGGAGAACTGAAATTCGCTACAAAAGAGAGGGCTTTTTAATAACTGTGAGATACACGTTATCCTCTGCGACATTTTTTGTTTTATTTTATTGCTTGATATAAGATAGTAACCTTACATGGCTGGTGGTTCACTGAGGTCGAAATTTATGTCTAAAATGTAATGATTATAATTTCAGGAAGAAAACAAAGCATCGCATAGAGCTTTTATGTCCTATTTTTGATGTCCTTGTGTTTATTTTCTTCTTCTTCTGGAATGTTATGTTTTACTCGACTTCTATGCCTGAAATTTCTTGGCTTTCAGGATAGAGATAAATTACTTATGAAAATATTACCCTTTTTTTTGGTAATTTTTTAATGAAGGATTTTATTTCAATAGTTTATGTTTTATTTTAATTTTAATACAAGTAATATGAAAACAAAGCACTGAAAAATAGTGGAATTATCTAACCTGTTTCCTGTGACCCTAAAGTAAAAATGTTAAAAATTGGGGAGATTTGTGGGCAAAAAAATTTCACTGTTCCCGATGGCGCTGGTAGAAATAACAATTTCATGCGTTCTTGGGACCTAAACATTTCATGTTAAAATTCTCCATAAGTTAAAAAAACCAAAAATATTCAAAAATTTCGCTTTAAATGACTTTTTTACCCGATTTCTGACCAAACAAGTTTCGCCCGCTTGAAATGTACACTCGCTGGTAAAACTGTGGCGAAGTTTAGGTAAAAGTGTTCTAGGAACAGTTTTTTTTTATTCATGCTTGGATTAGAGCTAATAGGAAATGGTGTCGGTAACCAAATTGTTTTTTTATTACATTACGAACATTTTGATTGGTTCTACAGAAACTGATAGAATAAGAGAATCCTGATTGATCCCAAAATGCCATATGTAAATTGTTAAATACTTTTCCGGTTTTTTTAAAGACTGCTTTACTTGCAAACGATAACATCTCCTCGCATCGTCTTTATTGATTTTTGCTCTCAGCTCTTATACAGTATCTTCTTAGCATGATCAATTTACTTTTACTTCTACCGAAAATGATTAGGCGTAATTTGAGGAACAAGAAAATCTGCCAGCGAAATTGTACGACATGAGTTTTTTTTAATAAAATTGAGACGACGAATATTTTTTTTTTTGTATTATTATGCCAAGCTCAGGGGATACCCTATGATGCAAAGCACAGCATGGCAGGAAGGAGATAGGGAAAGGTTTAGGGGATATGAGGAAAGTGGCGGAGGTGCCGATGTATGTCGCCCTTAAACTTCCGCAGATTGTATGCCGGAGGAAAAACAGAAGATGGTAAGCTATTCCACATTCGCACTGTTCGGGATAAAAAAGCATCTCGGAATTTTACTGTACGGCCGAAAGTAATTTGAAGGGTTAAAGGATGTGTGCGGTTTGCAGCGCGAATATTGCGTGCAGGAATCATTCTACAAGTGATTAGACTAGATATTTCATCAGAACATTGACCATGGATATAGCGATAAAGGAGCAAAAGGCATCCAACATTGCGGCGGTGCTCGAGTGAGTCGATATGACAAGTTATTGCCAAATCGCCAATGAGCTTGAAGGCTCTCCTTTGGACAATATCCAATGAAGCTAAAGCTGTGCGACCAGCCCCGGCCCATATATGGGAGTTGTATTACATTCTAGGTCTAATGTAGGACTTATAGAGGAGCGCTAGATTTGACGGGCTGAAATATTTCTTACACCTTTTCAGTAATCCAAGACATATCGATGCTTCTTTGGCAACAGAGAAGATGTGATCTGTCCAGTTTAACTTACTGGAAATATTAATGCCAAGAATGCTTAGTGACGGTGAATCAGAAATTAATGCTACATCAAAAGAAACGGGTGTGGTTAAGTTATGATCTTGTTTTAATGAGATAAGACAGCTTTGGGACTTTGATGCATTGAATTCGACGCGATTCGCTTTGCCCCAAGCGAGGATATTGGCAAGATCGTTATTCAATGATCTAGTCATGCAATCTCGTTTAACACATGCGGCATTCCCCCTGGATTCCGCAAGAGTGTCAAAGAAGTAAGCGAAATCAAGAGTACTGTCATCTGCGAAACTATGGATGGGATTGAAAGTAAGGGAAAGCAGATCGTTAATGAAAATTAAAAAGAGATTTGGAGAGATAACAGAGCCTTGAGGTACACCGGCATTTATGGGATGCGGTTCAGACGTAACGCCATCTAATACAACACGTATTTGGCGACTAGATAGGAAACTTTCAATCCATAATAGAAGAGGAGGGAAGAGACCAAGTGCTTTGAGTTTGGCTAAAAGGGCTGGATGCCAGACTCTATTAAAGGCTTTTGAAATATCTAGGGCAACGATTTTAGACTCACCAAAATTGTGAAGACTACGGTGCAACGTTCCATAAGAAAGGTCAGCAAGTCTCCAGATGAGCGTCCAGCTCGGAAGCCATATTGGCGATCGTTGATGAGATGGTTAGTTTCTAGATACTTCAATAATTTTGAGTTAATGATAGATTCAAAAACCTTTGAAAGAATCGAAGTGATCGCAATTGGTCGATAATATGAGGGATCGCTACCCTCTCCTTTCTTGGGAATAGGCTGAACGTGAGCTAGCCTCCAAGCAGTTGGAAATTTTCCTGTCGAATAAGACAATTAGAAGAGTTTGCGCAGAGGTTTAGCCAAGGATGAGGAGCAGCTTATAATTAACAGGGGCGAAAAACCATCAGGACCTGCGGCTTTGGAGATGTTGATCCCCTTAAGGACCCTGAACACATCCCTCGTACGAACGTGTATTGGCGCTTGTACACACTCACACGGGCGATGCAAAACAGGTGTTTGTAAAGTTGGTGGAAGACGAGAATTTGAAGCGAATCTAGCAGCTAAAATATTAGCTTTATCCAGGGAGTCAACAATCACTTCACCATTATTAAGTAGTGAAGGTATAGAGGAACTGCTGAAATTGTTCCTGATGGTTTTGACCAGGGACCAGAAACCTTTGCTATCTTTGCGGCTTGTCAAGATTCTTTGTCTAATATTCTGGTCAAAAAGAAATTTTTCTCTCTGGATAATGGACTTGCAGGTGTTCCGTGCAGTCTTGTAGACTTGTTTCATTTCCGGACATGGATGCAATTGATAGGCGCGAAAAGCAGACTCTTTCGCTTTTATAGCTTGGTTGCACTTATCGTTAAACCAGGAGCGATCATGCTGTTGTTGAGACCTGCTGTAAGAATACGGAATGTATTCACGCATGCCAATATTTAGTATGTTACTAAATTGTAATGTGCATTCATCAACATCCCTCGAAGCAAAACAGACCGACCAATCAATTTCTTTAAGATACTTATTGAGACTTTCCCAATCAGCATTCTTATAGTGCCAAAGAAGCCTACTTGTAGGTGGAGCAGTTGGGCGGCACAGGTTTGAGGTGGTAAATTGAGCCGTGATTAAACAATGGTCTGAATTTCCAAGAGGGGAACCGACTGAAATGGAATATTTGTCAGGATGAGATCTTAGAAACAAGTCGAGTAAATTAGCTTTATCTCCAGCTGCATCAGGAATTCGCGTTGGTGCATCCACAAGCTGTAGCAAATTAAATGATTCACAGAAGAGTTCAACGAAACGGCCCGCAGGACTTGTGGTAGAAGAATGTCTGAGCCACGGTATATTATGAACATTAAAATCGCCTGCCAGGACGATTTCGGAAGAGGGGGAAACAGAAAGCAAATGATCAATATTGTTGGAGATATTGTCAAATACGGATACCGTGTCGTCATCAGACATGTTTGGGCTCTTATAAAGGAAACAGAAGTATGTGATGTGCTTGTGAAGTTTGAATCTAATCCAGATATAATTAAACTCTGGATTAGCAGAAGGAAAATCTTGAAGAATAGTAAAGGCCACATCATTCCGAATATATACTGCGATCCCTCTATGCTGAGAAAAAAGAGGCACGAAGCTGTAACCAGGGACGTGATACTGATTAATATCAGCATCAGAAATGACCTTGGTTTCACTTAGTGCAAGAATTGCCGGATTTTTTGAGTTAAGGTGGCAGTACACCGAAAACCGATTTGCTCTTAATCCGCGAATGTTGCAGAAATCTAAAATGAAATTCTGCATACTGAAGGCAAAAACAAAAAAGCAAAAAAAAAAAAGCGACACACAACAACACAAATATTTGGGCGCCACCAGCTGCAGTCCAGTATCTCCAGTTTACATATCAAACTGTCACTAATTTCATGTTCTCTTCTTGCCTGTCAAACTGTTGTATGCATATCTATTTCACTAATCTGTTATCTATTAGTAGTATGTGGATCTGTGTACTTGAGACGCCATGCTATTTAAACCGATCCTTTTTATACCCTAGATGAAATCATAGGGTGTACTAAGTTGGCTATTCCGTTTGTAACACACAGAAACAATGCTAGTTGGACACTCATGCATGAGTGGGTAATCCCTTCTTGGTAGTGCCAAACAAAACTTTGGGTTTTCACTTCATTTAACTTGTATTTACATTGGTCTTAGACCAATTATAACTGTTTATCTTGTTTGTTGTTATACTCAAGGCATATGCAAGGCTCTTAAGAGCAATACACTTCAACATTATGTCAATGCTATTGAAGTTAAATGGAAAATAACTGGAGTTCTTAATACTCAATTTACTTTCGGATTAACAATTGAATTTAGATCTCCTCTTACTAAATTTTTTTTTGTTCCTTTGTGTATATTCTAAATACAGACTTATCCAATAATGGACATTGAGAAACAAGGAAAACAATTTATACTCCCATCTTTTACAATAGATTCTACTGAGAAACATTATTTTTGCATACTGAGGACTTCTAGACGGTGACTTATCTGTGATGTTATATCCAGGAACTATGAATTAATACTATTAAAATAACATAAAATATTTGTTGCGGTAGGAGGGTGGGAGAGGTGAGGGGCTCATAATAGTTTGGAAGATGCAAACCTGGTAAAGAGCTCTTGATAATTTTATTGTGAACATCTTGAATTTTCGGAAATAAAAATTACTCATGAATATTTTTGATATGTCGTTCAATATTTTCATAAATGTATAATTTTTGAAATTTTGTAATTTTTACTTACCCAATTAACAGTAATTTTTATCAAAAATCCCGTCCTCAACACGAGCTTTTCCTTCGAACTTAAGAAACACCAATCATTTAGTTTGAAATGACTGATCAGATCCTGTACAGAATTCATAACATGTATGCACGGGTGCAAAATTATTATATTTGTAGTCACAGGAGTTACCTACCTATATATCTAGTTGAGGAAGGTGCTTAACGAGGATAACAATCCATATTGCGTCTCTCAGCCTAGTCTGCTATATCTATAATAATAGGCGCTTTCGGCAAGCACATTCGCAGTGAAACAAGTGAGATATTCTCAGTTGGCTCACTGAGACTGCACTTTCGGTGAACTGTCTTAGTTCCATATTGAGCTACAAAATTGGAACGCAACCACTGAGTAACTAGACAAGTGAAACTGAATTTTCTTGTCTTAGTTGACTCAGTTTCGTTATTTTGTGATTTTAATTGCTAATTAAACACTTTTCTCAATTTATTACTATCCATTTTCTGTGATCAAAATTATTTAAATGTCAAAATTGGCAAATCAGCTGATTGGTTTGAACTGAGACAACTGAGACTGTTGCTCAAAGTTTTGTCTCAGTTGTCTCACTGAGACAGAGCTTGCCGAAAGCCCCTAATATATGTAATAATTAAGTTCTTTTCTAGGAATGAAATTCTGCTAAAGATTTTAAGAATGGAGCACCTTGTTTTCTTGTAATTGATTTCCAGGGTTTTGTAACTTATTCAGTATCGTTCAAAGGAATATTTATTAACAACCACTAAAATGGTTTATGGTTACCTTTATACAAATTTTCAAAATTCAAGACAGAAGTGAAAAATTTTCTTTCAATACCGTAATCAAAGAAACTTCAAAAGGTCACTGTGGCTGTTCCCCTGAAATTTATATTAAATGCTTCTCTAAGTTCTCGACGGTTCCCTTTGAAATCATATTCCTGACAAAAATTTGTAGAATTCACCAACATATTCACATAGAAAACAAATTAAATATTTCCTGCATACCTACCTACTTATGAAAAGGAATTCCTTAAGTGTAGTGCTTTGTGTTGGAACAGCCTCACACACAATCCATTTACTGCGATATTTTTCCTCCTTTTTGAGGGTCCTCCAGACCAGGATGCCGATTTTATCGTTTGTTTCAAGAGACTACCAATAGAATTCATACCACAACAGTAGCACTGTAACTACTTAAGATGGCGAACGACTTCACAGCATACTTTCATTCAAATTTTTTATACTCTCCTACAGTCCTCTTAGGTATATTATGAATTCATACGATTTTTAGGAAATTCAAAATGTTGTGCTAAGAAGTTTCCGAAAATTTAAAAGAAGGTGAAAAAAACCGCTCATGTTCCCTTCGGGAGGGCTCTCAAGCAGTTCCTCTCACAGATAAAATATTCAAATTCAATAAACACCTTCCTGGCCCGTACGGTAACCTCTTTACAATAATCTTTTTCTACGTCCTGCTACATCTTCCCAGGGGCTTACAGCACCTTTGCTCCTTGAAGAATATTCGTGTATTGGATTTTGGTGAGGAGCCAGATATGAGAGCGTGTGTATTCTATACACTTTTACTTAATGTGTACATTAACAGTCATTTTCCAGCCACCACGAAAAATATACCGAAAATTGAAATTGAATGAAGGATTCTTAAATTAATCTGGGGAATTCGTAATCAGAACAATATCTCTGGAGAAGAGTGGGTTGGTAACGTACGTTACGTAAAGATGTTGTATGAGATCTTAAGATGGCACGTGGTGAAAAGTGTATGTGTGTATGTTGTTTTTAATTTTCTTTGGTAGGATACGAAGGAATCAATAAATTTTGTTGGTTATCAGTATTACGGGGGCTTCAAGATGTTTTGCAGTTTTTTTTTTAGATTTCAAAGTTTATTTTCAATTAAATCGTGTTACATTTATGTGAGATATTTACTATGAAGATATTTTTAATTTTATGTTTTTGAAAATAATATTGAAATGTTTCCTGGAATTAAATAAATTTGTATTTATTGATAATATTCTTGTGTGGGATGATTATATGGAAACACCTAATTAGGAATTTGTTCTATTTTCTATTAATGAGAGAGGTCATGAGAGATTATGACGGCCAGTGTAGGGCAAAATGTAATCTGATTAATGATTAACAATTACAATTAACCATTTAATCTGTAATCAGATTACTTTGTAACAGATTACTAATGTAATCCATTTCCATAATTACATAATATAATCGATTAACGTGTAATGTGATTACAACTTAATCTGATTACACATTAATCGATTACAAGTTAATCCCACTACATGTTAATCTAATTAATGTGATTATATTTAAGATATTTAAGATATTTGTATTATTAATTCTTCATAAAACTCCCTAAAACTAATTTTGTACGAGAACAATACTATTTTCTTTCGATTCATTTCATTATATTATTAATTACTTCTAAGTAATCAACAAAGTAATCTGTTATAATGTAATTAGATTACAAAATTATCTAATTATATTGTAACAGATTACACATTTGATAGATTACATATTCTCTCATAAGTAATCTGATTGATATGTAATCGAATACAATTTAATTAGATTACTTTGTAATTTAACTAAACTGTAATGGAATTATTAATTAAATTACACTGCAATCAGATTACGCCCAACACTGATGACGTCAGTCTTTTTTCGAAAAAACTGTTAGTGAGATAGATTATCGTATAGGAGAAAACTATCTATGACTGAAAGGAGGAGCAAAGGCCTTCCGCATATTTTATTAAACTGCTTGTATGAAAGGAACAGTTTACCTCAAGTTGTCAGATCGACCTTCCTTTTTATTTGGTACAAATTGAAATTCATTTTCAAGTCATTTCTGATTTAATTAATTTTTGATTGCATGGCAAAAAATTTTATAAAATTTTATAGTTATTGTATTCGTAGCTTATTCATACTAGTCATATTTCTTTCATATTTATTCCTATTAATAACAAGTCTAACAATCTTTTTGATATGTACAGTATAAGATATATTGAGTTGAACATTACTGAATTATAGGCTACAGATATACATATATACTATATGCTAAATGTAGAAACTCAGTTAAGCTGATGAGACTATTTTATAATATATCATGAAGAGAATTAATGCATGCATATATGTATATTGTAATGAGTACAATAAGAGCAGCAATAAACGCTTGCTGAATCGTGGTATGCTCTTTTTTTTAACAATATAAAAGGAAAATCAAACAGGAAAAAAACCAAATGAAGGTAGAAATAAAAAAAAAAAAATAAGGACTATCCATTAAGCTAAAACTTATAGTTCAACAATAGGCCGAAAACACACTCTCTCTAGGATCAATTATTACTAGTCAAAAATTCTAATTTCATAGTAATTTTAAGGTTGTGTAAATTCGGCATTAAGCAAACATTATATATTTTTTTAATCTTACAAAGTATTTGCATATGAAAATGATTTTATTTTTATTCTTTACCATATTTATAGCACTTGTAATAAGTTAATATTTCAATTACCTCCAATAGAATTAGATCTAAAATAAAACTAATTTTTTAATTAATGATTTTTGTAAGAAATAATACCAAGCTTTATGAAAAATTGAATTAAACAATTTTCAGTAAAAGAAAAAAATATATTTAAAAGTGTACACCACAGAGACAAATCAAAATCAAACATAAAAGAAAACGTTATTTTGAATATTTAGAACATCTTCCGGGTCAAGATCAAGATGATAAGAATGATCGAAAAGGATGTCCCCAAAAAGGGAAATATAACTCCTGACATCGAAAGTTCTGATTCTAATAGCACTGATGAAAAGTATAGGTGCTGCTGCATAACAAATACTTGTGTGGAAAGATTGAAGAAAGGCAATTTTGGTAGAAACCCCTCTAAAAACCTGTAATATTTGTTTGAACACTCACAGGAAATCAGGACCATCGAAGTGTGATATGAGCTGAATAGCACCGGAAGATCTTTATCTTACTTCAATACATCCATCATAGATCTATGTGAAAATGCTCGAAATAGTCCAATCGCATATTTTTTTCTCTCCCATCTAGTTGGACTGAGTGGCTTAGAGCTGACGTTCTTAATTGGATTTACTACTTACACCAAAGCATGAAACAACAAGAAAAAAAGGAGGCTTATTCACAGTTAAAATTTTTTGTTGAACACAGGGATCCCACTTTGTTAAAATTTTGTGTAGTATATTCAATAAAAATTCGTATTGAAATTAGCGCAACTGTAGTAGATTTTAATAAGTTCTTAAAAGAAGTGATAAACTAGATTTCAATTAAACTTTATTCAAAACAATTTTCCTAACCTTGTCCTATAACGGTGTTTTCTGCTACATTTATGAATTCAAAAAATGTCCACATACTTTTACTTCATTTTACAAGACCTTGTGCAGTGTCAAAACCTGCGTATATATCAACATTGATCGGGTAATGGATATTTCTAAGGGTTGTGACTATGCTGTGTCTATATCAGAAGTTGTTATGTTTTTTTGAATAATTCTCCACGGAAATTTTTTTTTATGATATTGGCTATTCGCAAAATTTACAACAACCGACTCGTAAAATTACCTTAGGTACCCGGCCGAATTCTTGAATGAACTGAATGTGCTACTAAAATATTTCAACTCCCCAAATTAGGGAAAAATCTTACAATATATGCATGCCTTCTAGAGCTAAAGAAGATACAAATGTTCAATTCGATCAAAGACTAACACAACACTAAGAGATTAGGGGAAAATATATTGTGGGATTCGCAAGAGAGATCTATCCGGAAAAATCTTTCAGCAAAGGTACAACATAGAACCCCTTTTCTCAGAATACACACCTACCATGATGTAAGAATAGTCCATTCAAATTAGCAAAAACAGAAAAATTAATTGGTAAAAAGCAATAATTTCGTGGAGATCTTTATTTTGGCATGCTTTTGAAGCTAGTAAAAGGCCTGACCTCCTACCTCCAGTTTTTTCATCATTTCTCGGTAATCGTTGATCCAATTGCGATGAAAGTTATTATAGAAATTAAAGCTAATTAAATTCTGTATAAAAAAGACGTAATTCATTTTTTTCATATCTTGAATATTTTTTCGGTTATACACTGTTGAATATATATGTATTTTCGGTCTCAGGACTCGGCGTGATGTAGGAAAGGTCTAAATTTTTTCTTAGAAATTCACTGGAAATTTGTTTCTAATAATGTTTATGCATATTGGAGGCAGACAACGGGATGATATTTTAAATGCGTAGAAACTAAAAACATAAATTCAGGAGTACATCAATAATTAAAAATTATTTCTGTGTTTACCGATGTATTACAGAGATACTAGTGAAAATATGAATAGAATGATTTATACTTATTTTTAAAGAGAATTTAATGAATTTTGCAATAACTTTCATCGTGATCGAATCAGCGACTACAGAGATATGCTGAAAAACTGGATTGGAGCACCTTTTTTCAAGATGGCGGATCAAGCCTAGGAGGTAGAGGTCAGGACTTTTATTATCTTCAAAAGTATGTCAAAATAAAGGTCTTCACCAATTTGTAGCTTTTTAATAGTAAATTTTTCTATTTGCATCGTTTTAATCTAATTTCTATAACCCCTAATGCAGTTATCATTGTTTTTGTTACACTTGTCATGCTAGCGACTGTCATTTGTTTTTCCTATTTCTGAATATTTAAATTCTGGATTTACTATTGCAAGCTCATTTTTTATCTCTATAATCATTTTTTGGGAGTCGATGATTTTACTTTACCAAGTCGCTAGATATGATTCTAAGCTAATTCCTTTTTTATTGCAATTTCTCATTCAGTGACTTTTAAATATTTATTCTCAAATAATTCCTGAACTATGATTTTATTCCTTTCATATACAAACTCATAGCATTGGACCATTTCATTCGATTCAGTTTCATCTCTTCCATTTAACAAAAAAGTACTCAGCACACACTGTTCAGAAATTTCAACGTGATCGTCGTTTGCCTTGAAGAATTTATCTTAAAAAAAGAACTAAAAATATTCTCAAATTTTTTCTCACATTCTGTTCTCTGTTAGCGAAAGGCAACTCCAGAAAGTTTAATACGTTCTGAATTATTCATTCTGTGAATAAAAAAAAAAGAGGACAGTTTTTCAAATTCTTCGATATGTACTTAGTACTTACATATGCATGTGGGTAAGTAATACTTAGAGATAGTGTTATTTCAATTGAATTTGATGAGTACCTACTTGCTTAGTTTATTATATTTATAAGTTTCTAACGCTCAGATTTTAATTGACTAAAAGGAAAAAGAAAAGAAATGATAATCGATCAACATAAAAGAAATAGATAAATCGGAAAAGTTAAATTGACCCACGGTGAAAAACACGACAGAAACAAGAACGTAGGGGTTATTATTATTTTAAACGAAGGATATTTTTGAATTCCAATAACACTCCTGTTTTTTTAAGAATAAACAAATAAAAAGCTAGAAATGATCTAAAAATAATTCTTATGATGATGAATGCCCGTATGTAATTTCGTATGGTCACCCATCTGTGCAAGTTTATTTAGAGTTGAAGTAGTTTTTCGCATATACATACATACTTCAAGAATGGCTCGTCGGACAGTAATAATGATTATAATCATTTTCATGAGATTTTATATTTTGAAGAACTTTGGAATACAACAAAAATATCTAGGACTGATCGTTTTCACAGTATTCGTAAAAAATCTAAACTTTGATATGGCAACACCACCACCGATTTAGCCCATTTTTGAAATTATATTTACTATTGCTTTGGAATCACCACTTACCAAATTTCAGTTCTCTACGCTAACGCGTTCTCGGGTGGCTAGTGTTCAAAAACATAGTAAAAAGCGAAATTTCTGTATGGCAGCCCTACGTAAGAGTTGCCCGATTTTTCGATTTTCGAACTTTTTTTTTTTAAGAACCCCATGTGCAAAATTTCAGTACTGTAAATGATCGCGTTCTCGAGTTATCGTCCGGACGGAAATTCAGACGGACGGACATGCAAAAATCAAAATAACTTTTATAATTATTTTTTAAGAACCCCGTGTGCAAAATTTCAGTACTGTAAATGAACGCGTTCTCGAGTTATCGTCCGGTCGGAAATTCAGACGGACGGACATGCAAAAATCAAAATAACTTTTATAATTATTTTTTAAGAACCCCGTGTGTAAAATTTCAGTACTGTAAATGAACGCCTTCTCGAGTTATCGTCCGGACGGAAATTCAGACGGACGGACATGCAAAAATCAAAATAACTTTTATAATTATGCGGAGATGTCTAATCCATTTTGGTTTTCAATTCAATTCAATTCAATTCAATTTATTAATCTTAGGGGATAGTACAATAAGATATAATAATCTTTTGCCTGTACCGAACAATATTGCGGAGAAAGACTTCTACTAATACTAAAACTAATACTAATACTAATATATAATTAGAATAGAAAAATAAACAATAAGGAAACATTTGATAGCTAATTCAAAATTAAATGTTAATGATAAAAAAAGAGAACAGAAATAAGAAAAAAAAATAAAAAAGAAGAAAATGCATTATAAATTGGTAGAAAATTGTAAAAAAAGAATTTTGTAGAGTCGAGAGCGGAGGAAAAGTTACATATAAAGTACATGCGGTTTATGAAGTTAGATTGTCGGGAGGGATATATTGGGTAATAAGCCTCCGAAAGACACCCATCGAGCGCGTTCCCTGCAAATCAGCAGGAAGTGAGTTTCACACACGAACTGTTCGAGCGAAGAAGCTCTCCAGATAGAGAGTCTGTGTCGACGTATCAAAATGTTCACATTTCTAGAAGATTGGATGAATACAAGCTCACTATACAAGTAGGTGGGATTTTTTGAATAAATAAGTTTATGGAGGAATATTAAAGCCTTGCGAAACCAAATGAACATTCCAAAAACCAGCCAAGTAGAGCGTGCCGATATGGAGAAACATGGTCAAAGCATTGCAGCCCGAAAACAAATCGCGTACATTCGTTGAAAGCAACATTGATCTTTCTTCGACAGACTGCGTCTAAATGAGGAAAAATTACGCTGCCACTGGTAAAATGAGGCATGAGTAGTTTTTTGACAAGCTTCAAGTGGAATGACCTTGACGACGAACGATATTATTAATATGGTTACAGAACGTCATTGAGGCATTGAAATGAACTCCCAGGTTCCTCACTGAATCAGTATATCGCAAAATCTTCGAATCTAAAAAGACTGGAGGAAGATCATTAGCATCCACAGTCCCTTTAAATATCGCGATCGATTGGGATTTATCAGGATTAAGTACCAAATGATTCTCCACGGCCCAATTTGAAACCCTAACTAAATCGGAATTGATGTGGTCTGCACAATCGTCCATGAGGCCTATTGGGCGTGCCAAATATAGCTGAACATCATCCTAATACAATCCTAATGCAATCCTCAATAACATTAATGTAAGTACAGAACAATTCTGATCCAAGTATGGATCCCTGGGGCACGCCACATGATAACGAAACCGCATTAGATATAGAGCCGCCGACTTTGACCTGTTGGGATCTATCAGACAGGAAAGAATAAATTAAGCCAACGGCAGACGAAGAAAAAATAAGCTTATCTGACAACTTAGACAGCAATTTAGTATGGCTAACACTATCAAAAGCCTTAGAGAAGTCCAGCAAGGCCAAAAGGCACAATTTATTATCGTCCAAAGCCCTGCGCATATCAGTCGATACTTTTAGGAGATCAGTTTCACAAGTAATTATTACTCTGATTTGAAGATTCCATTATCTGAAGGGACATGATTTTTTCAAAAACCTTAGAAAGGAAGCATAATAGACTAACCGGTCTGAAGTCATTTAAATCGGCAGGGGGACTTTTCTTAGTTATCGGAATCAAATTATCGATTTTCCAGAGAGAAGGAAACTCAGAAGTGGTAAGACAAGTGTTAAATAGATGTAAGACCGGAGTGAGTATCCAGGGAAGAATATATTTTATGAATTTGGGGGGATTTCATCCGGTCCGATAGCATGCGATTTAATGGAAAAAAAGCCTTCCAGCACCAACACAGTTAAAGCTGAAGCCATCTGACCTTGTCTGAAAACTGCCATGTCTATCATAGACTGATGATATCTGGGCGTTAGAGGACTGCGATGATGTGAAATGTGTATTAAGTGCATCTGGATTAACATTGCAGCCTGCATATTCTTTCCAAAAACAGCAGCCTTTTTCAAATTATTCCATAGTTTTTTGGGTGGGAGATCCATATTAAACTTTGAACGGAAGTAATGACGTTTAGCAGCTCGAAACTTAGAGTTCACTTTATTTCGCATAGTTTTATAGCGTTTGTGATTATCGTCAGTTCTGAGACGTAAGTATTTATGATAAAGGAAATTTCGCTCATTTATCATTATGTTGATTTCGTGAGAGAACCATGGGCAGCCAAGATGTTTAGTAGTACGAATGCGCACCGGTGCATATTTGTCAAGTAAATCGACGATGACTGAATTAAAAGAGCATAATTTGTCATTAATCGTAGGCTGGAGAAAAAATTTATCCCAAGAAAAAAATGAGCATTCCTGTAGCAAAGCGTTCACATTAATGATATCGAGGTCACGATAGGCAAAAGTCTTGGCAGCTCTCCTTGCGCAAAGCGAAAATTCGTAAGTGATGAAAAGCATATCGTGATCGAGTATTGTTGGAGGGGTAGTCTGTTGATGCAAAAGAACCTATTTACTATCCGAAACAAGGAACAAGTCAAGTAAATAAGGGTTAGAAGTATTAAAGTAGGTGAGTAAACAATTAACAGTGCTCAGAAGTAATGCTTGCATCAAGTTCTTGAAAGTCACCGCCCGCGGATTAGTTAAAAGGAGATTGACATTGAAGTCACCACCTATAATCAGATTTGTGTAAGTGCTTGTTAGGTGCGGAATGATTTTTTCAAACTCTGAGGCGGACTCAATACTAGTACAATCGGGTGGACAGTATACAGCGGAAAAAATACACTTATCATTTAAACTACTCACTTCAACACAAATAAACTCCAAATTGCAAATTTTAGATCTATAGTTAGTTCCTCACTAACAAATATAACAACGCTGCCTCCCATCCTCAAATCTCTATCGTTACGATAAGACCTACCTATATCCGGAGAAGGAGACCAAAGAAGATGGAATAGACGAGTGAAACCACGATTCACTGACTAAAATTGCATGAATGTCGTTATTATTTCTTTGCGTTATAAACGGAATGACATACTTAGTATACGCTATAGATTTCATCAAGGGTATACAAACATATATACATACATACCGACTCCAAATGATGACGGAAGGTAATACTATTTCTAAATTTGGCATTTAATACAGTGACATTTGACGTAGGTAGTAAATTCTATAATAGCAAAATATTAGCTGCGTTTGAGGTCTTGTACCCAAACATATAAAAACATTTTAGAGATAATTTGACTAAACTTAGAATTAAGTCAAGATAAATAAAACAAAATGTGTTGAAGCTAAAAAAGCAAGTTATTTAGACAGGAGCAATGACGAGGCTGCTGTCCAAATCACTTATTTGTTTCAGGTGGAATTGAAGATTTGGTGTATCTTTACTATTTTTCATCTGGATCCTGATATTTTCCGGCCTAGTTAAAGTAAGCAATCCTTAAGCTCCTGCTTTTAAATGTTTATATTTAGGATGAAACTAAATTGGTGATGATGTCATATGAAAGGATGAACATTATTATCGATTGGTGCTATTGTCGAGGTTTTCTTTTCTTTTGAACTAATGTTGGATATATAATGAATTAGATGTCTATCTGTTACTGCTGAAATTTGTTTGTCGTCCAGATATGCTTTTTTTTTGCGTTATAGTCTCGAATTAATTCAGTCTGTCAAGGTAAGCTCCGCCTTAACATTTCACAGGTAGGTAGGTATATAAATAAACTTTAATTTCAGAATGCTTGTAACAAAACCATCCGCAGTGTGATTTCAAAGAAAATTTAGGATAACATAAACACGTTTTACTCTCCTCTTTTAAGTCCTTCATTTTACTTTTTAGTTACCGGATAAGTTAGGTCCCAATGTTGGGCTTAATCATAAGAACTAGGCAATTCAAATACCTGTTGGCTATAAAATTTACAAAAACTAATTTCTTCCAATACAATTTCGAATTAAATTTAATGTACTTAAATTCATTCAGAAATTCATTCAATATTCGTTTAATATTCTTTTCTTTGCTAAAAAAAAAAAAAGTCATTTACTAGTTCATTTGTAGTTCATTTGTCATAACAGTCAAAATTGCGTGTCTCCACTGGCGTTTGATCTATCTAGCCCACTGACTTATATCAATGGACTGAGCGTATTGTCTTTTTTCTATAGGAAAGAATGGCGCAAGTTTTATAGTTTTCTCTTTCGCGCTATGGCATATAGTTGGAGCTACCAATACAAAATATCGATTACTGAACGTTTTCTTATTTATTTATATATTAAAGGAGTTAATGCGATTGTAAACAGATAAATCCACTTACTTACAACCGTTAAACAAATGTAAACTTTAATTAAAAACTAAAAAGGAAAAGAAGAAGAACAAAAAAATATACATAAAAATAGCTCAAATTAGAATGTAAGTAATACAAAAGAAAAGTATACAAAAAAAAAACTATGTAATGCATAGAAGACCTAAGCGGAGAAAACAAAACCAACAATTCAATAGCGTAGTTAGTCCATTAATTGCTAAAAAACCAAGCAACATCTGATAGATAATAGGAACAAAAAATAAGAAATAAGATAATAAATAAAGGTGACTTAAGATGTATAATAAAAAAAAAAGTATATCAAATAAGCATGAAAGCAAAGGAAGTAGAATATATAAAGAAGAGGAAGAACGTAGCAGAAAAAATAAGAAGAACCAGATCACTTTAATTTAGAATGGAGAAATTATTTAAATGATTTATTATGACCAAGAGGTTCCGCTTAAAATCGAATAGCTGTCACTAAATACATTTAAATCGTTATATAAGATATTGTGGACCTTTTAAATCCTAATCAAACGACGTGCTTCTAAGGATAAAATGGAGTATCTGGCCAATCTGTCATCATAATCCACATATGAGCCAATGAATCTACGTTGAATACTCTCGATTTTGCTTCAGTACGTCGCGTCGTATAGAAAGGTTTCCAGATTGGAAAAGCGTACTCTAGTATAGATCTAACCAAGGTATTTACATAGTTATATGTGAAGAAAGCCGATTAGAAGGCTCAGCGCACCTTAAGACAAATGCGAAGGTTTTAAAAGTTTTGTTGGTAATATGATTAATGTGCGAGTCAAAGAGAAGCTTGCTATCAAATAAAACTGTTAAATCATTGATTTCTGATACGCGTATGACAGAGACGGTGGCCAAATTATAATCCCAGAATAATGTTGGTCTGTTTTCTTGAGAAGCATATGCATTTGATTTTATTCACGTTTAATGATAGTTGATTTTTATTACATCAAGTCAGCAGCTTCTGAATGTCATTTTACAGGTATTGGCACTAGGATAGATCATTTATAACTCGATAAATTTTGGTGTCAACGGCATATATTAAGGAAGCAGAGGATAATTCATTAGGGGGGGGGGGGAGATCATTAATATATAATAAGAAGAGAAGTGGTCCAAGAATGGAGCCTTGGGGAACACCCGGTACATTTGATGTTTTTTGTTGGCTACAGATGCAATCACCACAGGAGAATAAGATAAAGATAGTATTTACCATGTTCCATTTCTCTTGCTCATACGCAGGATTCAGGTAAAAATAGCATTTTGAAAATTAAAGTCAGAATGAGTTTAATTTCTTATAAGAGTGCTTATAAGCGATTTAAATATCACTTAAACACAAGAAAGATATTTTTTTTAATTTAATTTAATCTTCAGGTGTAAAATTTTTTGTGCTACATGAAATAGCAATTCGCTCAGTACATTGTTATAAGTCAGTGCTCTGGTCCGTAAGTTAAAGTAGAACAGCGATGATTAATAAAAGGGAAAACTATATATGTATGTATGTAGTGACAGAATGAGCGTCAATGGACTGCTCATATAGGAAATGCCGTGGTTCAAATACTCCCACTTAGGATGCTGAAAAATATGTATATAAATAAAATAATTAATTTTGCAGAAAACGGTGTTAGTAAACCGGGTTCAGTGTCTCCCGTGTAGTTAGGTTAAGCAAAACTTAATTTCGGTTTATTACTACCGATCTGTCCTGATGACCACTCAAAATGCAAGTGATTTAAGGTTGGAACGAAATGTGTTGCTGGCGCTGGTGCTCACGCTTGAAGCTGGCGCTTACCTTGTAGCTGGGTATGAATACAATGCTGCAGCTTAGTTATATCAAAACTAATTTGATATTTTATATTTGATTTCATATTTCCGATTTTATTTTCAAATTTTTATATAGGGGATCCCACAATTTATCTTTTCTTTTCATTATTTCGATGAACTTTTCGGTATCAAAATTTTCCATGTTGACGCCAAAAATTAAAGTTTGGCAAAAGTGCGCTACAGCGCCAGCACCAGCTACGCAATATGTCGCTATCATACGAAAATCCTACTGTTATATTTTGACAGTGTGCGCTTCAGCACCAGCGCCAGCGCCACATTTAGTTTCTCACTTTAATGCTTCTTGCATTTCACTTTTTATAGCTGCGAAAAGCATTGCGTAAATGGAAGCTGCGCATCTCTTGGTGGTTTTAGCCAAAGATAACCTAATAAGAAGATAGCAGTAGAGCAAAATTGGAAATTTTTGGTGTTTTTTTTTAGAATGAAACAAGTAATTTCATATACTTTCGCCTTTTCCATGAATGGGGAATAGAGTTTGGCTATGCACTATTGTAGTGCAACTGACACAACGAGTTAAAAACAAAAATCAAGAGAACGTAGGATTACCCGAACGACAAAATCTTATTGAATTTCTCAAAATTTTATCAAACTATTCATAATAATGTACTTCGGGTCACACTACCTCCCATTTTTAAGAAAAAGATAAATTTCGCTTTGGCCCAGATGCTGAAAGGAGATGTAAAATTCCTCTCAAATAAAATTCTCATTTTTCCCGAAAATATCAGAGAATCTAGCATGAGTTTCTCCCACGCAGAACGAATGTAAACAGCAGCACGTGCTGTTCAAATATCATAGGATTATAGCAACAACATGTGACCAAACTCTGTCAATATATCATTAAAACTGGTTTTCATAAAAGCGCGGGAACGTTTTATGAGAACAAAATCTGAAAACTCCGCCCTTATTCGAAATAAACTGCCAAGCCAAGACACTAGAAATTGTCAAAACTTGAAATTTCTATTCTTGGTATTTTTTTGAGCAACCCGTTATTAGTTGGTTGAAAAAAAACCCTTATTACAGGATAGGCGCCTCCAAATCATGTTAGCATACTATCATCGTTCCAAAATTTTGGATGTTTTCAATGAGTATTCCTTCGTAGTTGTAGAATATTTTAAAAAGAAGAAAGAAAAAATAAATAAAACTTCCTTTTGTTATTAGTCACAGATATATTTCATACCATTCTCTAGAAGCTTTTGCGCTTAAATAATATCTCTTCATTTTTCAATGCTTTCTCTTGCACACCTTGGAAGATTATTTCCTACAGGGTATACGACAACTAACTAGAAATGTATCTACGTAAGAAGAACATATCTAAAGGCGATTATGCTAAAACACTTTGGCAACATTACCAATTCCATTACCGTTAACCACTAAAGGAGTGAAACCGTCCAACAGAATGGTCCAGAAGTGACGGTCCATAAAAATATTTCAGAGAATCCCAAACAATTTTTTACCACTTTACTCAATTGTCTTCCAAAAAATATTCAAATGCCGTTGAATATTTTAGGAAGTTCCCGCAGGGAAATTCTGGTTTCGTAGTACAAGTTCAGCACTGGACGTGGAAAAAGAGTTAACGGCAGGAAGAGTGTAACACTAACTTTTTTTACTGGTGGGTTTCCCGCATATGTAAGTAGTTGAGTGCATGTTTGAACAAATGTTGAATGGTGCTTGGATAGCTTTGGGAAAAATGGGAAAATAGGAAAATTTTATCAGAAACGATGATTGGAATAGAAACGCTTTAGGGAGAGATATATACTAACTTCTAGCAAATTTGATTTTTTCGCTTATATCATATTATGTACCTATATATACATACATAATTCTGTCTATATACATATATACTATATATTTTTCTAAATGATACCAACAAAAAGAACGTTGAAAGTTTTATGCAAATTTTTGTTTATTTGTTTTTTACATTCAGTTTAATATCTTCAGTTTTTACCTCTCTTCCAAGCTAAAATTAGCCTTAAACATGAACGGGAGGGAGATATACGTAGGTACCTATGTCTTGTAATTGCAATTTTCAAAAATTATAAAAGTTTTCACTATGCCACCTTCAAGTGTGGTATATGTGTCTTTTAGGAGCACTAAATATCCTGGCCTGTTTTTTTTTATAGTGTCATTACCTCAGCAGAACACCCCATGAATATTATGTGAACTCATGTCTTACCTTTAGTTTCCAGCAACAGACTTGACATTTGCCATAATTTGGAGAAAACGTATGCAATCTGCGCTTTACAGTACTGAATGGATTCAACAGAAGTGAATAGAATCAAATTACATGCATGTCTCCTCAGCAAACTCCAAACAGTGTTATCACGCCCTGAGGTGAGAAACTTGCACCAGAACTGCATTTTCGCTCCAACCTAAATTCCGCTGATTTACATTTTATTCTGGGGGAGTTTTTGCATAAAAATGAATATTTTATTTCATATTAGTTTCTGGGTTATGAGCGCAGCCATATTCCCCATTTTCTACGTATCATCGTTCATACGAGGACGGAATTTTGCATGAGTAGAGGATTTTGTGTTTTTTTTTCCTTTCTTTATTGCGATGGTATTTGGCAGGAAACGATGTTGGTTTTTGCCTCTTTTCAGTATGTAAAATGACATGCAAAATGTAAATAGTTCCTGTCTGCTTTGTATTTCATTCTGGTGCAGAGATACTCTTTCTAAGTTTACTCTGTCAAAAAATAAATACATAAAATAAAATAATAATTTTTCATAGGCCTCATAATATTTAAATTGAATTTACATCTGTATTCCCATTCTGTATTGAGTTCTAAAAATAATCTTGTTAGGGTCTTTAAAATTTTGTTTCATGTGAAAAATTTAAGGAAAAATTATTAATTTTCATATACTTTAACTTAATCTGGTTGAGTAGTGCGAGAAAAAAAGAAGGAGTTGTGTTAACATAGCAATATTCGTCTGGTTTTCAATGAATTTATAGTGTCCCCATGGTTGCATCTACTTCTATTCAATTCAATTCAATTCAATTCCTTCATGCATATTAGGCGAAATTGAATTAAAGCTCATTTTTAATGATCAATGTTTGAAGTCTCTAGAGGTTCTTAAGCAGGATTACCTCTCAGCAGTCCACTTTTCATCTGTAAGAACATTTGATGCAAGAGGATATTTTATTACTGAGTCCTTCATTAATTACGGTTATATTCACTTCACATTTGATCTCAAATGATCTCTCTTCCAGTAAGATTATTCCATAGAATAACGCAGGCATAGGTTAAAGTTCATTAGTTTTTCAGTGCGGGCACACCTACCTAATGAAGTAATGGATGTCTAAATTTTGAAGGAATCTAAGAGAATAGTTGTAATAGAAATAAACGTAATACTATATAGAAAAAGACTGATCGATAGAGCGTGATCATCTACAGAATCTTAAAAAACAATCGAATACTTCCACGACAACCGCGGGAAGCTGACAACTTTTTGAAACTCTAGTACATAATCAAAATGAGATCAATAATTTTAATATATTTGTTTACATTTAATACATACCTTTTTATTAATATTTATTTATTACTAAAATGGGCGATGAAGACAGAGATTGCGCCTGTCATCTAGTCACTGCGAGCTAAAAGATTGTCTTTTTGACATTGACCCTAAATGCCCTAAGTCGCTCATGTAAATTTGAGGTCTTTTACAAAAGTTATGACGTTTTTGGGAGTCATCTTTGCAATAGTCTCTCGCAATTGGAATGCCTTTTGTAGATGTTTTAGCTTTCTGCGGCCAAGAGCTTCACAGTCGCAGAGGACGTATTCAGCAGTCTAATCGCCTTCCATATAGAAGCGCTATCAACCTTACCCATCTTCTGAAGATAATATCTGAGTGGGTAATGTCCACCAATAAGTAGGCCTGTTATGAGCCTTAATTAATATCACATGCCTATGTTCAGAGTTGTAAACGCTAAGTTATAGCAAAAAATTCTTGAAGCGAATACCCTAAATTTCAGTGCCAAGTCTTCTTCTTTGGTCAATCAGTTAAGAGTAGATGGACACTCTTTCATTTTGATTCCCTCCTTTCTCTAGATAGATATGAATGATTCCACTTTTTTTCATTAAATACAGTCGATTTTTGGTAATATTTTGAAAAATATATATTTTTTTCATTTTTCAAGAATATTTAATTTTTGAAATTCTAAGATCATAATGGCCGAGTTAAAATCATGAAATCTTTCCAAAATTATTTCAAACAAGATGGTAAGAGGGTGTCGCTAGCTTAAGAATCAATTTGACGCAAATAAAATGTTTGATAAATTCGGCTTTGATTTTCGAATTTTGAAAATTTTGCCAAAACGCAATATTATAAGAAGCTTAACTGTGAAAATATAATCCTAATTGGTTTCGAATTACTCAAGTTTTATGGGAGATAAAACGAAAAACCAATGTAGGAATTTTCCGCTATATCTCCCTCCCCGAAAATATTCCAAAGCGTCTAAGTAACGCTTTTTCCTGACAAATTGTTTTTCAGTTAAGATCGATAAGTCAAAAATCGATTTAATTTTCAATACACATTTTCGAAAGATATAAGTGATAAAGAAAATTTTTAATTTCGAAAATATATTCAAAGGTTAATGTGGGCAATTCGTTATAATTCAAAATTTTTTTTCACCGATATTTATGTAGTAAGGAGTGGTGCAGAAAAAATTGACCCATTTATTTTTGTTTGCAGTAAAAAAACTAAATTCAATTTATTAATAAAATTTCTATATTTTGTTTCTTGCAACTTAAACTTTAAAATACATAAGTTATCTCGATTTCATTATTTTTGTTTTGGAAGAATGTTTTAACTTTGTTATTCAATCCGCGCATTATATTTAGAACAGTTATATTAGTAACATTTCTATATGCTGTTTTTCCATTTATTTCTGAAAACAACTTCATTTTTGGCAAATTCCTTTCTTTTTCTAAGCTGAATTGGCTTCCCTTGCCACGATAATGGCCTTATTGGTCCTTTACCATTCCATTGTTGCTTTTGCGTAATGACTGGTAGCCAAATATGGCCAGACAATAACAGACCTTTTATAAAAACGTAAAAGTCTTTTTTGAAGGCACTGATTGATGTACACATTTGAGTTTATTGTTCCTTTGATAATAAGTTCACTGCTTCGTAAACCGCAAGAACAGATCGCCTGCCAAATCATGTACTTCTTGGAAAAATTTGTCATTCCTTTTGTTGAAAATATTCTGGATACCCCACTCCGACGTTTTGCGTTCGTCACCTGGTAACTGCGAAATGTCTGCTTTGCAATAGGTTTCATCATCCATAACGACACAATCGTATTTCGTCAGGTAGCTCTCATAAAATTTTCTCGCTCTTCTTCTTGCTGTTTTCTTTTCTTCTTCCTTCCTCAGCGGACTTTTTGCTCCTTATAGCTCCTTAATCCCCGGATTTTGTTATATCTGTGCCCTGTAGACTTTGATGTTCCTGCCAGTATCACCATATATCTTACCGAAGGTCCCGATTTCCGAGAATAAGTACCTTTCATCTGTTTTATGACGTCTGGACGATATGGCCCTGGTTTTCTGCCTGATCCACGTATGCTTTCTATTGACTAGTCCCACCAATACTTTGCTATTGCCTTTTTACCGTGGAATAACTTGTATTCAGGTCTTTTGAAATTTTTAAAAATGAAATTGTGGATTTTCCAAATATTTGGACAAATCATTTCACGTACTTCTTTTTCGCTTCGAGAGATTTTAACAATTTCACTTCCAATACACGAATAATTCATATAAATTCAGAGTTCAGTATTTATGGAATATTTTAACAAAAAAACCCAGACCTGGAGTATTGTAATTTTGCAGGTATAAAAATAACTTAATTGGTCAATTTTTCTGGACCACTCCTTATTATCGCGTATGTCAAAGTTTTATTTATAAAAGCCCAAGGAATTTGATTTTCTGATTGACTAAAATTTAAAAAACGAGAGGCTTCTTTGACTAGATAGTGTTATTAAAAAACAAAAACAGTTATTCATTTTTAGTGGCTAGAAAAATTTTACATTATCTTAAAAATGTTTTAGCAACCCATCCTGTGTAATATTTTATGGAATAACCCAGTAAATTTAAAATCCAAATTGCACACAATAAAATGCCGTCTTCATAAGTAAACCAATTCTCAACCGAATTCGAAGTTAGCGTAGAAAATTACAATTCTTGTATGGAAACCTTACGCACCTTTTACTACAATTTCAGCTCACTAAATCAAAGCTTTGTCAAGGCTGTATGCTGAAAACAGACAATTAGATGAGCGAACTGGTGTAAAGTTAGTAGTTATACAAGATTTGCTCAACCATAGCTCAGCTGATAGGCCCACAGTTCTAAAAATTTCTATCATCGATTAGAACATGGGTTCGAGTCTGAGCAAGAGGAGCTGCGATAACAATATACCAACTTTCAAGTGTTCAGGCAAAACTCAAATCGAAACTCATATCTACTGTCCTACACCCCTAATTCCCTATATTATGCTCCTCCCCCTGCCAAAGTCAAATAAAAAAAAATATATTCCCTGGCTGTAGCTATTAAAAAAAAAAACAAAAAATAGTTATCAACTAAGATAAATTAAATCTCCTAATGAAACCAACAAGCAGATCAGCATTAGTATTTAGGCAAGCAGTTAAATTCTCTTCCTTTATTATAGAATCAAAGCGGTACTGGAAGATTTTTACCTGGAAAAAAAATTATTTGAATTATAATAGAACATTAGTGGTGAGGGGTGAACTTTTATTTAGAACTTTTATTAGATCACGGATAGCTAAATAAGTTCATAAAGTCCTTTGAGATTTTTTTTTATATAATGCACAAGTACCATTTCATTTCAAAAATAGCAAAAATAATATAATCTAAAGTGAAACTCTTTCAAATGCTACAAAATGTTTTGAATTTTCAGATCTCTTATTAAAATTTAATTTTCTTCTGCACTTGGCTCCAGTTAACATTGTTATTAATCCACTTTCACGAATACCCTTTAAAAGTATGGATATACACATGTATGTATGTACACAAATATATACTCTATACTCCTGTAAATTTAGCCTTTAGGAGCTTCATTTATGATTGAATTGTAAACACAAATAACAGGAAAAGATTCGCTTCAGAGATTTTCAAAAGAATAATTTCGCGGAGTTTATTCAGAGGCCTTAAACTAGAAAGAACTGAGATCTCGAAGTTAATTTGAGTGATATTAAAATTGTAATTTCATTATTATCTGACAGAATTTATAATATTTCATATTTGTCGTCCCAGTGAACTTGCTCCGTGTTTCCACAAAAGGGTAACCCACCTACCTACATATATTCCTGCCTGCTGCTTTAGGGGTTACTGGGCTAAAACGGAATCATCTCTCTGTAAAGCTTAAAGTTTGGAGTGGATCAATAAAATCAAAAATCCATCCTTTTTGGATTTCATCCTTTTTTTTTTGTTTTTTTTAGTATTCACTTCATCATACCGGCCAGATCTCTGCCATTTATCAATTTTACTCCCGATACATATTTATGGTAATGTGGGCAATTTGGTTTCTTTAAGGATACTTTACGACGCGAATAAGGATATTATATGATGGGCTGTGAGTGACTTTATGGATTGGAATTGTAAAGCTATTGGAGTTCGTTTTATTTGTGAATATACACATATATTGTCAGGCTCAGTGTTTGGGGGAAGCAGCTTAACGTAATTTATGAGCTCAGACACCAGATTGACCAAATGGTCTTAAAACGACCATTTTCTATATTGATTGCGTCCTCCTGAATGGCCACATTTCATTCAAAACCAGAAGTCCTATAAAATATAGCATGTATAAAGTATCTACGTGGGCACTTCAGTGGTTGTCTTCTATCCAGTAATTAAATGATTTGTTATTGGATTTAGGATTCTAGATGTCTCTACTCCATACTCTCTATATATGTATATATGTATCGCTAGTGAGAGAGTATGCCATTGTGAAGAATTCAAGGAGAGAGAAAATTGTGGGCTTTATCCTATCTTGCCATTAGTTAATTAAAAACTAAGTATACCTAGACATCATTAGTGATTCTTTCTTTGCATAAAAATTGCGAAATACACACAGAAGAAAATTTAAGAAAATTTTTTACGATTCAGATAGAAAGAATTAAGTGTTTATTGTAAAATTCTTTATTTTGAGAGCATTCCGCTCTTGTTCCCGGTATTTTATTCCAGGCCGCAATATCCTTGCTTTTTTTATCTTACAAGAAAATTTAAATGGAAATTTTCAAATTATTCAAATTATGCCTTGTCATTCTAACTGGACATAAGTATATTTATTTCAGGCGCATTTGCGTAATCCTTCATAAACCACTTATTATCCTTAATCTTTTTATACATAAACGACTTGTTTCTTTATTTCTGCAGCTATATAAATTTCAGAATTTCAGGATGAAATTTCTGAACTTTCTTAAAAAGCATATCAGTCCACATTATTTTCTAAAATTTAGACTTTGGCAGCTGCATCGGAGTGGAATGAGCGGATTAATTCAAACTTTCCGTAACAATTGAGTACTGAAATAGTTTTTTTTTGTAATTTATTACAAAATTAAAAAAGTATAATATTTTTAACTTTGAGTATGTGCAGTTATAAATCAAACATACACTGCAATGAATTATAAAAATATCACATGTCTTTACAAACGCATTGGCTATATAAATAAGTTATGAGAGATATTTGTTTAAAAAATACGTTGATTGAGAACATAAACAGTAATATATGCGAAGTGTGTTCCATCTGAGTTACCAACCTTCAATCAGATTTTAGTTAGTATACGTATTCCCCTAAAAAAGAAGTCAATTGAAGTGATCCAAGCAAATTCTTGAGGGCTCCGTAAGAACTAAATCGTTCTCCTGAATCGTGCTGACTGATCCACCAAATCCAATAGAAAACTGTGGGAGCAATATCGGGCGAATGTGCCGAGTGAATGAAGCTTCCTAGTCTGATCCTTCCAAATAATTTTTCACAGATTGAGCAACATGTGGTCTCTTGTTATCATGTTGTAAGATTACTTTGTTGTGTCTATTCGTCCATTCTTGCCGTTTTTGGGTAAGAGATCTTCATAAACTTATTGATTGGGCTCATCAGTAATAGTTTCTGAAGGTTTCAGTAGTTCATAGTAAATCACACTATTATGACTCGCTCAGATGCACAGCATAATCTTTAAATTATGGATATTGCATTTCGGGGTTAATAGGCTAGATTCACCTGTCTTCAACCAACTTTCGGACGTTTAGGATTATCGCAAAAATTAATTTCGCGTCAACAGTAATAATTCGGTGTAAAATCCCCATTCTTTTTCTCAGCCTTCAAGGCCTCTTTCACGCAATTGATATGTAACCCGATTTTCTTCCTTTTGAACCATTCTCATGGCGTGCCGACATTGGGGATTGCAATCTGGTTAATCTGATTAATTTAATACTGCAGTTAGTTTTTTTTTTAGTCTGGCACAGATCCCTAGTCGGGTAAAGCTTTTAATTCTGCATTTGAGTTTTATGGGTGTTCCAGAACGTTCTTTACCACTGACAACAAAATCTTTACTTTTAAATCGTCTAGACCAAGACACCCAAGTTTTTATGTGTAAAGAATGTTTACTATAAATTTCTGACATTAAGCGACAATTTTTGGCAGATGTTTCCTTTAAAGTTAAGTAATGCAGTAACACTTCCCGCATACGTTATTTAGTAGATACAAAACTCTCCATTTTCAATTGAGTAAAAATTCGTCTTTAAACTTGAATCAAATTGTATATACTGAATCAGGTTGCTGGCATCTAATACATTAATAATATAGTGTTGCCAGATTAAAATAAATGTGAGCTCTACTAATTACGACACCTACCGGAAATCAATCGAAACTTATTTCTATACCTAAAATTGTGGATTTCCGATGACCCATACAGGAAGAAAAATAGCTAACTCCTCAAGGTTTAGTCTCTCCGCGGTTGGCTGGTAGAGAAAGTTGTAGTAGCTTACAAGGAAATTTTAAAGGGGAATATCATTCTCATATAAATATGGTGAGGATGATGTAATCCACGAATGATAGTTTTTTCAGTGCAGTAATTTTCATTTCCTCTCAACTGCGCGGAAAATAAGATCTTTATTAATGACAACTCCAAGGTAAATATGGAATAGGTATGTTTCATGTAAACTTGCATAATTTTGTGACGTCATTGCTTGAAAAATTTTAGACGAGTTTGTTAATATGTAAGTACATAGAATGCCTTTAGTATGTTATTTATTTGTAAGTTTTTAAATAACATTTTCTGCAGCTGCGAAACTGTTTGCCATATTATACACAGCGTCTGATGCAATAGGATATAAAATGGAAAAATATCATTTTCGATGTACTAAAGCATTCTTATCCGAAATTTTTAGAGCGGAGCTCTCTAATTCTAATATTTCTGCGAATGGGTTGAACAAATAAGTGATTTCTAAATAGATTAATAAAATATAGAGGATCAGACATAAGCGTATTAAGAAGGTTTTATAGTTGCTTCATTAACCACATGACGTTGTTCAACGAGGAAACACTGAATCACACTTTAGAAATTTTCTCACCTTGTGGTAATATTTGTGGAAATATTTCACCGTCAAAAATTTTTTTTTTTTTATTATTTCTATGATTTTTGGAATCCATTATCGCACCGTTAACCATTATATGTATCTACTACATTAATTTATATTTAAAAACAAGTGAAAAAGCTAGAATTGGTCTAAGACCAATTCTTATGATACCCTAGATGAATGCCCGTATGAAATTTCGTATGGTCACCCATTTGAGCAATTTCGTTGTTGTTATATCACCAATAAAAATACACAGTTTTTGAAAATTTCAACTGTTTACCTATTACGGTTCATGAGATACAACCTGGTGACGGACGGATGGACGGCGAAGTCTTAGTAATAGGGTTCCCGTTGTTACCCTTTGGGTAACGAACCCTAGAAAGATTAAATTTTGTAATATAATATTTTTAACATTTGACTTAATTGTCATAGCTATCAATAATATTCAAGTATACAGGGTGTGCCAGACTAATATGACTATATTTTGCCAAATGATTCCTCTCATCCAGACAAGTAAAAAATTGTATGGCAGGGGGCTGGGAGTGGGGAGGGCAAAATGTCACCTTGTCGAGTTATAAGGTGATTAGTGAAATATTATCTTGTTTTCTGTTTTTTTTTTAAGTTTTTTAAATACCCCCACTAACACACATTATTGTTACAAAATTTCGAAAGCCCACAGTCTCCTCTTTAATTTAACCTAGTACACTTATGTTGTACCTATCTGTGATGGTTAAGGAGTTATGAGCTCTTAACTTATTCAGGTCACAGATAATTTGTTACCTTAGTGACTGAAAACACATCAAAACACGTCATCTTATAAAAATATCGTCTAATTTTGGTATGACCTAAACAGGTTAAGAGCTAATAACTTTTTAACGTTTACATTTAGTACATAGGTTAAATTAAAGAGGAGACTCAGGGCTTTCGAAATTTTGTAAAAAAAGTGTATCTTAATTGGGGTATTTAGAAAACCCGAAATATACAAAAAAGGCAGCAAAAAAAACCAAAATTTTAAATTTGAAGTGTCATAACTCTGTTGTGGGGAGGGTACGGGGGTGGTTGAGCAGTCGTTGGAAAGGCAATGAAATAACGCCGTCTTAAAATAGATAGCACAGGGTGTACTTTTGAATATATAGGGTGTTTAGTGAAAAAAGAGAGTATATTACTAATCACGCTGTAACTCGGCAGGGTAACATTATGCCCCCCACGCCCCTCTGCCATAAATTTTTTTACTTGTCTGGACGAGAGGAATCATTCGGCAAAATATAGTCATATTAGTCTCGGACACCCTGTATAGAGATAGGATATACCTTCAAGTAAATGACACCCAACCTCCGTTTCCTAGATTTTCATGGTCTCACTAATTCAATACATGTAATTGGAAATTAAGAGCATATTTTTGCCAGCCTCAACATATTCAATCACCCTTTTTTTTATGCTTATTAGGTTTTTTCCTAAAATTTGCATTATTTACCATTTACATATGGGTAATAAAACATCTGCTCCTGCCAAAAAACTCATTTCTAACATTCCTCACAAAAATAATAAATTAAAAAAAAAAATTTCAAGTCATTTACATATTTAGACAAAATGTGAAATATATACATATTTTGTTGAGGAGATGAAATCTCCCATAAAACGAAAGATGAATGATCCAATAATCCACAGAAGTAATATGCAAGAAATTGAAGATAAATCAAAACACACTCATATTACCATTATTCGCCTGAGGATATAAAATATAAATATAAATTTCCATTCTACTTGAAACACTTAATTCAACGTTACCAACCAACCAACTAACCAACCAACCAACCAACCAACCGTCCAACCAATAAGTATCTCGCTATGGTATCTACAGTAAATGGCGTACACGTGTATTTAATTAATCTTTTTTGGCATTGCATAAATTGCAAAATTTCTGAAACCTACCACCGAAATATTATTCTGGATCATGTTCCATAATTACTTGGAGCTTCTCAAAGGTATCGTTATTTATTACACTTTAACAAAGTCAAGAAATACATAATTCTCCCCGTTAAGGTATACATCCCAGGGTAGGATAAATGCTCAAGCTCAAGCTGGTACGTTGCGTTATAACCTAGTTTGGGTCTTTTTGAAATTTATGTCATTTGTAGTCGAAGTTTCATAATCCAGAAGCGGACATAAATAAGTCATGTTCAGCCCTCAGCGCCAGATTTCCATCTCTAGCAATGTCTTTCAGTCAGAGAACCGATGCTTTGCAGTGTATATGGGACAAACAAAATTAACATAATGAGCTTAATTTGCATGATATTGTCATAAATTTTAATCAAAAAAGTTTTTCGGACGAATACTTTTCACCAATGATTCTTTTCGACCGAGTGTTTAAGCTAAAAAGCCAGTAGTAGTTGAGTTGAATGCTGGCAAAAAGAATTGTCTGGAAACATTCTTGTCGAATTACAGACTCTACAGATTCTACGAAAATAACTTCACAACCTACAATTTTGTATTTTTAATCAATAGTGTGTATATATTAAATGAAAGAAAACTGCTGAAATGCAAGAATCCTGAGAAAAAAAAAGTCCTACGAAAATCGTACAGTGTCAAAATGTCTTTCTCTTTATTGGAAATATTTATTAATTCTAGATCCGTTCGGGAAAAAGTGATTTGCTGTCTCCCCTCTTTTTTTTACTTCTACGAAAATTTGTTTGCAATTATCCCCTTTGGATTAATTTCATTTTAGAATTGTCATGATTTCTTTCCTTTTGTGTAAAAAAAGGGATAATTAACTAATGGAATTTTATGGAACTTAGATTAGATCAAAGTAAACCGCGAGTATAAATAAATTAAAGCCTCCCTTCATTCTAAATGTGGGGTTTGTTATAGAACCCAAAAATTAAGATTCATTTGCGTCACATTGACAACAAATTACTGTTTATATATATATATATATATATATATATATATGTGTATATAAGTAAAGTAACTTTTTTTCGTCTATTTTCAATGTTACCTTTGTAAATCTACTTTTGTGGAATTTGTTTTTACTTAGCTATACATATACATATAAACAAAATTAGCCGTAAGGAGCACGACAAAACCCTTGTAGTTTCTGACAAGACGAAATGTCCAGTCACGTTTATCGTGTCAGGTGACAGTAGTTAATAGTAGCGGTTTGGTTTACCTACTGGTTAAATAAGTAGAGAGTTCAATTGTGGGCTTGAATGCCAGGATATTGAAACTTAACAGGAAGCAATTACGAAACCCCTAAATAATTATAATGACTTAAGACCCTCAATAAATATTCACACGATACTTCAAAACGTTCATTTATAAAACTATAGAGGGGATGGAAACACAAATTTCGGTTTTACAGGATGAACAATTAACAAAATCAATTACGACAAAATCGAAATTAAAAAAAAAAACTTCTACTTCAAAATTAGAGAGGCAAACAAGCATAATATAATTGAAGAATAGTAGAATTGTCCTGGGTATATTGAAATAGAAATAAAAGTACAGAGTAGAAAAGAAGCAGGATGGGAGACCGTTGTTCGCAACAATTTCAGTAGGCAATAAGACCACCAATTTTTTTTTTGTATTGATTTTGTTATTTAAATTTTATTGATTATTAAAGTAAATATTTTCCTATTAAATGTAAAAAATTATGTCTGAAAAATAGCTTCTTCTACTTCGGATGTAAACTTTAGCTCCTTTAATAAAATTTTCGATGACTTTTTGGCATCGATAAAACGTCGGATTTTGGCTGGAAACTGTTTGTCATTATTTTCCGAAAATCCCATAAAAAGTCATCGGTGGCTAACTACAGGTCACGTCATCCTATTGGAACCACATTTTCTCAAGGCACATCCCATTCAGTTAGTGCGGCAAAAACTCAAAAATTATGATATGGTAGTGAATGCCATTATAACCGTATTTCCAGCCTCATGAAAAAAAAAATTAGGGGCCAATTGTGCCGCCGATGTTTACCTCAATCCTTTCTATACCAGTCTATTATAAATGATATTCACTTTGGAAATCTTGGTAATAGTTTAGGTGGCATAGGCATACAATACAGACCATTAGAAAATCTTAACAAATTTGGATTATGATAGTAATATTTGCTTGGTGTTTAATCAAAATCAGAACGTCTGCACAATAATTGATAATCTTGTAACAATAAGTGTAGTCTACCAGACCTCAAACTAAAATCATGAAAAATGAAAGTAATCCGGATAAAATCGAACAACACCTTCTGGACAGTCATTTAGTATAAGAACATGGATTTGATTAAGAATTTGTGCTATCTCGGTATAGCGTAATTACCAAAATTGACTATTGAAGAAAAAAAATAGGCGGTTCTCGTCTAAACTATCTAAACTAATCATGACGACTTTTTCTCATCTAGATCGGATATGGAATTGCAGGGAGTTTATAGAAAATTACGGCTATTCAACTCCAATGTAATAGCAGCCTTGTCTTTCTATATGATTGTGAAACGTGGAAGATCATCAAATTGATAGCTCACCATCGATAAAGAAGAAGAAAAAAATCAAGCAAAGATCCTGATACTGCTGCTAGATACTGGGGTGAATTGAAATTTGTCGCGCAGGAAATAATTTACTGACAACCCAACTATTTCCCACATGTATCCTGGTGTTCCTCAAGAAAGGAGCTAGATAATGATGATGATAAGTATATTTAAGTTTTCCGGGCTGAAGTGATGGTTCCAATGGGCTGATCAAACAATTGTATATTTGGGCATAGTGAGGGAAGGGATTTATTGAACTCCATAAAATATTTATTTTCGTACGGATTTCGCTCTAGCAGAGTATTTTATTCTCCAAATTAATGATTAATTTTACTGGTTCCCTGTCAGAGAATGGCATACAAGATGTATTTATTCTCCATTAGTTTTTAAATTCCCAGTAATTTTTGGTAGGTAGTTAAAAGAGATTTTTGTAATCTACGGTATAAAGTCCAGTCCAGTCTTCCCCCCCCCCCCTCTCTTCCAGAGAATTTCAATTTAGTTTTCTTCACTTTCTTCACTTCCTTAGTAAGGGAAGATGCTTTACCTTGTACATGTGTGTACCTTGGTCATTTCAACTTCCACACGGATTGTAGCTACCACCTACATAAACGCACTTTTTTTTAACTGCATATTCGACAATTATTGGAGTTTTGTAAAAAAATAAGACTATTTCAGAAATGGTACCAAGGTACGGCACCTTCCCCTAACTTTTTAAATAAGCTCGTCATAAACTTCAATCCTTGACGTCGAATTTAAAGAGCTCAATACCCTCAGTTTAAAATACACTTTCAAACTATCTACCAAATATATCACCCATTTAGCATTTTTTTAAAGCACATCTAGCGATAGTAGTTAGTAATGCAGAAGGTGCCTATTTTAAGATATGAATGATGAAAAGGAAAGGAAAGAGCAAAGGAGTTAAATTTTTGGTACAGATAGAAAGATATAGGCTTCTTGCAAATGCAAGAAGACATGACAAAATTGTACTAATGGGGCGTTTTCTTTAAAAAAAAACAAACCTTGTTAAATAAAATAAAATAAATAAAATGGTTTGAAATTTCGTAAGTTTTGAGTTAGTTGAGGAATTATTTTAAAACAGAGGTGATTTCTACATTTCTAAGGACAGAAGTCCCCAATGCGATCACTACATTGATTGCTTTCAGATATGGCAATACTAAATGTTGACAACTTCGTAGCGTAGAGTAACTCTTGACATTTATATTAATTTTCCTAATTTGTAATCCTAAAGTAACATAAAATTAAATTCCGTACGTAATTTTATATGGTTGAAGTGGTTTTTCGAATATATTTCTTCGGTTAGTAAAAATGACTATAACTTATAACCAATTTAATAGAATTTCATATTTTGAAGAACTTACAATAAAAACGTCTCCAGAACTGACCATTTTCGTAGGATACACATAAAAAAAAATACTTTTATGTGGCAACACTAACACCAAAACGCCGTTTAAAAAATTCCAGCTCTCTACGTTGACGCGTTTTCAGGCGGTATCCAAATATATGGTATAGTGGAATACGAGATTTTTGAATGGCAACCCTACGAAGGAGTTAACCGATTTGTCCTATTTCCGAACTTAAATTTTCCGTTTTTTTTAAAGAGGTTGTGTGCAAAATTTCAGCTATCTTCATACTCGCGTTTTCAAGTTATCGTGCGGATGGACAGACGGACGGACATGCAAAAATCAAAATAACTTTTGATATAATTATGCTTGTGTGTCCAATCCATTTTGCTTTACCATCATAATGTAAATGTAAGGTAACCATTTTCTCCCTCGTAAGCGAGTCCTTTCGAATGTCGACTATGCTATGAATGGGTTATTACTTTCATAAATTGATAAAATATGTGACTTGGGGATATTGTTCTACTCGAAACTCACCTTTAACTTCCACATAGCGTTAATAGGTCCAACTCAATGTTAGGCTTTGTAAAGCGGTGGGCAAAAGAATTAGATGATATCTATATTACTAATGCCACTCTTGTTAGACCCATTTTGGAATATGCCAGTCCTGTCTGGTCTCCCTCTTACAAAAATCACTCCGATCGTATTGAGACCGCGCAAAGGTGATTCTTACGTTTTGCTCTAAGAGGTCTCGAATGGAGGGATAGACTTGATCTTCCTCCTTATAACGAAAGATTAAATTTAATACATCTTCCTAAGCTTGAGACTCGTAGAAAAATTTGTGATATTAGCTTTGTATTTTAACTTGTGAAGGGTGAGATCGACATGCCTTTGATGCTTCAGAAAATTAATTTCAATTCACGATCCCGACACTTGCGATCTAATGACTTTATTTATTTGTGTTCCTATTGCATCAACTATGGACACTTTGAGCCTATGACTAAAATGTGCTGTACTTTTAATTTGAATTTCCATTCGATAGATTTTAATATTAATAAGACTCAATTAAGAAAAATCCTCAATAATTGTTCTGCACTTTAGCTTTAATTTAAGTATTGTGTCCTGGGACCGCTGTAAATAAAATCATTTTTCTACGCGTTACAAACGGAATGAAGAACTTAGTATATATTGTGATTTCATCTAGGGTATAGGCAGAGAGCATTATCATGAAATCTTTTTTCTGCCGCTCGAAGTTATGAAAGGAAGAATTTCTGCAATGGTTATAAAATGCATTTGAAAATGAGCTTCATCTCGTTTGTGTGTATTAAGGTACTGTAGGGAGGTACAACGTGGAATCTGATCAAGGACGTCCTGTAACAGCAGTTACTCCAGAAAACATTGAAAACATTGTGATTGGTCATAGTAGTATAAGTTCGCAGCATAATCAGTCGTAACATTGCAATTAAGGATCCTTACTTATTAATGCAGGAGTGAAAACGTACTTTTTAGGGTTCCGTACCCAAAGGATAACAACGGGAACCCTATTACTAAGACTTCGCTGTCCGTCCGTCTGTCACCAAATTGTATCTCATGAACCGGAATAGGTAAAAAGTTGAAATTTTCACAGAGTGTGTATTTCTATTGGCGATATCACAACAAATAATAAAAATAAAATAAAATTAAAGTGAGCTCCCCTTATTTTTTCACATGACGGCTCTCATTGAAAAAATAAATAAAAAGTACAAAGTGTTAAATTTTGTACGACGGTACTGAACTCTTCGTTCGCGAATCCGACTCGCACTTGACCGGTTATTTATTTTAAGTACAGAGAAATAATGAAAAAGTTTAGACAATAAAGCGCGGCGCGTGTATGTGTGCGTATGTGTGTATATATATATGTATGTGCGTGTGTGTGTATGTGGGTGTGTGTGGGTGTGTTGTCGCAGGCCTGGGGGCGACCTCCCCTTCACCACCCATCTCCCTCTCCTAGTATTGGGTTATATCGGGTGATATTACAGTATTGGCGTAAAGGCTTTTAGCATTTGATGAAGTGACTAAAAATTTCAGACACATAATGTAAAAAGTGGCTAAGTCAAAACCGTTAAACTATTTGCCTACTCTCCATGAAGTGTCTAGACTTTTCGTGAAATGCTGAGTTTCGTCAAATGTCTACGACATACATACATATCAGTAGATGTTATACCCTGGTACAAATTGCTCATAGTCTTACCTTCGTTCTTCCCTGGTAGACAACGCTCATCAGTTTACAAACATTTAGTACCGGTGCGAGCGGGGGCTCTTATGTTTACTACCATAACTTTTTAGTCAAGGGCGACAATGTGAGTGTACATTATGTGGACGTACGTCAGCTAACTTTTTTACTGAGCGCCTCGATGAGGTTCTTCGCCAACTCATCTGTGAGCTCATCAATAAATTGGTATGGATACTGATATGTAGATCTAATGTACGAGTGAAAGGGAGATAAATGGTGTTGCGCTAAAATTTCCTCTCTCTTTGGCTATACACCTTCGAAGTGTGGACTGAATTTTATCTAATTTCTTCTTTCATTTGTTAGAAGCCAAGGTGAAATATGATTTAAAGTGAAGTGTAATTGAAGTCGTCCAGTTCCAGTTAAGTTTAAATAATTTTTGTTTCATTGGTAAATAATTTTTCATATTTTTATAGGTAGTGTATACCACTTTAGAAAAAAAACTAAAAAAATAACCAATTTGTTGATAATATTTGTAATGAGCATATATATTAGCCACATTTCAATAATAATATTTCTCTATGTTTGCGATTGCGTGTCGTATCCCTACACGAAAGAACAACAGTATAGTTGTACTTTCGTCCAGGCATATGGGCATATTACAAGAGTGATAATCCCAAATCTCTTATTTTCTGAATTTACAAACAATATCAAACAATATCATCCCTAATAATAATGATAACGCTCAGCGATGAGGTATTTAATTCACTCACCAATGAGAATCATGACTACGCTCGGCGATGAGTGATTTGATTTATTCACTGAATTGCTTATCATATGAATGCGAAGTATATAAGTGAGTTTAGTCCCGGATCTAGAGCAAAATACAGCATTTCATTCATCCAACCAATCATCATGAGCCCATCAGTGCGCTTATGATGATTGGGCTACCAGGGTTGTCCCGCAAGTGGCAGTGATTATGTAAACCAATACTAATTTGACTGAAGAGCCTCAAGGTGTTTGCAATTCATGAAGAAACATATAGAAAATTAAGTCCCGATGAGCGTTCATTAAAACTCATCGAGGAGCTAATTGGATATCATGAAACTGCTCTCTATATACTTAACCAGCAATAAATAAATATTTACTATTGTCATGACCGTGTCAGATGACATTTCTACTAGGTAAATTTCAATTAATTTTTGTGATTTATCGGATTTTAAATTATATTTTTATTATTGATTTTAAATTAATTATTTGATTTGCTCTTCCGCGTAAAGACTGTCGACCATATGCTGAATAAGACGTTATACTAAATCCTTACGGTTCAGCGTCTCAGAGTTTGGTTTGCAACCGGAGTTTGAATTTGGAAAAATATATCAAATCAATCTCAAAAACAAATTCTCATTTATGAATTCATCATGACACTCATTGACATACTCATTAATAATCACATCGAGATACTCATTGACACTCATTATGTACTCATCGGTGTGCTCATCGAATGTTGTAAAATGCACAAATGCATTTCTACAGGACGTTATAATCTCATTACTCATGAGGAGCTCATTGATGAGCTCTTCGTGATTTGTCTAACAGGGTAGCTTACTTTGATACATCTTAGCTTAATCGTCTTTAAAGCACAAACTTTATTAAAATATGGTAACTACAATTTTCCATGATTTTATTTAAATAGCTTAAAAAATTATTTGTTTAATTCTTAGGTCGTTTTAGATAATTACATGGTCATATCTAAAATGCCATAAAAATAAAATTTGTTATCTTATTAATTATTTAAAATTGTTTTTTGGCCCCGCCAATAAAATCGCTCTATAAGTGTTCATCGAAATGTTAAAATTGAAATGAATGAAGTACTTTCTCCCTTTATAGATGAATAGAATTTTACGATTCAATTGAAATTTCATTACAAATTAAATTCTTAATAAATTAGTATATTAAATTTACATAAAATTCCAATTATTGAGTTCAGATTAATTCTGAGATATTCTTTCGTTTCTAGAGGGTATTAATTACTTACCTAAACCGCTCCCATTCGTGATCTATATATACGGCCTTGTCAGTACGTTTACATAAATACTTGAAGTAATCAAAATGTCATGTGAACCCGTATCGACTTCAAGTATACTTGAGTCAAGTAAATCACAAAATATTGTTATTCAATCTACTTGAAAAAAATTCATGAAAATGCAAGTGCAGTTCTTGACCATTTTTCGTTGCTTTGAATTATGAAAATGGTAAAGCGCAACAAAAGGAAGATTATTGTTGACAATTCAGGTTGTTATTTTTGGTTAATTTCAACATATTTTCAAGTTACGCATTTGAATTTAATTCAAGCAAAAATCCTACCTGAGTTTCAAGTGGATTTCAAGTCAAGTACATAAGTATTCATGTAAACGTACTGGGTGTTGGTAAGAATATTTTCTCAAGGAGTGATCTTGGTATTTTTATACCTATTAGAACTATTTTAAATGCACAACTATCTTCGAAAAGGGAAGATAGAGTGGACTTGACAGGTTATCCACCATACCAGTCCAGACCTCTTATCATGTGATTTCATTCTTTTCTTTAATATGTAAGAAGCAAAATCCGAAGTCTACCTTTTTCCAAGTCTGAAGCAGCCGTTAACGGCTTGTTTGGTTTGATTTTGGATGTGACTTCAGAAAGAAAGTCGCAATTCTTTCAAGATTGGTATAAAATGATGGAAAATGTGTAGAAGATCAATGAACATATATAACTATTTTGAAAACCAATAAAATATTGAAAAACGTGTACAATCTCAAAACTTTCAGTGCCGTGTATGCGTTGTATACATATTCGTGGGAAAATGTCTTGATATTTCTGGGGATTTATTTTTGAGTATATAATACTTTTTTTTTTATTTTGAAAATTTTAATTTTAATGATTCTGACTAACTATCTACCAAAAATTCATTACATTTCCACCTACTAACCTCTTACGAAACACACATAACTCAAAGAGGAAATTTTGTATGACGACAAAATTAATATTAACAAGAAATTTCGTATTTTATTAGGTTGGCAATAGTGCGGCTACCTATTATTCCAAGGAGCTTTACATCCATTCCATAGATATTTCCTTATATAATTGGACGGAGCTAGAAATTTCAGTTTCAACAAAACACAACAATTCCGTCCTAAAGGCAAACCATTTTGAATATCCCAAAATTTAATAACCTCAGGTATATACGCAAAATAAGGCACACACTAATTACTTTGTAACAAAGCAATTGCTACGATGAATTTCCTATATGAAGATTAGGATTCAAGAATACCAATGGAGGTCACCTATTAGGCTAAATTTCAGTAGTGAATTCACTTCATATATCTAGGTCTACACTACATATTAGGTATAGGTATACTTTGATAATTTATTATCTAAGCGGGCAGCCTAGAATCATATTATCGATTCTAATTTCCTTTAAATTGGAGTATACACGGAAAGGGACAATTCCGTATCTAATAATTGCCCTAAAGGTAGAAGGTTATCATCCCGAAAGGTGACAAGGAAGACATAAATGTGAAGTTTAGGTGATGTATCTGTTCTTATCGACGTTATCAATACCATACCGATGGACATGCGCTTTTACTATGACTTCATTGTATAGTTGTACTAGCGCAACTAATACTAGGAAAACGGCTGTCATGACAGTCGAAGGAGCTTTTAAGGATGCTTTTTGGTACGAAATTTCCACAGATTTGTATTGGTTTGAATCAGAGCTCAAAATGAATGTATCACTTCTGTGTGCACCGACAAAGTGGAGTTTTTAGCATTACTTTTATGGGTGTAAAATGAAATTTTTCCAGAGGACGTTTCTAGTTATTCTTCAACCGGCGTGTAACACGGTTCTAGAGAGATATGACATATTTTCCGCTCGGTAACGGTCTTTGTAGATATTATCTGACGGAATTGTGTGTTCGAAAAATTTATTGATGTTCATGAAAGTGCAGGTGTCAAACTTGGAACGAAATAATTCTTAGTGTGATTAGCTGTGTACTTTAACTCCAGTTGAATAGGAAGAGATGGGCTTGGTGTTTTTCTTTTCATTGGTTACACACTACCAATGCAGTGACAGTTTAAAAATAAATTTAAACTATGATTAATGGATTACAGTTCAGTGTTACGAGTGCATTCGGGCAAGTGAGTGATCGTCTGCAACATTTGAAACTGTGAATATATAAAATATTGAATGTGACAATGATGATATCCATTCGCACCCATATTCATTAATCTTAGCTAATGAAAAGAGTCGTGACATGTTAGTTGAATGTTTTTGATCTTCCCCAAATTCAGTCCTTCCAGCATTAATTTAATAAATAGATGTCCTTCGACTCCCTCCTTCCTCTATGTTAAAATTTTCTTACGTTTTCTCTTCATTCAGCTAATGTGCCCACAAAACAATTTTCACAGGAAACCGATGCATTAAGCTATCTGAGAGATGCTATCCCTCGTTTGTCTGCCGGTATTTATTATTTTGGTATATGTTTCGGGTAAGTACATATAAATATATACACCTACTATATACCTAACTATATATAATGTATGCACTACTATATGTATGAATGTACGTACGTTACATGTGTGAAAAGTTTTTACATTGTGCCATTTCCATCTTCTATTCGCTCCTTTTCGGTGTGCTGTTCAGTCAACATTGAGTTATACTTATACTATTTTCCAAGAAAATATGTTCTAAGAAGGAACTGGTAGTCCTGTCGAAAATTTATGGCCGTTGTTTTTCTTTTTCGACGGAAACGAACTGAAAATAGAACGTCTGTGGTGGCAAATTGTATATGGCGAAAGATAAAGATGCTCAAGTGATATATTCATGGTGCTATATTACATCTAGAAGAACCATTCTACTTCTTTGTTGTAAGCTTATTTTGGGCATTGTTCTCAAAATAAGGATCTTGCACCTCACCACAAAGTTATGCAATGCCTGACAACGCCCTTTAAAGTAAGAAGAAATTAATTTTGCATATTTTGAATGTTCAGGTGGAGTCTGGTCTGGAGTTTTGCACACCATTCACCTTTAGATGGTTTAAAATTTATAGCAAGCAAAGATTTAACATTCAGACATTTTTGTAGTATTTTGGATTGTGGTTGCTTGGTTTTCTATAATCTGGAGATTGTTCATTTACTACTAAAATTTACCTTACCTTGAAATTATTTTAAAATAGATCTGTAGATACGTTGAAATTGTTAAATTATTCTGGATTACCTAAACCTAGTCATAGACTTTTAAAGTTTTTTTCTCAAATGTTTTTCTAAAACAAGTAAACAGTGCGGAGAATTAGATTCTTCATAAATTTTCTTTAATATGAAATTGTTGATCAATTTTCTAATGAAAGTTAAAAAATTAAATTTTCGTATGGCTACTACTTCGAAAAAGGTGACTCTGCTAATTGATAATATCTCTCAAAGAAAATTTCAAATTTTTTTCGATTTATATATACGCAAAAAAAAGGATTTCTTTTTTCCAACTATTCTAAAATGGACCTCGATTTTGTTTATTTTCCAAATACATTTGAATTTCTTATAAAATAGGTAGAATGAACTTTTTACCTACCAATGATCTTTCCAAAATAAGCAGGTAAAATGAATGAGAATTTTCGGTTTAAGATCTACAGCTCTTATAAAATGATTCAGACCAAATGTTAGCTTATTGAATCAACGAATTTTCAACAGCAGTCCCAATATAAGGATAGCTGACATTTTTAAAGAGCAATCATATTAAGAAGTTTTTTGATTTTTCCAATTTTTAAACCTAGATCTTCATTTTTTTTTTTATAAAATAGCTATGCGAAAATATTTTTGCATTGTCAATTAATTTTCCCAAATGTAAAAATTTTTATTTTTGGAAATACTATTTAGAACGGCATTACAAATGTAATCACTAAATAATATTTCGTTCAAATCAACATAGGAAACATAATTAGCATCAATTAAGCATTATGCAACAGTTATTGATCGAGTTCGCTGTGCTACTAAAGAGCCAGTTGTGAATGGCTTTATCCTCATTTGCCCATTGACCTTATACCCTAGATACACGGTATAATCTAATGAATCATTAGTACTCACTAATCATTAAAATGCCGTCACTTAATATTCATTAAAATGCTATCACATAATATTCATAATTATGGCTCGAAAATCAGATCATTCATTAATGAAGTGTTTTTTTCCTTCATTAGAGCTGCAATGATGAAAATTGAAAATGTGCTAGAACTGAATATAAATCTGAAGCTCCTCTGTGCATATACTCATGTGAAAAATAAGAAGAAGAAAGCGAGAAAGGACAAACTTTTTAATGTTTTTTTTTTTTATTTTCAAATCGTTAAATTTAAAAATAAATTAAATAAAAACTGAGTTTGTAGTGCCGATTCGATCCATTTCGTTTCATATTTTTTAGAGTTCTCCTACCACCCTGAAGCCCCCCCCCCCCCTAGGGGTTATAAATTTTGTGATTGTACGATGAAGCGTCATTTTCAAAAAATCAAATCTGGAGAACGGAGCAACCGACGGTTTTTTATTTAAATGGCAAATAAAATCTTTATTATTTATTTTATTTATTATTAAATTATGATTTTTTATAAAAGAGTATACCAGCACTGAACGAAATTTCGTTGTTGTTAATAATAGTATTTTTCTCAAAAAAATAGTATTATTCACTAGAGAACACTATTAGCACTTGTTTTACCTATTTTCATTTTGAAGCCAGAAACTAAATTTATTTATGTACAAGAAGTTGCGATGGCATTCGGTTTCATTTCTTAGATATGATTTTTTAGAAAAGTCACGATATAACCAAAGTAATATCACTTGAATATTAAATTTAGTGGAACTGTTCTTAGCTTCGTCCTGCTTCTCTGAACTTACCAGGGACTAGGCCATAAAAACCTAATGGTAGTATTCAGAGGAAGAGAACTAACACGCACCCAGTTTCTTTAAACGATTTTTATATTTTAGATATTAAAAGCTACAGGTGCGTTAAAAAATTGCTAATGCCTTACCAAAATACAATGATCCTCGACAGGTATAAAAGAATGATGCTTTTGTGTTCCTCGTATTTGCTTCACGTTATTACATATATCTATTCTTCAGTTTTGGATCCATTCCTTCTTGATCTTCCTGTTTACAAAGGATAAAATTAATTTTGGATTGAGTGCTGACAGCCCAATGATACAACTCCTCTACACAGTTATAAAAATTCATCCGATTTTTATACTGGCCTCTAGAGCCGTCGGAAAAGAAGCATATCCTTTTTAAGTTTGGAAGTTTCGCATTCAAAAACTGCAATACTTTTTCTATAAACAATCTGACAGCAACCATGATTTCGAGTTGTTGATTCGGCTATTACGATAAAACTTCATCACCTTCCGCTTTGAAATATATAGTGCGCTGTGTATATTGGACAGTGAAAGCCTTGCACAGAGTCTTGAATGACAAAAGAATAACAACACATTCATTTTCTCCCACATTTTCTTTTTGTGCTTGAAATATTTTGTTTGTTGATTCGCTAAGATTGCGGTAGAAACTTATAAATCTTTCCACAGAATGAATAAAAAACTCTAATCTTTGTATCACAATAGTTTGAAACATACACCTGTCGGTTAGGTTCTACTGTTTGAAGGTTTTGGTCTTCAATATCTTTCTCAAATGTATTTTCAAATATAGTTTCACGCGCAGAATTTGTAACAATGGACAATTTTTACTTTTAGTTAGAAAGCACTGTTCGTCTGGAGTTTCGTACAAAATTACTGATAGAAGTTCACAGACATAATGTGTCCCACTTGAATTTGCTAAAACACACTGCAGAGGACGAAGGCTGGCAAAGGAAGAGAATCCAATCATTCGGGATATTTGTCCTTAAAAAATTGATAAGCCACCCACCCTGAGATTGACCAGCACTAATCTACATTGTTTTTTTTTACCTTAAGAGGAGTCAGTACCAAGATTCGCAAGTTTTATACATTTTTCAATATTAGCTCGGTATCTTCTAAAACATGGTAAAAATTGAAGTTTTTCAAATCAAATTCCTGTTAGTAGGTATTCTCATTTCTAAAGACTGTGATTATTTTAGAACGATAAAGCCAGATCTAATGAATAATGATGAGTTTTTTTTCATTTTTAGATGCGTTTTGTTAAATTATTTGGCTCTAATAGTACTTGTTTTTTCTCCCGATATTTCACCGACGAGAAATTGTAATATTTCATTGAAAGTTGTTGGAATACAAAGCCAAATAGTATCTTTAACAATTATGTGTAAAGAAAAGTTTAGGACAGCTAATTCTCGTATAAAAAATTTCCATTTATTTGAACTTCAAATTTTGCATTTTTCATCTTAAATTATCGGATGTTGAGTCTTTTACGCTAAATGCCTCTAAAGTGATCTGTGGCCTAAGTCTAGGCTAATTTTATATGGATTTTCTCACTTTCAGGACGCAGACCTACGTATAGTAAATTTTATTGCCTACAGGATCGCTGCTATCTAAATTGCAAATTGAAACTTAGTGATAATTTTTGGATTTGGTGAAGGCAATTCAATTTGCAAACTTTTGGATCTGTGTCTTATGTCGAATTCATATTTGATCTTACGCGCGGTCCATTTTTGTGGCAAAGATCTGAGAATTTGATACTTCTCGGCATTTGTTTGTGATTTTGCAAATTTTTCTTTCATTTGCCGAATAGTTTCTTTACCGTATTTGACTGTTTTGACTTTTTCAGTAACATTTTCAGGAGCTTTAAAGATCCTTTTCTTTATTTTTTTATTTTCTTTCATTGCATACCTCAGTACACGTTGATGCAGCGTAGCTTCCTTTCTTAAGTCTCTTTCTAGCTGCAAAAAAATATATGGATATTGGTATTCCCTACAAATTGTAAAAGTTTCATCCAAATTGGAGATGGTCGGCTCCAAAACAAACACGTTTTGATCGTTTTCGTGTGGAATCGCTACACTGTTTTAAGTATGTCAAGACTACTTTAACAGTACTATTTGGCTATGTGTCTTCAAGTGTATAATGAACCATTAGCGTCTGATTAGTCGTTAGTTAATTATTCATTAGGAGCGCTGTGTGTCTATGGCATTACATCATTTCCTGCTAAAACCACCGTGAATAGAGCATTCCGTGGCACTTTTACATTAGGTTACAAATATATATATATATGTACGTACAACCATAGATGGCACAAGAACTACATGTTGCATGGCATACTAGAGCAGAGTATACAGATTGTGAAATGGGTAGTGCATTCTGGAATCGACCATAACATGTTTTAGAGCGTGCCGAAAGTAAATGTTGTTACAATAGCAGTTTCGTATACATTTGATCGACTTCCTCAACACATCAGATGCGAAAAAAATATGAATCACTCGACGTATACATCATTTCAACCATATAAATTTTGCATACTTTTCTGGTACTGCATGCGACATCTAGTTCTTGTGCCATCTATGGTACAAGTAAGATCAGATCTTATTTCAATTAAATTAACCTCCATCTTTTTAACAGATTCATATTTCTCTAACATATAATTTTATGGTCATGTTATATACGTAAAAAACCAGAGATTTATTGATTACTCCACCCTAAACTGAGAATGTGGATTAATAATGCATTGGTGATCTGCTGACTTTTATCTTTTCATAGAAGATCAACTCGCTATTCCAAGCTCCATCATGAACTATTAATTTGAGAAAATATTATGTATGCCATTTAGTTCGTTGCTGTACATTTCCCCCGAACGGTTGTCCATGGTTTTCGGCAGAAAACTGATAGTTGAACGTGATTTTCTGGAAAAAATTATTCCTGTGCGGGACGTTATTTTAGAATCTAATATAGAATCATGATTGTCATCTTAAGAAGACAGGATTGCACGATAGAGATACCAGGACGTATTACAGTCGGAAGATTTCTGAGTATGACATTAGGAAATTTTATTTTTCTTATAAAAAAAGACTTTAATTAGTTATTAGTTGCGAATGTGAACCGGTGTTTACGGAGAGGGGTTGGAGGTTACATCTTCCCCCAAAAGTTATAGAAGGTTCGAGTGCCATTGTTAATGAATCCACTCTAACTTTTGAGCAATCCATCTTATTATATATTGTGGTATATAGGTCATAATGGATCAGGTACACGACTTAAAGATTTTTCCTCATATTTTTTGATTCACCCTATTTCTTTTGAATGATTCGCGTTGTATGGCTATAGCTGGTTTTCTTCGATATATTATGGTGTAGGATATTTTTGATTCCAATAAAAATATATTATTTTGTAAAGTCAGTCAATAAAGTCACAGCTAGAAAAGGTTGATACAAATACAAAACAATTAAAAAAATTGTTATCACCCTATTTTCCCGAATCTTTTGAAGATTGGTTAAGATATTGTAGCTCTCCCAAAAGTATTAGCGCAATTTTCTTCATTTAGCCCGTTACTCGGTAGACATTTTTCATAAGGAAAGGGTGAGAACGGTTGGCTTCCAATTGACATATCTTTGTACAAAATAGCGAGATTAATATAAGTGAAAATTAAGAAAAAGTGAAAAATTCACTTACTTCTTTCACTTGCAATTTTCCGGTGATTGGGAGTGAATGGTACAGGAGCTCACCCACCCCTTTCAATACATTTTTGTTTTGTCTCATAAAAATAGTTTCAAAAAACATAAGTTTTTATTAAAAATGTAATATCAGTGATCTAATAGTTTTGTATTTCGTCAAGCAACACTCGTATCGTGTTTACAAACTTCCATCCAAAATGCTATTTGATGAGAATTATTACACACATCGTTTCAATTCTAAAGTTGTGCTGAAATGTGCTTGAAGAGGTTCAATATTCCTTATATAGGCCCCAAACTTATGTAATTTAGTATTGGTCTCGCTCGATTTGATATTTAGGTTTCATTACGTGATGCAAATAATCCGCTTTCAGCAGAATTCAATTCGCTTGGATTTATTGCTATTGGTTTCTCAAAAGATCCAGGCAAACAGCATAGCATCATTTTCCATTTTCTTAATCCACTCGAATTCTTATGCAATTTCACTTTATATGTAATTTCGACAGGAATTTCACAGCACAGCATAATCAACAATGCCGTATATAGTAAAACAACAAAAATTTTAATTGAAGTGAAGATATTATTTAAACTCTTAAAGTAGATGAGTACATATGTATCTATGTATGTATGCATTTGTGTATGTATGAATATTTTGTAAAGCGTTTGCTTGAATTTCTAAAGTAAATTAAAATTTATTTCAACCCAAACTTTCACAGGCATTCATGTATATCCTAAGCAAAGGAGCTACTCCAGAAAGTGTTTAAGAAGTTTTTCGGTTTCTGTTCAATGAGTTTGTTCCAAAAGTGTTCGGAATAGTTTTGAAGACAATTTTATGCCTTAACTTTTCAGAGCAAGTTAATAACACAAAGTTTTTGCTATTTGATTTGATATTTTTGTTTGCATTGTTTTTATGTATGTCTTTCGAGATAAAAACTCTTCGAAATCATGATATATGTATGCGTGTGTACGTCTGTACACTGTTAGAAAACTTTATTCTTTATTATAATAATTGACCGAAGTACTTTCTCCGTAACTACTATTTGAAACGATATTGTGTTCTAAATAGAACTTTCTCCCGTGAATATTACTATGTATGAATATGAAAATTACTAAATTTTCTAGAAATAGGATCGCAGGATGTTGTAGAATTCTTAAGTTTCATGTACAGATCAATGTGAATACATCTACAGGTGTTCGGCATAGTCTAGTCTTCGATTTTTTGTAGTTACATATAACGCACTTAGCGCAGATCAATATTAGTAATTACAAGAATTAAATCATAATGAATCAAATAAGCAAAGGTTAAACAGAAGTAGATCCTCGTCTCCTTGAATTATAACTAAAGGTAGGACATAGTATACGGATGCCCCAATATAATAGTACGCGAAGTCGGAGACTTCAAGGTCAAATGAGCGAAATTTTTATGTATGAAACCAAAAATTATATGCGCAATTTTTCATATTATTTTGTGAATGTTTTTGGTGTATACGCATTTAAGTGGAGTTGAGATAAATGCACATTTAGGTCGTTCAAAAAATTAGTTTGCTTGCGGATTTTTTTTTGAACTTCAATAGTTAACAGCTGTTAAACTTGACCCTTCTGCATTTTAAAAGGCTTGCGAGAAATTTTTAATTTAATTAGGTACTTATAGCAGATTTATGTCCTGATGTTACCTTTTTATCAATGGAGCTTCTGAAAATGGATTTTGCTTTTAAGTTTCCAATGACCCAACCAATTATTATTGGACTCAAAGTCGATTATTCCCGGTAGTATTCTGTTTTTGTTGCTTTTCTGGATAAATTTATTTGACCTCCTATTATAATTGTACTTTTTGATTTCATTTCTTTGAAACAATTTGCATAGCCGATATCATAGAAATTCCACCATTCCGTTCCTTTATATTTGGTCATATATTTTATTTTTTCGCAAAATTCTTTATTTCAGTTTTTCTACCTACTATTCTTGATATTGACGCAATCATATTTTGCTCATAATTCCTTCTTGGAATATCCTGTATTCCAAGTTTTCTTAGAATATCCAGTTTCTTTTGAATATTTGGTTACTGTTTGCTAGAAAATGTCAACTCAAACGAAAATATAAACTTATTGTGAAGAAAATTCCGTTGATTGGAGTCAACATTTTTTATGGATTGAAGCTTGAGATAGGACAACATTTAAAAATATTTATAACGTATGCAGGCTCTCTGTAAAAATTTTCTAAACGTTATAATTTTTTCATATACTTACATACATTTCAGAAAAAAAAAAATACAGAAAATATATCGGTGAATCCGTGCTTATGCAATAATGAAGGTTGCATAATAAAGCGGTGTGCATTCTTATTTGCCAGCCAGGAAGTATTGCCAGAAAAGATGAAAAAAAATCGTTTTTATGCTTCCCCGGGTAGCAAGATATCACATATAAGCGAAAGCGAAAAAAAAATTTTTGTCATTTGTCGAAAAAATTATGTGACAAATATGATTTGAAACTGTAGTCAGGGTTTAATGCCGCCTATCGTCACATTTCATGTCACATAAACAATATTTAAGATTGTCACTGCAATGTTAGTGAATTCTGTGACAATTGATCCACTTATATTTGTGACATTTAAATGTCGTCGCTTTGTCAAACTGTAATAAAAATCGTAGTACTTATAAAGATATTTAAAATTGAAGTTGTAAAAAAATACACCAATTTTTGAAAAAATTTTAAAATTTTTTCTCATCTAGCGCAGTTTTCTCAGCAATATCTTTATTGTGGATACTTTTACGGTATCTGAGAATAGAGAAAATAAAAACAATTGAAACAGGAGTTATAGAGGAATTAATAATATCAATTTATGTGTATTTTTGTCAAAGAGAACGGCGTTTTTAAGACTTGACATATGATAAGAAAGGACTGAGCGTTCTTGCTTCAAAAATGGCACAAATTTTGAACAGGCTGCAAAAACCCTTTATTTCGTACAATTTTACATCGATTCATAATTCATTATTATTTGTCGATTAGAAACACTAAACATGTTGCAAAATAGTATTGCATTAAATAAAAATTGTTTGTTGTTTTAATTAACCCAAAAATTAATTTTTAATATTACTGAAAAATGTGTTCCTCTGCAGATTCGATGTGTAACATAATTGATCTTGTAAGAGATAAACGTAAACAATAAATTTGTTTTATGTCAATTCCAATAAATTCCATATAATACAGGTACTGTTCCCAAAATTGGTTACAGTTCAACGTACATTTTGAGCTTGAAGAAGACAAACAGATTTTATCCGAAATTCGTGCCATCTTTGACTATAGGAATTAGATTGGAAGGATCAGTCCATTCATATTATATGTCAATGCAATCAATCGCTCGTTACTCTCGCAAAATTAGTCATCATACAATGGAATTTAGTCACACTTTATTCACAGTTTATTGTGAAATTTAAATGGTATGGCATCACAATGTAAACGTCAAACTATATTTTGTGACATTTCGTTTTCACAATAATTTCCTCTTTTTTTGTGACAACTTTTCGACAATTCTTTGTGATGACATTACATGGCTACCCGGGTAATCCTTAGAATATACTGTTATTTCGTTTCTTTTGGATAAACTAAATGCGTTCTTCACTCTTTCGCTGCACTTTTTATCTAATAAATAAAACTGCTGTTTATCTGGTACTACTTCAGTTGACTAGAGTTTCGTGAAGAAAATCGCGAGTACCAAATGGAATTTTCATGGAAATATTCATTCTTTCTAACCGCAATTTATTGTGTCATAAATAAAAAAAAAATGGGGCAAATAGTTATTGGATTATTTCGCTAATTATGTGGACATAAATGATCATTTACTGCTCCATTTGCTCAGAGAATATTGCTCCCATAATAGCACTTATATGCATACCACAGACATCATATACACAGATGCGAAAATCTTCCCATATAAATTTGGTCGTTAAAGTAATTGCCATTTAATTTTCCGACGACATTTCACCGAATACCGCCTTACTTTACTGCTTCTCTCATGATGTTGACTTAATGTGGCGCCAGAAGTTCGTGATAATTTCATTCAATTGTCATCCAAGGACACATCCTATGACAACACTCCTTGTAGCGTTGATTTGAAAAGTTGGAAACTCGGCCAAAGATAAATAGAGTAATCGATAAATGTTGTTTTATTGTTGTGTTGTGTATCTCATAAATTGATAGTCCGTTTTGTGTATATTGTGACCCGTACTTTTGCAGGTTCAGCTACAAACGACAATATCGATAGCTCATCCATTGGGTTACTCAAGGATAGCGGAAGAACATTCATCAAGTCCACTGCACTGGCGTTAGCTGATATAACGACGACACCATCAGTGACAACAGACCTATCAACGATACCAGGACCTACTACGACGACGGAACCTTTAGCCGCCTCGACGGGCACGTCGACAACACAAACCAGAGCCATTAGCACTAAATCTTTATCTACAGTGCTATCGGTGGTGGGTCCAACCCAGACCACACTTTCTAGTGAATATCTAAATATAACCAGCCAAGCTGGCACCCATGCTTATCTACCGTGCAACGTAAGTATCCGCAACATTTTTAAACAAATCTTTGAGTAGTATTGACTTAGGAATGAAAAATGAATGCCTGTTGTTGGTTTAGCCTTTTCGCCTTGACGAGATGAGGGTTGGGATTGGGATCGGGAGGCCAATACTGCTACTGCTGCAGGGGGATGATATCTGGGATCATTGATTTCCTCTTATTGAAGTCTTCTCGTTCAGATTCTCAAGTTTGCCGTCAATAATTCGAAGGCGGCAGTGTTACACCGGCACTCTTGTGTGTTGTTTGTTTACCCAGATCTAAGTATTTTGGAAATGCTGTTGGGGTGGGGTGGGGGGGGGGGGGTGTACAATATTCTATCGCTACCAGCACGAAACACAATCAAGGGGGAGAAAAAGGTGGTTGAATTCGTAAAAAAACACATTTCGGGGTGGAAAGTGTTGTTGTTTTTTTTCAGAGGGATCCAAATGATACAGACAAAAGCGTGGGAAGAGGCATTACTAAAATCTGAAGGAGGGTAACGTAATATCCAGCTGCAATGCTTAACGTGTGTAGGATACTTGTCGCACAGGCAACATATTGCGATGAATTTCTACAGCTACACTTCTACAAAAAAAATGTTTATGCTTGGCGGGAAATCAGACTGCCTCTAGGGCTGTTTCCGTCTTCGTTACTTACTGTCTCGTACATCATCCCCAACGGGTGGTGGATGGTACACACAATCAGAATCAGTAGTTGGTCGTGGACTGGGATGCCCCGAATTCTATCGATTGTTGCTTTTTTTGTCTTCGACTCCAATATTAGTTCAATTCTTGTAAAGCAATATCGGGACAGGAAAAATGTGTTTCGGCTTGTACAAATGAGAGCGATTTCGGTTATGTAAACGGGGGGGGGGGGGGGTTGTATATTTTCGTTAGAAATTTAATCAGTTGCACCTTGGGAATCATCAGTTGGCTAATATTTATCCCACATAAACTTGGAGGGCGAATTGGAGAAGATTAAGTGAATATTTCTTGCGGCTTTTAAATTTTTGGAATAGTGAAAGTTTCTGAATTTGATTTTTGGATTTTGGTTTTTTTTTTTTTGAAAATTAAGGTTTTTTTTTGTAATCTATCTAGAGAAGTTTGCAAGGAAAAAAATATTATTTTTACCGAAATAGATATAAAGTGAAATGATTCAATTTGACATGTACATGTTTTTCAAGAAATTCTTCAACTTTAAATATTTTTTATTATTTCAATGCTACATGGGACTATTTTTCAACACAAAAACGTTACAAGTATCCATGCAAAGACTCTCAGCATAGAGCAAATGTCACAAACTGTGTATAGTTCACAATTCTATACAAGATGATTAAAAAATGTATACACAAAAACCATATGGTGTGATGGTCCGGGTGTTTTAAGAAAGGTGAAATTGTAAAAACAATAACATTTTTTTAACTATATTAGAATTACAGGGGTGACCAAAAGTTTTCGATTCCCACATAGTTTTTATTCATATAGGTACTCATATATTATCGAAGGTTATAACTTCTGAAATTCCATTTTCAGATTTTATCTAATTTTATCAGAGAAGTCTCTCCAGACAGCCAATTAAATTCGCTAGTTAATAACCTTGAAAGGATTGGACAAAGAACCAACAAACGAAATTGGGCTTTTTTGGCTACCTGTCTTGCTAAACATAGTTATGAAGGAAAACTTGATTTTCTTATGAATTTTTTCGAAAATTTTCTCAGAATGTGACTAAATTTTTTTTGTCAAAAAACACGTTCGTAGTTAAATATCTTTCCTTGTTGATGATAAGTTTGCATTTTCTTATTCCACCTTGCCCTCTTCAATTTAACGTTCTACTTTTTTTTATCAGTTTGCCTTATAATTCTTTCGATTAGCTAAACCAGCTGCTGTGAGTTCTTTATGTACGTTTTTTACTATGTATTGCTAAATTGTTTTATCCCTATTGGTGTTGGATATACAAGGTGTTCCGTTTAGGTGGTCCATAGAGTAGTAGTCACCTAAGAGAACAAAAAATTGTATGGGAAGGGATCCACATCAACTGTTTGGGAGATACAGGGTGATTAAGAAATTATGCTAGTCTTTCACAAAACGTATCGTATCTTACAAAGTACAGGGTGTATGGTCACAGTCAAGAGCTTATTGTATGCAGAACTTCATTGCCTTTCCAGCAACTGCAGTCTTCTCCTGTCAGGATTTCTTGTGGTCTAAACTAAGATTTTCGGTTTTTCTTACTGTTTTTTTTTTACATTTTTTTTGTTTCGTACAATGAGGTGGTTAACACACCTTTTTTTTATAAAAGCTGGAAACAATGGACGATCCTCTTTAATTTGACCTATTACACTCTCTTATCTGTAGCCGTTAAAGAGTTATTAGCTCATAACCTATTCAGGTTGTTTAGACTCATCATCGATAGCCGGATATATATTTTAAGAAATCATACAATTTTCATAATTAGAAATATTTACGTCAATCATAAGGAATTCACACAAAATAACAAAATTCTGCTGAAATTTTTTTTCCATAGATCTAATTACGAGCACATAATTTTTACCAATTGCTAAAGCTTTTGTTATCGGGGCCGTCCGACTCACGATGAGAAAATTTGTGAATTAAAAACAACAAATGCTTACGCAGGTGAAAATTTGGGATCGTACGTAAAAATGTGATTTAAAAATATTGAAAATATTATGTAATTCCCTGTGTTACTCTCAACTCGATTTTGAGTTAATCTGGATGCATAGGTATTGAACCTCATTGTCACGGTATTGTACCCCGACAAACTACAGCGCCCGATAAAGGAATCGTTCGCTTAACAAACACAGGTCATACAGGAATTAAACGATTTTTTTTTTAAATTACGACTTTCAGTCTCTAATGGAACAAATTGTCTTTTAGAATAGGTTATGAGCAAATAACTCTTTACCGACTACAAACAGCACATGGGGTAATAGGTTAAATCAAAGAGGAGAGTCTAGAGTTTATAGTTGTTATAGCAAAAAGTAATGTTAACTACCTTATTATTAAAAAAAAAAAGATGTCAAAGTCAAAATGGTACGAAAATCCGAAATTCTTAATTTAGGCCACCAGAACTCCGAAGACGAGTAGAATACGGGGTTAGTTGAGCAGTCGTTGGAAAGTTCATAAAGCTCTGTACACATGTGCTCTTGACTGCAACCGTACACCCTGTACTTTTTAAGATACTGAGTGTTTTGTAAAAAACTGATAACAATAACATCTTTATTACCCTATATATCCCAAACGGGGTTGATATGACCCCCCCCCCCCCCCTTTACAATACATTGTTTTGTTTGTCTAGGTCAGTACTATCACCTCCTGCTCTATGGGCCACATAGACGGAAACACCCTATACAATTGAAAGGTTTCGAGAGGAAAATTTCAATTTTTACTAATACGTATGCATATATGAAGGTCCAATGCGAAAGTTTTAATTTTTTTAACTCACCTTTAATTTATGGTTTCAAACTAAAGAGATATCTTTTAGTAACCGAGATTTAGGTGGTGCACTAAAACCACCCACAAGAGTTAATGAACCTTACTAGGGCCTGCAATTTCTCCAAATTCGCGGTAAAAGAAGGTACCCAGTGGTCTCCTTCTATGTACGTTTGGCAAGGCATTCATACTGCAAGTGTTGAGCTCTCTCGACCTTTTCTGCGTTTACATATATAGCTTCCTTCTGCAGAAATCATTATATGGAGCTTGCATACGTTCCGAATTTTTGTTTTCGAAAGAGACAGAGTGCCGACTTTTAGAGCATCAGCTGCCTCATTCCCATGTAGATCGCTATGACCTGGCACCCAGTAGTGCATCCCAACTGTGGTTGATATCAAGTCTCCTAAGCTCACTACGACAACTTTCTTCTGTTCAGAGCTCTCCGAATATTCTGAACACCGATTTCTTGATTACTTTACTTACTTTCAGAGTACTCTGAACGTGTATCTTTATTATTGCTCAGAGTGCTTAAACAAATAGTAGGTAGACTTCTGAGCATTAAAAGTAAGATAATACCAATAGAGCGCGAAAGAGTCCTGTTGAAAACTATGAATACTTGTATACTTCATAGTTCCTTCATTTCTCTCGCCCCTTATTCATTTTATAAAGAATCTTGTATTATTACATATTCCACAAATCACAAGTATTACTAAAATGCAAAAAAAAAAAAAAAACCAGTAAAACACGTAGGGCACATTGGAATTTTTTTGTATCCTTTTTCCAAAGTGCTCCGAAAGTTTTAAAAAAATTTTCAATCTAGAGAGCTGAAAGAAGATACGGGGCGTATAGTTCAATACCTGGGTGATCTAACATTACATCACACTTTCTCCGCATCTTTTCTAATTGTCCTTATTTTTAATTTAAAAAAAAAAACTTAATTAAGAATTAACGAATATATTTTTAGGCACAGCATTTTATTTCGTTATTTCTACGTTTATTCTCAAAAGTTATAGATGAAGTCTCATTTAAGTTTTAAGTGTTTGTTGGCTATCCTCTTATGTCAGAAAACAACTTAGATTTAATTTAATTTCCCTGAAGTGCTTCCATTTAATTGAATTTAAATGAAACGAACTCTGCTTCTTCTTTTTATTTTCAGGTAAAGCAATTAGTAAAAAAGCCAGTATCATGGATAAGAGTACGAGATGGACATATTCTCACAGTGGATCAAAACAACATTTATAGCAGACCAGAGATTTCAATCGATATACACCCAAAACCCAGAGAGGTGGTCGCTTCAAATAAAATACGTTCAAACCAGAGATGCTGGTTCGTACGAATGTCAAGTATCAACCGAACCAAAAATGAGTGCCAGAATAAGCCTTCATATAGTAGGTAGGGTCAGGGTGTGGTGTATGGTATACTTACCGACAGAGAGACAGACAGACAGACAGACAGACAGAGTACCACTAAATACTACACGCCTCAGTGAATTACTTTCTCATTAATTAACGAACAAATTTTTGCAGAACCAAAAACAGAACTTCTAGGGGAATCAAATCGACATGTCAAGGCTGGGAGTCGTGTCATACTACGTTGTGTGGTAAGCGGAGCACTGGAGCCACCACTCTTCATCAATTGGTATTTCGATAAGAAACAAATCTTTCTACATAATCAAAATGGCTGGCGAGCTGAAATAGATAGAGAAACCCCTAGTAATCACAGTGATAAGCAGAATACGGTAAGGAACATTTCAGCAGTTTCCATCCATGCGAATATGATTTGTCTGAAGACATGTGCTTTTATTCTCTGTTGTCTCTCTCTCTAGGTTGCCTCATTAATAATACCTTCCGTTACAAAGAAGGATTCTGGAAATTATACATGCAGTCCATCGAACAGTGAATCAATTACGGTTGTTCTACATGTACTCAGTGGTAAATTAATTTTGAATCAAGTCGCTTTACTGTGCCCGATATTGTGAGCATGGGAAGGCACATAGGGCGCTGCATTTACTAATAACAACTATTCTTCCTTGTTCTTCCCTAAATCAAAATAGGTGAATATTCTGCATCTGCAATTACTTCAGGGAGTCCCGAATTGATACAGAGGTTGCTACCAGCAATTATTATTGTATGTCTGCCGGTTTTTATCACCAAAATATGACACCTTCCCTGGGATTTCGACTGAATTTGACTACTGGGAGTGCTTACCGGAGAATTCATTGTCATCATCTTTATAGTCGTCCTCGTCATCGTTGTTGCCGTAAAAAAAAAAAACGATTCAAAACAACGTGTTCGGTGTTATGTCAGAGCTTGTTTAGTGTTCCTACTTTATGGAGAGGCGCACACCACTGGTGCTGCAGTGAGTCATCCTGTCAGGCTGTTTTTGTATATAGAGAATTTTTGAAAATAACTGTTAAGGGTAAATTTAATTTACGATTTAATCCTAGGTAAAATAACTAATGGATGCCGATGAAATTGCCAATAAACCAAAGTAGTTAATTTCCGTGTAAATATTCAAAATCTGACATTAGTTTTACCTTGGGATATTTTTGTTTTTTTTTTTTTTTGCAAGTGATGAATGTAAAAATGCATTCATGTGTGTGTGTTATATTATATACATATAAATAAATCACTTCTTTTTTAATGGTCTGTGTGTTTTTTGTTTTTGAATCTATGATTTGTTTTTGTTATTTAGCAAAGTGCCGCCATCTTTGTTTTAAAGGGGAAAAATGATAGATTGCATTTGTGGTGGCCAAACTACTGCGAACGAGCAAAGTGAATCCATGATTTTCTATTTCCCGGATGCGAAACATGTCCATGAACTGAATCAGATCTCATAGACTAATTATCCAATCTGAGTCAATTAATTATTGTTGTGAAAAGAAGGGTACGTGTTACAACTCATCCTGAAATCTAAGTGTGTATATCAAAAACTCAAACAAATACGAAGACAATTTTGAAAATTTTTCAATTTTATTAAAATATCGCTATATATTGAGGGCAAAGTACAATCAGAATACCAAAAATTGGAGATGAGATGAATATAAACAATTTCATAGGATTTTCATTACAATAAAATCGTCTAGGACTAATCGTTTTTACAGAATACGAAAAAACATAAATTTTTATATGGCAACATCATGAATGGTTTGTCCGACTTAGTCCATTTTTGAGGCTTTATTTTCTATTACTATGAAGGCACAGAGTACCAATTTAATTTTAAGCTTTCTACGTGTCGGTGCGTTGTCCAAATTTATAGTAAGGAACGAAATTTTTAAATGGCAACCCTACGAACGAGTTACCAGATTTGTCCTATTTTCGAACAAAAATTTACTTTTTTGTGCATTATTTCAGTACCCAAAGTGAACGCGTTCTGACTTATCGTGAGGACGGATATACAAAAATCAAAATAACTTTTAAAATTATGCGTGTGTGTCCAACCAATTTTTCTCCACTCGCTTTATTTTTACAAATGGAATGAGAAACTTAGTATACTACGAAAATTTCATCTAGGGTATAAAAACGCCTCAAAGACAATTGTGTTTCGGAAGCAAATGTGCGAAAAGGAAGTATACTTGCTACAATTCTTGCTGCGGAATGTGATATTTTCATGTAAATCTTCGAAATCGAAATTTAACCGAAATTTGATGCTTTTTAAAAAAATATTATTTCGACGAAATATGTTTGAACTGCAAAACAGTTGATTTTTTCCTTCTTCACGGCTCTTAGGAACGTTGGTCTTCTAAAAAGACTCTATACCTGAAATTGTTATGTAAGGCTAGGGCTGCCATCTGTTAAATCATTAAACTAGGACAATAAGTTCGAAAGCCCCGGATTTTTTAGCTTGAAACTCAGACATTCATGCCAAATAATTTTCTATTTTACTTACTAAAAAAATTGTTTCAAATTGTTATACATAGTGTTTTTCTTTGTTTATTTATTATAAAATTAGTCACTTTACAAAAACCAGTAAAAAAAGCGATGTCAATGAACTAAATTAAATCTCTCTTACATTTAGGAATTTTCTAAAAATTAGAAATACAATTTTACTTCTGTAAAAGGAAATCATAAATTATCTAATATTACTCAGCGGGAAAAATTCCAAGCTCTTCGAAAAAAAGCACTTTCGAAGCGTTTGTAGCTAGGTTACAAACATGCTTCCATTTGGAAGCAATCTGAAGTAACTTCGAAGCAAATATCAAATGCGAGCGTGATCATGAAAGTCTCTCATGTTGACACCTTACGATTAGTCATTGTGATTCGCAGAGTTTCACAAGACAATTGCTTTGTGAAGCTGAATATGTATAATATATATAGATACAATGTTAAACTTTAAACTATGTTATTTTCATTTACTTTATATAATCGTAATCGTCAAGCTTTAAATTTCCTGTAATTAAAAGAGAAACAATGGTAACTATTTGTGCCGACACTGTAGCAGCTGTAATCGTGCAGAGCTTCTAATTTGCTTCACAAAATGCTTCAAAAGCGACTAAAACGAAGCTAAAAGGAAGTGCTTGTTTGTGTGGACAGGCAATGTTAAAATTTATATGAAATCAAAGCACAATCGAATCGCTTTGTGCTTCCGCAGAAGCTGCGTAATTAAAGGAAATAAAACTAGTAACTTATTACATTTAAATTTAGTATGCCATATAGCTTTCAAAGTAGCTTCCTTTCTCGGGAATGGTGAAGCTACATGGCGAGAGACTTTAACTTCAAGAGACCACGATCTCTGGACACCCAGAGACCTATGTGTATTACACTTAGGAGATGCAAAAATTCTCTAAAGATACCATATTACTAGAGATTTTTCTGGTTTCCGGCTCCGGTCTCCCCTTGTGTGTTTCAAATCAATCGGGTTTCCATGTTCGGTCTCTAGTCTTTGAAGTTTGCTCATTTTTCGTCTCTAGAATTCCGGAGAGTATTGTGTGCTCTGCTCTATCAGTTAACTGTGGAGTGAGTTTGGCAAAGTTTTTTGTTAATTTTTATTTAATTTATATTAGGGTCATTCCATAGAAAATCGAACAAAATTCACACTTTCCCAACGTTCTTCTTTTCTGAAAGTTAAGTTTTTATGTCCTGCAATACATGCTGCCTGAATTAAACTAAATTTAAACTAACTTTGAAACCTTTAAAATTTTTCAATTTTTGGTATGTGTAGTTACTGCACGAAATGATAACTTTGAAGCTAAAATTGGTATAAGACCAATTCTTATGATGCTCTAGATGAATACCCGTATGTAATTACGTATGGTCACCTATCTGTACAAGTTTGATTTTTGAAGATTTTCGTATATGAGCCGTATATTTTGAAAGTGGTACAAGTGGTATAGTATTTACATTTTCTTCAGAATTCTTCCCTTATCATAATTGGCTAATAAATTTACAATCTTTACACTCTTTAACTTCAAAACACACAAAAGTTCACTGTTAGATCCAATAAATATTTTCAAATTATATTTTCAAATGAATTTAAACTAAAATATTTCAATATTTTGTCGCAAAAAATGTACTTGCACTACTTTCAAAATAAACGGCTCATACATATATTTCTAGAACTGTTCGTTGGAAAGTACAAATGATGACATATTTCATATACTGAAGAGCTTTTCAATGCAATGAAAACGTCTTGGACTGATGGTTTTCACACTGTACGTACAAATCTCAAGTTTTTATATGACAGCACCAAGAAGTCGATTTAGTCCATTTTTGAAATTATATTTACTATTTTCATGAAAACACTATGCACAAAATTTCAGTTCTCTACGTTGACACGTTCTCAGGCAGTGTGCAAATATACAGTCAAAAACGAAATTTTTGTATGGCAACGCTAGGAAGGAGTTACCCGATTTGTCCTATTTTCTTTACTCTTTTTTTTAAAGCCCGTATGCAAAATTTCAGCTCTTTTAATATGCGCGTTCTACAGATATCGTGCGGACGGACTAACGGACGGCCGGACAGACGTACAGACGAACAGACGGACAGATGGATGGACAGATGCACTTGCAAAACTCTATATATACCCTATGATCATCATCATCATCTTGGGTATGAAATTATTAAAGATGTTGTTAGTAAGTTATTAAAATTCAAGTTGGGATAGTAATGGATTTAAAGAAGAGAAATTTTTTTGTCAATAGAGGTCTGGTTATATTTGAAAAAAAAAATTCAGACAAATTTCCTTGTGTTATCCTTTATCCCGTAAAATTTGTGCATATTTATTTTAAAGCTTTATTACTTTCTTTCTAGCAATCTCTTTCTTAAAAATTAACACAGATCTCTGGAGGCCAAATATAACTTTCGTGTATACACTTCGAGAAGTGTCTGTAGTGTTGTAGTTATTTAATTTTTAAATAAAAGCCGATTTTTATTAAATGATCTAAATATATATTTCTTCCTTGATTAAAAAAAAACACCTGGTCGTCTCAAGCTCAGTACGAATACTGGTCTGTTCTACTCACTCAATTGGCTTGCTTCCTGTTGTCTCCTGCCAGCTGTATATATGTGTGTGTGTGTATTTTCCTGTTTTTCTAACCCTAGGGACTTTTTCTTATGGTCATCAGAGACTTAATTTTTTGATCTGAGACGAGAGTCTCTTGCTATGTAAGCATTTTGGACATTTTAAATTCTGCAAACCAGAGGCTAAAGAGGAAAGGCCTCTCACCGTGTATCTTTACCTTAACAATCAGCGAACAAATTAAAATCATTAACATTAAATTTTGTTTTGATTGACAGTTGAGAAATTGTTAAAACACTATCTCTTCATTGACATTATGAGCTGATACGCTAAAACATACAGCGCAATCTGCAATACTTCAGTTCACAAATGAGCCTTCGATGTTTTAAAAAATTAATCCAAAGTTGATTTGACGTTAAAAGCTTGTCTTATCGCTTAGATTTTGACTGAAATTTTGAAAATTCATCTACTCATCTACCAATTTTGTGTCATCAATTTTCATGTATATGTATCGTAAAAAAAACGTATTTTTAATTGCAGATTTTGTAAAAAAACATACAGTAAAATTAAATTATTGTAAAAATTATCCACTTGCAGTACGCCGAGCACGATCTTAGTAGAATGCACATGCCTACACCTCCTCTTTTCGGTAAAAGCTCCGACGTTTCCCTCTTTTAAACATGAGTTTTACTTTTTATTAAGGCGAATTGACGCACTGTTGTATCAATATTTTACATTGGTTGGGGGGGGGGGCATTATGGGCAGACTGGGTTGGAAAACTGTTGGATATTTGTAAAGATTATAGTGCAGATGATATTTTTAATATCGATGAGATCGCATTATTTTTTAAATGACTTCCTGATAAGTCAATAACTTTTAAAGGTGATCGTTGTAGTGGTTGTAAAAAATGCAAAGAGCGGGTAACTCTTATGCTAGGAAATGTGCACATGTCTGGAAATGAAAAACTGACGCTTTTAATAATAGGAAAGTCCGCCAAACCACGGTGTTTCTCAGGTATTAAGTTATTTCTTGTATTATTAGCATAATTATAAGGCGTGGATGACAGGCGAGCTATTTTCAAAGTAGATAAGAAAATTAGATGGAAATATGACATCACAGAAACGTAAAATTATTGAATTTCTGGATAATGCAGCACACACATTTGAAATTGACTTCATTCAAATTAGAATTCTTCCCAGCTAATACAACCTCCTTTAGATCAAGGTATAATGTTTTATATGTAAGTATCGAAAACTTGTTGTACAGTAATGCTTAACTGATATTGAAGAACGAAAGAAGTTAGGAATTAATGTCCTTGAAGCCTACATATAGCTGATATAGCCTGGAGAAATGTATCCTCTAAAACGAAAAGAAGTTGCTTCAAGAAACTGGATTTCCAATTTTTTTAACTTTCGAACTTTCTCAACTGATAACACAAATGAGTGTGCTTTCGAAATTTGGGACGGAATAACAAAAAATATGAGTTTCCCTTCAGAACGCACTTTTTCGGATTATGTTACAGTTGATGATAATGTTGCAATATGTGGTGTGCTTACAGATTCTGAAATATTAGCAGAAATGACTACAATAAATGTGCCATCTGATTCTAGTGAACATAAAAATGGTCACAATCAATTACAAAATCCCATCACAAATAAGGAAGCAAGCCAAACTATTACCAAAATAAGAAATTTCTAAGAAACTCAGTAGACATTAGTGACAAAACATCTGAAGCAATTTCTCACATTGACGCTATAATTTTAAAGCAAAAGTTTGAAAAGAGTCGGCAATCTACACTGGAGGAATACTTTTGCTACGCAAAACGAAGTGCATTTAGTAGTCATCTATGTAAACACGTATGTAGTATACATATGTACATAACACAATGGCTAAGTATATAATATCTATGATGAGAATTTCATAATTTTAACTTCCATTTCAGTACAATATGTGTACATGTATGTCTACTTAATTAGGTTTCATTACATTTTCACACAAGCATGGAAGTTATTCGAAGCCTCATCAATATTTTGAATAAACTTCGAATTATCCAGGTTTTCAGCAAAACATTGGTTATTCGAAATTTCCCTATCTCGAATTAAAATTTCACTTCCTTCAACTTTGAGTTTTGGAGGATCGACGTATTTATATACAAATTCTTGAAAATCTGACACAGTATTTTGAATAAACGGTTCTTAGTAGCTGAGAAACTTTTTATTATACATATGTATATACAGGGTGATTCTGATCAAGATACCTTCCGGTATACCACGCGATTCCTTGAGGTAAGCTGATCAAAAAATTGTTCCACATACCCCACATATATACGGCTAGAGGGTCAATATGAATTGATTGACCATTTTTGTTTGTTTTTGTTTGTTGTTTTTTAACCATCTTCTTTATAATCCGACTGAATTATGTAGAAGTTTACTCATAGCCATTGACTGTTGTTTTTTTTATTAAATCTTTTATAATATTGCAATGACACTTCACCTAAACACGATTTTCGATACAAATCCTCAATAACCTATATTCAGAGACTAAAGCGCACAGAGAAAGAAAAAGTGTATAGATCGGGAACCACATAGAGGAGCACAGTAAATGAAAAGAATAGACGAAAACGGGAAAGCCTTGACAAAGAGCAAATGAATAACCTAAAACAGAATCAGATGGAACATCTATTTGAAGGCCCTGTGTACCTAACAGGAATGACGAAGGAAGAAAAATATAAGGGAAATTTTTTGGTGGCATTCCAATAAGAATCATTGAACTCGCATTTACATTTATATTCAGGATAGGAACGGACAAATTATTCCAAATATCGATGAGTCTTAGCAAACGATATTATTTCCTCATGAATCATTGTGTCGATTATAACGAACACATCGATATTTCTCATTATAGCTGAATATAAACAAAAACCGGCCTATCTAATTCCAATATTAATTCAAGCTCAAGATTAGAGCTACCTGGAAATACATCCGCAGCAATAAAATATATATAGCATTCTCAGATTTATTTAAACCATTAACAAATGAGTTCAAACTTTAAGCAAATTAATTTAAACCTCGAACAAATGATTTTAAACCCTTAACAAATATATTTATACCCTTAACGAATGAGTTTCAACTGTTAACAAGAAAACTTAAACTCTTAACAAATTTATATTTAAATTATTTTATTTCAACTTAAGTAAGCATTTCATCCAATTTTGCTCAAATTGTGGGTGCATAAATAATCTGCAACACTTCTGACTTTTCAGTGCAACGGTTGACCTGCCTTAGGAGTAAGTAAACAAAATTCATTATATAGTTGGAACAGTCATTAAGTGTGAGATGTTGCAGGCTATCTTCGATCACTGATAGAAGTCTATGTTCTATACTCATGTCACCTAAAACTCAGAAGCGCTGAGCTGAAAGATTTTAATCATTTAAACAAAAATTGTCAGGTATTTAAATTAGTCCAGCTTTAAGAAGCTAATGCCCTAGACCCACAGCGCTATTAATTTAGAAATAATTAATGACTCATTAGTCTATAATGATTCATTATAAATTGGAGACACACAGTCATTTATTTAATAAAGATGTACTGTCAAACTGGTTTTATCAAATGTCAATAAAGAACCGATATGGATCGTATTAGCGTGATAAACTTTGTTTTTATTCCTTTTATTTTTCAATTCAGCAATCTGCAAATAAGGAAAACATTATATTAAAAAGAATGTTGACAATATAATTTCTTATATGCATTTCTTTGCATTTCTTCTTCTTATTTGTGAGATCTGCAGATGCACAACCGAGCTTCAGATTTATATTATATGCCAAATCTAGCACATTTGTCCTCATTATGGCTATAATGAAGGAAGAAAACACTTCATTAGTGCACTTCATTATCATCTGATTTTCAAGCCATAGTGATGCATACTATGTGACACACGGCACTTTAATGAATAGTTAGTACTAATGGTTCATTAGATCGTGTTGTTTGTCTAGTGTATAAGGATTAAGGAAACAAGCTCGAGATAATTAAAAGACCATTTTTCAATTCGAGTGATACCTGGTTTAGGCATTATGAGAATTTAGATTCAGTCACTTTTTCAAAAGAACAATTCCATCCTACGTGTAGGTATATCATAGGACCACATCAGAAGTCGTATGTAGTATGTAAGTACTGCGCTATATCATTATCATCATAAAGCATAGTATGTATACTTATGCACAAAAGAAAAAATAATACAAAGTTGTTTATTAGGTAACCCGTGCTCTAAGATACGGAAATTCGTTGGGAACACTTTAGAGATGTTGCAAAAATTATAAACAACCCTTAGTAGAGATATGTAAATTATATGTCATTGTTAGAAAGTGGTAGGATGTGTGGAAGTGGAAGGAATTATTAAGTTAAAGAAGCGCAGGACCAAGACAAAGTGTGAGTGGAAGTCGCGACGCCGCTTATTAACTGAGCTACCGAGGGTACATAATAATAAATTGGAGCTTTGATTTTTATACTGTATTAAAAATCATTATCGAAATTGATGTTCTGCTCGTTTAATATTTTGCACGCTTTTAGTCAACATAATTATTCCTTAAGGAAGGTCCATCCACACATAATAAACATTGGCAAAAAAACATTTGTCAAACATTTTACAAACAATTCATAGGGTGTTCACAAATGTTTGCCAAATATTTGTCAAACATTTGTCAAACACCTGATCGAATATTTGTGTGAAAAATGTTTTCCGAATGTTAAGTTTTAAGCATGTATTCTCCGAGTAAAGTAAAGTGCATAGCAACATATTTCTTCCTCAACGTTTCAGTAAAATTTGAAGGAGATGATGGAACAGATAATTTTTAGACAGAACATTAAAGTGTAGGTGGTCGTGATTTATTAAATGACTTAAAAATTGATGATCTTTCCGATTTTCGAAAAATTGTAAGAATCTCTTCAAGTGACTTCGAAATTCTTGGTAATAGAATCCGGCCAAAAATAAGAAGACTAAATACAAACTGGCGAAATAGAGTAAGTGTAGATGAACGGCTGGCCATTGTTCTGCGGTTTTTTGCAACAGCTGATTCTCATAATTCTTTACTGTACTTGCTTAAAGTCTCAAAATAGTTTGAAAAATTGTTACTGAAGTATTTGAGGCATTAATAGATATATTGCAACCATATATGTCGGTAAGTATTAACATAGTATGAAATGACTTTTACTGGCCTTACGTGCCTGTTTTTCACGCCGGTACTGAGTAAGTAATGACTTTAGCTTTTTTTCTTTCTTCACCAGCACCCACTGATAACTCATTTCCAATTGGAATGAAGGAGGCATTACGTTTTAATTCATCCTTGTACTCTTCATTCGATTTATCCCACAAATTTCGGTGCGTAGAATATTAATTTTATAATATTTATCTACTACCCTTCTCACTCCTGATGACTTTATTATTGAAAAATTAAAATTAAAATTAAAGTAATGTACAAACATTAACAAACATCTAATGTTTTCCATATCATTTGGATTCAATTGAAACTTTTTTAAGAATCCAAAACTAAAAAATTTGCGACCACACTCATCACACTCATCAACGAATGTTTGACAAATATTTGTCAAACATTTGGGGAACGTTTGTTATGAGTGGACGCATGAGCCAACGAATTGTAAGATGTGAAACTTTTATTACTACCCTTACCACCAGTGTTAGTCAGAATGAAGACTTGGCGTTACATCTTTATATAATTATTATTTTGTCTAGAGAATTGAAGTCTGATCATCACCGGAATGATTTTGTTGATTAAGATTTAGAAAATTATGGTAGTTTTGACAAATTATCTTTAGCTAAACTCAGGTTGTGTTGCCTTGTCAACAAGTAGAACTACTGATTTTGTTGTTAAAGCAAGCCAGAAGTGTGGTTCATGAAAAGCCTTTATATTCATAAAAAAATCACCATTTGAGATATGCCATCATTGGTCATTACTATTTCTGAAATGAGGATGGAAATGGAAGTTGTTAGCAAACGGAGAATGATATCGATTAATGATTAAATTTTTTTTTACCCAGAATAATATTAATTTGAATATGTTGGGGTTTGAGCAAGAAACGATGAAACATCTCATCCTTCTACTGATACCATTGACTTTATGAAAGAAAAGTTTGATGACTCGATTATTTGGAAAAGTTGATCAGTTAATTGGACACACCAAGATCTTCTGACGTAACTCTATTAGATTATCTTCTATGGGGTTGTTTACAGTTCTAAGTCTACGCAAATATATCAAAAATTATTGATCAATTTGAAACAAAAACGAAAGGAAAGTTTCATTCGTGTTGCATTGGAAAATTCATCAAAATTGGCGAATTGAATAATGTTATCTTCAGAAGATAAAATTTTATTGAATCCCCTTTCGTTGTTAAAAATAAAAAAACTAATAAATCGAGAACAAAACCAACAAAATTGCTATTACTAACTGCATGAGCACAGCACAGCAATATTTCAACATTGATTTTATTAGACAATAGTTGCAACCGACGTGTAAAAGTAATTTTGAATGGAATTTTCAAATGGATTTCTTAAATTAAATATTTTGGTATAATATAAAATATAAAGCCAATTAGAGTAATTTTGACCTTTCATCCCTGTAGTTTTGATAAAATTTAATGAGCATCTACATTTAATTGCAATAAGGAAGATCATCGCTCGTTTATATATTTATTTGATGGTTTTCTATAGAGCCATTATTTTTGCACTTCATTATAAAAATTATTGCTGCACATAAGGAGTCCTCTTGATTTTAGAATCAAGATGTTGCTTAATTCTACAGTGCTCAAGTGAAATAAAGTCACACCATTGTAAACCTTGGGCCTGATGCTCTGAATCTGAAAATACAAACGAATATTATTTAAATAAGAAAATTTTTAGGCTGCAAATTATATATTATTATAACAAAGTATAAGTTAAGAAAAACAAATGTGTCTTAAAAATCATGCGATCTTATATTCGCTATTTTTTTTTAATATGTCCGGAGCACTGTGGACAAATATAATGTATGCATTGTAAACAGGTGCAACAAAAGATATGATATGTACTTCTTTTGCTGCACAAAGCACGAACTCTTCCTATATTTCTCCTATTAGTAGGGGCTACCACGAGGAGTCTTTTAGACCCTTAACACTTAACGTGGGAAATGGTTTCAAATTTTGAAAGTCTTCTGCAAATATGTTTATGACTTTTGCTATTACAGTAAGCTATATGAGATATGAAAACATTTCTTTTATTTATTTTATTTATTTTCAGTTAACTTCCAACTTGGGCCTATCAGGGCCACGTGAGCACTGCAGGGTTAACAAATTCTACGAGAGCTCCCACTTCTGTAAATGTTACAGGCGCTTCCGATGTGGATAAATTTTTATACACATCGTAGGGAATACAAATAAAAATCTGAAGCAATTTACCGCACAGACATCTAGTAAATAACAGATAACAAGAATTAAATAAAATTGAAATTTAATCGGAGTCAACGACCACACGTATTACTTAGCCGCCATTACAATAACATAAACCAACATTTTTAAATAAGTAAAAAATTTTAATATTAAAAATTGCTCATTTATTTTTCTGTAGTATATTTTTACTTACAGACGGAAGATAGAACCCTTAACGAAGTATTTTAAAAAAATCCAAGAACGGGGGGCGACGATGTGTTTCCTTAAAGGGCATAATAATCCAGAAAAGTAGCAGCATTCTCGGAAGAATTCAGAGGTAGATAACTATAGTGAATATTTTATATTACAGTAAATTTTATGGAATATATGACTATATATTTTTATATAAGATCGCACAACTCCCTTAATTAATAGCAAATATTGAAATATGCAAAAATGCAGATACGTTCTTCAATGAAAGATTGCTTTTCTCTCATGAACAGAAGATTCACAATATTTAGAGACTTCCTGAGGTTTTCTTCTGGTTCAAATGCAAGCTTTCTAATTTGACGTGCTACATATGTGCCTACATACTATGTATGGATGTAATGTATGGGAATTTTCCATGATTATAACAAAAAGTATTGTTACCTATCAGCAACAATTTGGGGGGAAAAAAATGAAGCAAAAGGAGGTGGCTCACTCGTGGTGGGAAATATCAAAAATTATCATCAGTGAAAGTGAGTATTTCCTGGCATGAATCCATCCGCTTTTTTATTCTGTGCATTCCGGATACTAGATTCGGTTCAGTTCAAAAACAAGAGTAATAAAGTATTTCTCTAGGTCTATATATATACGTGCACATATACATTTGGAATATTTCAGGATATTAAAGGAAAAGGAATGGGATGCAGGCAGAAAGCCTATCTTCTATATGTACAGCAGCGTCATGATTAATCTAGCTTTCATATGTTCTACACACTAGACTACGCTTCAGGGCGAATCCATTAAATTGTCAAATAGAGAAGCGCATTTTGTGGTGCTGTTTATCATTTTCCATTTTATTTTCCCCGCATATATATACATCTGATTTTCTGTAGGTATATGTTCTCTCGCTAACGGCTTTTTGGCCTTGAGTTGCTCTAAATACGTCAAATATTTAATATGAGAGATGTGACAACAAAAAAAAAACACACACATCCCAAATGAATCTTCAAGCGGAGATGGTTCTAATCTATTTAAATGTGTAATCATCATTATGATTGATTAAAATGAAAATAGAAGGGAAAAATATTAATTTGTATAAGAAATTAAATGAATGGAATGTGTATGAGGCAGTATTGGGGAAAATGTAATCTGATTAATGATTAACAATTACAATTAACCATGTAATCTGTAATCAGATTACTTTGTAACAAATTACTAATGTAATCCATTTCCATAATTACATAATGTAATCGATTAACGTGTAATGTGATTACAAGTTAATCTGATTACACATTAATCGATTACAAGTTAATCCCACTACATGTTAATCTAATTAATGTGATTACATTTAAGACATTTAAGATATTTAAGATATTTGTATTCTAATTCTTCATAAAACTCCCTAAAATTAATTTCGTACGAGAACAATACTATTTTCTTTCAATTCATTTCATTATATTATTAATTACTTTTAAATAATTCACAAAGTAATTTTTTACAATGTAATTAGATTACAAAATAATCTAATTATATTGTAACAGATTACACATTTGATAGATTACATATTCTCTCATAAGTAATCTGATTGATATGTAATCGAATACAATTTAATTAGACTACTTTGTAATTTGACTAAACTGTAATGGAATTATTAATTAAATTACACTGCAATCAGATTATGCCCAACACTGGTATGAGGACGTCCCACTTCATAAACTTTCGAAAATTTTATAATGAATTACTTCAATCCAACAATTTACAGTCTTTAGACAGTACATTTTCCAGCGCTTTAGAAATACTATTAAGTCTTCCTGCACTTAGCAACGTTGTTGAAAAAGAGAGACGGTAGATGGATATAGTGAATATACAATACTGGACTTGATATCAGATAGAAAGTTAGTTAAATACAACCTCTATCTACCATTCAAGATAAAGATATCTCAAATAGGGAGGAAGTAGATACAAATCTGGTATACATGGTGGTGCTAAAACTGAAACAGGAGTATAGGGACAGGAATATATGATCTATAGCCTAAGAAAATAAGCCTCTATATTGCAGGCAAAAGTATATGTCATCACCAGATGTGTATACGAAAACCTCAGCTCCTCCTACACTAACAAAAAAAAATATATCTAATCTATACAGATAGCCAAGTGGCACTGAAAGCCATAACATCAACTGAGGTCAAAACAAGTTAATATGGGAATGGATCGTTGCATTAATGAGCCTTAGCATAAACACCCACCTTCAATGAGTACCAGGATACTCGGGAAATGATGGGAATAATGAAGCATGATGGCCAGATCGGAAGCATTTTTCGGTGTCTCATATTAGATAGAAAGCCCGTAATTTTCGCAGAATCAACGTATACAAGTCTCGTTTTATTGGGAAATATGCTGGTAAATAGAGAGAATCGATTTTATTGCTAGTAGATTTGTCTGCATGCAAGTCTAACTTATTACGCAAAAATCAGTTATAAATAAGTTGTAGAGTGTCGTTTAATCAGAATACACAGTCTTCCATTAAGCCTATAGGTCTAATTAACTATATCTGTACATTATCAGCACAACTACTTTATCAGGAAGGTTATTTCTATAAAGACTGAATAAAAAGGCAACTAGAGCTGGTGATGATGTATTACAACTTGGCTAATCCTATTTAGAAGGCTACGAATGAGCTTAAACTCTTATGATGAAATAGAGCATTAGCGAGTCTGGTTTTGCAGTAAATTACCATGGTCAATAGAGTCAAACGATTGAATTGAATTTTGAATCTAAGAAACGTAAATCGAATAGTGAAATAATTCAATTTAGTATAAATTTGTTGCATCCAACTATTCTAAAAATATAGAAAAGTTTTTTAGGTAAAAATTTGAAAATTTCAAAAACCATATAATATTTTTTTCGACTTTAAAGTTCACTTTCGAGGTCTTTTTATTTATATTTCAGAATATTTTAAAACCGATAATAATTTAATTATCCGGTTTGCAAAAATGTTGTATCCAGAATGTGACTTTAGCCGTATACGAAGTATATTAACGATAAGAAAATTATAAGATAAGATATTTCTTGGAAATTTGAGAAAACAATAATTGCTCATAGTTTTATTAAAACTACATCGCCGTGTCACCTAACTACATTCAATTAATTGTAGTTTACTATTCATTACAGGAGTACATCACGTAAGGATTCGGGCAAATAGAATATTGTCAAAAGCCAACAGTTCAGTTGTTGTCATGAGTCACCTCTTTGTGATTCTTTCTAGGAATTTAATTAAAATTTTACTCAGTACGAAAAATGAATTCAGATTTATCCAGGTGTTCTCCCTTTCATTACTACTTGCATAGAAAGGAAATGTTGTTGGCTCTGAAATTCTGATGGAAAACCATTTTATTCATCTCCTTTCACATGTGAGCCAGGCTGATTGCTCTTTTCTTCTGAATTGTGCGGAAAAGTGCAAATTTCCTGCATACAATAGTTAAATGGAGTAGGTATAGAGAAAAGGACTCTACTTTGAAATTTCATCACAAACGTATTGATGGTATGCACATATCCATGAAATAAATTTTTATTTTTCATAGAAAAAGTGCATAACAACACAGAATTTCGAGTATTTTTATAACAAGGGAAAGGGGTTGTATAAACATAATAGATTTTGGTAATTGGGGGCAAAAGAAACAAGCAGAAATATCAAAAGAATGTTATAAAGGATGCAAGTATTTCTCAAGATTTTAAGAATTTATTTTTTGTTTAGTTCCACGAAAATTATAACTTATGTATAAAAAATAATCATAACAAATAGTCAAGTATCTTGAATATATTATTGTTTTTTCTCTTTGATTTATTAATTGAACTTTTATTTTCAATGAAAAAAAAGGCTAAATGCATTCAAAATATAGATGCATCTATAAAAGTTACTGAAAAAAGTTATTGTTGTCAAAGAATTCAACTTTACAGCCACCATTTATCCCGCCAATGCCACCAAAGCTTTACCTCATTTTTATTTCATATACATATGTGTTTATCAGATTGCGGGTTAGGATCTACAAAGTTATATCGCCTTTCATTCAAATCATCCCGACGCTACTTATGAAGGTAGAAATAGAAGTAAGATCTATTCATCGAGCTCTTTGCTGAAAGTGCGTAGTTCGTGTTTTTTGTATGTATAATATTCCGTCTCACATAATATTAATGAATGTAGGTATCTACTTAATGCTAGATTACATTGCATAACTCAAACGACACCGAATTATTTATTTTTTAGACATATTCTAGGCGAAGTTTTACAGACGATTTTATAGTCTACATTGCACAAAGGTAGAAGTTAGTAAATTCCTGAATCGTATGAAGAAATCGAGAGTATGATTGCCATAGCCACTTGACAACGTATAGGCTTCTAATCTGAAAATTTATTAGTTATCAATAATTCAGAATAAAAGCTACTGTAATACTCTTAATTCTATTTGGATAGTAAATACCCGTTGAAGACTTATCCATATTGAAAAAAAATATTAGTTGGGAGAAGAACAGCAGCTCTGAGTATTTCACCTAATAAAGTGGAGGTTTGGTAGATACACGGTTAAAAATTTAGGTATATTTCAATAAGATTAGGGAATATGCAGGGAATGTTCTTTAAAATGTAGGTTTTTTCCTAAAATTTTAGGGCGTGTTCCCTAAATTGTAGAGAAAAGTCCTACTTTTTTTACAGTGTACTTCGGTTAAAATTTGTATCATGAGAACTCCAAATTTAGAGCTTTCTAATATCCTATCTTTCAAATTGAACTAGAATTCGATAACATCCTCTATGAGCTATTCTATTCACTTTTAAAAAGATGGATAAAGTCGATAGTGATACCTGTAATTCTGTGAACACACCCTCTGCGACTGTGAAGCTTTTGGCTACATAACGCTAACACGCTTAGAAAACGTGTTCCGATTGTCACGATTGTCAGAGTATGTTACAAAGATGGCCCCCAGAAACGTTATATAGTTTTTGTAAACGACCTCAAATTCGAATGGTCGTCCTAGGGCCCCCTATGTGCCATAACGTCACAAACGATCTCGAAGGTTGCAGTGACTAAGTGATGTCTTCATCCTTCATTATAATAATAACAAATAATATTAGTGATGAGCTGGTCTGAATAAGTGTTAAAAATCCTTGGTCGCTAACCGAACACAGTTCATAAGTGAGGTCAACGAAATATGGTACAATATTTGAGGAGACATAGCGTCTATCAATTGTTGATCCTGTAAGGCTTCCATGGATATTTCGTATTACTCTTACATAATTTTTTTTTCATTTGACAAACGTTTTTTCTTACTTATCCTCATTTCATGATTTTTTGTATCATAGTTTTGAAAGATGAATTATGGTCTGTAACATTTATTTCGTACACTCTGATTTTACATATATAAATTAAAATGAATTAACCTTTTTAAAAGGGGGTATTCCTTCAATTATATTTCTTAATTATGTTAATACAAATAATTCTAAGGTCAATAATACCAATTAAAAGCTACATCGAAAGTGCATCCTAAACCAAAAACTTTCTTACCAGCCACTATATTTCCAACATTTTCCAATACTAAAGACCACTTTTAGCATAAATTTATTTATAAAAATCCAATGATTATCCGTAATGACATACAATATTTATCTCAACCAGCATCAACAACTGGAATTCAGTGGGAAAAGGTTAAATCACCGGATAAAATACAATGTATCATCCCCAGTTCCACAGCATTTCACAAATAATTAATCACCGAAAATAGCGCAAATTCGCCTGATTAATATTTATCAGGGTGAGAATCGATTAAAGTCTTCCTTTCCTCGCTGTCTCTTCAATTACGGTGGGAGGATATGTAATTCGTTTAACCACTGTGAAATATTTCATTTACAGAACGCCAAATGATACGCGAAGTATTAATTCGCTTTCCAAAATTGTTCCTAGTTTTTTGTTTAGTTCATTGAAAATTTCACTACATTTCCTGAGTTCCTAACCTAACAAACAAAATTTACTGTGGAGCAGTTATCTCACACAATAAGCCAACAGTCAAGTGAACGAACGACGAAACCCAGTGCAGAGGAAAAAGCCCTTTTTGGCACCAGAAATCATGGACGACGAATGCCCAGTTATCATTAAAAGGAAAACGAAAATTAATAGAACGGAAGTAAAATAACTGCTTCCTGCTGTGGGTCCTTTATTTATGTGAAACGAAATGGAAGGAAAATTGTCTCCTTCCTCTCTCTTGGTTTTACCAGATTCCTATTATATGTGTGTATACAGAAAATACTCGGGGAGATGTGCCTTTGAACGATTCAATTCTTTTATCGCCTTATCGGATGTATGTCAAAGAATACGAAACAAGTTTACTTAGACACGCCGGATAAGGACAAATTTCGTCCTTAACACAAGAATATATGTGGATAATGCTGGATTATAGTGGTATTGCCTTGGATATTTGTTTGTAGCATCTCGTGTTATAATAAGATGCATGTATTTAGTTTTGAGTGCAGAGTGTACATGGCACTGTAATTTGCAGATCAAAGATAAGGCAAAAAGGATAAAGCAAAAATTACAAGCATAAACATAAATTTCCATTTATTTAATTGAATTGGTTTAAATTTGTTTTTAAGTAGACATGTAATGAGGGAATTCATGGAGAAAATTAGTTCCTGCATTTCTATTAACATGGACAGGCACAAAGTCTTACAAGAGGCTGCAGTTTACACAAAACGAGCAATTTATGGTTTATGTGTGTACTAAAGAAATTTCAGTTTTAAGATAAATTATAAATTGTCACATCATAAATTTTGTATAATGTAGCAGAACTGTATTTGTTTTGTAATACTTTTACTATCCGGTCAATAACAGTACCTTCAATAAAATACAAAATCCATTTCGCAAGAACTTACATTTTTCTTCGAAATATTTCCAAATGAAATGTGGCAACATTAAAAGAAAAAAAGCTTTTTGGGTTATGAAAGGAAAACATCTTAAACTTAACTAGGATCAATGTTGAATTCTCACACTTACACTGCAATGCAATTACTGCAGATATACAGGCTTTATAGAAGATAAAGTGCATTAAAAACGAACTTTTCAATAATTATAAAAAGCATGCCAAGAATTAGTCTAACACGGCTAAATTGGGACTCAGAATAATTAGTCGAGTCAAGTTAGATGTCCTGCGCCGAATCAGGTCGTGCATCTATCGTTGGGAAGGAAGTAGATTTGTTAGCTTTTAAACATACTGCTTTCTTATGCTATGTAGATATTTTGTATAAATTATTTATTTATTTATTTAAATTGAACTACGCAAAATAGGGATACTTTAGTACAGTTTTAAAATTAAAAGTAAGATGTTTGGCTATGGTGTTGAGATGCGGGGTGACATTTAGATTTTTTTAAAGTGTGGCCGATTACTATTATTATATTGAATAAGATATTATTATTAAATATATCAAAATAAGGATAGTGAAATTTTTGAAAGGTGCTGGTCAAAGAATACCCCCTTAATGGGATACTTTGACCTGAGATCAGTTTTCTTTATAAATTGTATGTATAAAGTTAGTTTGATCAATGAATCCCTGGCTAAACATGAAATTGAAGACTTTACAATTTTTTAAAATGAGAAAAATACTTTTCTCTCAATATTTTGGTATGAAATCGGTTTCCACATCGATTGCTCGTCGGAATCATCGGAATAAGTATCAACGATTCGAGTAGGACTTGGGATTAAAATAGAACTTGTCGATGGCTCGTTCTCAAAATTACCACTAAAGCGGTTTCCGTTGTTGTGTTTTTCAAGGAGATATTTGCTTCCATTTCCTCTAAGCTTATGGCTTTACCAGCAGGAACTCGTGCCATTTTCCTTTTGCGTACAGGCTTATCGGAAGTCCTATTACGACTTTTGTCGAGCAATTTTAATACACCTTGCGAAACACGGGTTTGAACTTGTTCCGGATCTTCATTACTCGGCAGACGACTAGTTACTGCTGCTGGGTCAAATGGTGAAATTCCGCATTATTTGAAACCACTAATGAGGTTAACGGAAACATTACTTACATCCGATAATTTGTGCTCCAATGTATACAAGAGCTTTGGAAATGCCTCCTTGGTTAAAATCTGGGACTTTTTCTTTTGCTCTGATTTCCACTCATCCAAAAATTTTCGCCAATATTTTTTCAGCGGGGCATAGAAATGCGACGACTAATGGCTGAGCGATATGGGTGGAATTTGGAGGAATACAAACAAACGCGATATTATTAGCTTGCGCCAATTCAATAACTCGTGGAGTAAAATGACTGGATAGATTATTACCGATAACTACAATCTTCCCAGTAAATTTTCGCGTTTCTGGTATGAATAGGTTTCCAAACCAAGCAGTGAATATAATGGAATCAAACCACCTACTTGTGCTCCTATTATACCTGGTTTTTGGCGGTCCTTCTTCCATCCATGTTGGCCAAAGATAAGTGGATTTGTAAACCACATAAGATGGCAATAGCATTCCTGTAACTGATCCACAGTACATAACCAATGTAGATGCCTTTGAAGAATCTCGAGCTCGCTCTGGATATTTTACACCGCGTTTGAAAATGTATTTTTTGACACCAGGATCATCTGCCAAATTTGTCTCGTCGTAGTTAAATATACGCTCAGGAGGAACAGTTGATTCCCCAGTACCAGTGATCTCCTTCAAAGTGTCTTGGAGATGGCCAAAATAGGTGCACATTTCTTTGGGTGTTACCGCTGCCTTTGATCGAATAATATTTTGGCACATTTGGTGTGATAGCTTATTTTTATACCTCCGCAAAAATCGCCAGACCCATTCGACGCTGGGCAAGTTGTGGCGGCCGATTCGTGGAATACGTTTTCCGCTTTGGTCTAGGTAGAATTTGGCTAGCTGGCGAAGGTCTCGTGAATCGCAAGGAAATCCCCATTTAGCCACGAGAAGCATATGGTCCCGAAAAGCTTTTTACTCGCCAACGGTGAACACTAAGGGACGGCCAACTTTGGCTGCGTTCTTGCCCTTCAACTTATTAATAAGTGTTCCTTTTGCTATTTTATGTTTATTGGCAGCCTTAACAATTGACAGTAGTCCTGCAATGTTATCAAAATAGTAAGCTCCCAAAAAAAAAAAATAGAATAAAATGTAACGAACCATTTTCAACGTCAGTTATAGCTAATTTCAAAACTTCTTCAGAATACCCATATTTACGTGAACCGGCCTTTGGAACATACTTTCGCGGCATTATGAAAGTTTTATCTTCTGTAATCTATAAATTACCAATAATAATGTGATTCGATTTTTGACGACTTCCAAGGGATATTTTGATAGAGCGGTCAAAGAATCCCAAATTAGCAGTCAAAGGGTATACAAAATTGTAACTTTATACTAAATAGTATAAAATTGAAAATTTTTACAAGAAAAATCATAAAACTCAAGCTAAGAATATAAGTTACTTGCCTGCACTATATTTGTTGGAATTATTTAGCCTGAAGCACCTGATTTTTATAAAATTTATCACACAGATTTTCACCAATAAAAAACTTCTACAATTTGAAAAGCAACCTGCTTCGTTTGCATTCACGGTACATTTGGGCAATATATAGCAGTTGTACTTTAAAATTATTATGAAATAATTTGAATCTGTGTGCATCGTGTTGTTTTGTTTTTTCAAAGAAGAGGAGGCCTTTGAATTTTTATTTTAGCTTACGGTCAATGTATCCTTTACTGTAAAAAGTATCCCTGTTTTACTATCTAAACTTGTTTTTTTCGAAACTTATGATGGTATGAAGAGAGCAGTTTGAATGATATTTATTAAACCCGGCTTGATCTCGGTAAATTCCAATAGCTCTTCTGAGTTCCACTCGGATTCATTCGAGGGATAAATTGAACTTAAATTAGAATTTTCACAAGTAATCTGCTCTCTCAAGAAAAATCTATTCAATAACGGTATAATTCATTGGCTGTAATGGAATACAATTATCATTATTATTACATTACTTTTGTTGAGGTGCTTTTTATTTTCAGTAGAGAAATGAAAAACTTAGGTCCATATAAGCTACTGGAATAAATCAAGAAAACGATAATTTTATATAGAAGTCGTTTCTGTGCATAAGTTTTAATTGTAAATGCTCATTGTTTATTAATTCTGTAGTCGTTTTTAAAGTTGAGGTAAGTGATGATGTAAATTTAAGTCATTTCTGAAGAAATGAGGAGGTTAGAAATCTTTTCTCTTGCTAATCTGAATTCTTGGTGATATACAATGCCATCATCACCGAATATGTAATTGATAAAAACAAATTAGTGGTAAATAAACCGAAAAAAGTTAATTAAATTAAAATAATTGCAAACAGTGAAAACTTTGTTGAGTATTGAATTTGTCTGAGAGAAATTTTAGTCTGAAAAATGTGAGATTTGTTAAGCGGGGAGGTCTGAATTTTAGATAACTTGTTCGACACAAAAAGTATAAATTAGTTTAATGGACATTGTCTGTTGGTGTTTTGATTTAAAAAAAATTGTGTTGAATTGTCAAAAAAAATATTCTTATACGACTTTAGTACTGTGAAAAATTGCAATAAAAAATTAACACAGCAAAACTCATAGTGAAATAAGGGTTGACGTTAATCTGGAAAGCTTCATTTAGATCTCATTATTCCTCAAGCATGCAATGCATTTTGAGTTTTGTCTTCAGGGAATTCACATTTAATAGTTTGCTGTAATATCTTTAGGTTTCTTTTGTTTTATATTAGCTAAAATTTTTTTGAAAAAATATAAGAAATTTTTAAAAAACTAATTTTAAAAAATACTAGGGCGAGCTAGTGATACCTTAAAAAAAAAAAAAAAAACAGAAATTTTTCTACAAAATGTAGCCAATTTTACTGGGCGTCTAGCTTAAATTTTTTTACTTGTGGTTTCATTTTTCTATTCTAATATATCCCGCTACATAACGCCAGGGAGCTCCTTGAAGAATTGCAAAAAAAACGTGGTGAATTATTACTCACATACTAATAGCTAGAGAGATGAGTGTAATAATGGGTGAATTATGATTTAACCTCGCTCTTAAAACTATTCTTGTAAAGGTTTAGCTCATATCAATTGTGAAGGGAGATGGAGGACGTCAGATTTAAGATCTTAGACCAATTCTAGCTTTTTTACTTGTTCTCTACTAGCATTATTTCTGTGCGTTAAACACCGAATGATAAACTTAGTTTATACCCAATGATTTCATCTAGGGAATAATAAACTAATTGCATTAATTAAATAATAATTGAATTTTAAAAAAACGTCTACATTATATTTAATCTTTTTTGTTTAATGTTCTTGTTTATTGCATGCAGAGCTGGGCAAGTACCAAAGAAAATGTACTTAAGTACAAGTACAAGTACCGAAGACTTGAGTACTTCAGCGTAAGTACAAGTACCGCATGTATGAAAAGTACTGTAACAAAGTACTAAATCTATAAAAAGTAGTGAGTTCTTTTTGAAGTACTTTTTTAGAAACATTGTACGTTGACAGTTCAGTTAGATATTAATAAATAAATAGCTTTTGAGAAATATAATATGTATAGTAACCAGTGTCTACCATTTATAGTTTTTTATATTTTCGGCGCTGCAGGTAGAGTAAAACTTTCACTTCATATTGCTACACTCATAAAACTATTAGAGGTCCGCCCAAGCACCTATTATCCTCCAATTCTAAGGAAAAAAATTGAAGCCTTGCCTACATCAGGTCGAGGCATCGTTGATTTTATATTGGAGCGAGGCATTGCTTGCTTACCCTTGGTTATGTACACTGATGAATATAATATGGACTGCTTATTTTTTTATATCACGTGGGTACAATTGCTTGTGTCAAAAAGAGTTCTTACGTGTCGGGACCAACATTGAAAAAATCATTGTCGGGAAGTTGAAAAAGTGAGCATGCAGCTCGAAAAGTGAATAATAATGAATATAATGAATATATTGTCTTTGGTAAAATAGTGTTTATCGCAGTAATATCCCTAAATGATTAATTTACAATCATGTATTTCGACGAATCCGCTAATTTATTTGTTGTTTTCAGTTCTCTCTCAGTTGGTACTTGGTGTTTAGACCGAAAGTCAGCAATATAGAAACAGTGTCTTTCTATGAACGAAATCAGTCCATATTATACATGTCAGTGGTTATGTCATCAAGTCGAGGCATCGTCGATTTTATATTCGACCAAGACGTTACTGGTTTTTGTTCTACTTGCCCAGTCTTATTTGTATATTATTATTGTTTGGCTAAGGCTCTGCCTTGATGTGTGAGTGCGGCATATGCTTTGACAGTTCTTTGCGTGCTTTAAAACTCAACAAAAAAGCAGTTGCGCTAGAGATTGTGTTTTCTTTTCTACGAAGAGTTAGATATTTGTAAGTACTTAATAGACTCAGAAATACTTAAGTAAAAATCTTGGTACTTAAGTACAAAACTAAGTCTTAAGTACAAGTAAATAGACGCTAGTAATTATGTTCAAGTACTGAATAGGGGCATTTCAAAAGTATTGAGTAATAAGTCTTAAGTAACGAATATGTACTTTGAGTAGTACTTAAGTCTTTTTTTAATTAAGGTATTGCCCAGCTCTGATGTAATTTCATCTGGTGTTTGGTTTATGTTCAGTGTAACATACTAATACTAACACCGACTAAGTGATGAAACGCATGAATTGTTAATCGTTTATTTATTAAACGTGTCCATGCAGCGAGCTTGTGTTAAGCTGGTTCTGATAGTCAAAAGAGAGGAACAAAGTTCGTTTAGATGCAAGAAATCAAATAGACAAAATACGGAAGAAAATTCCAAAACTTTTAACATATTACGAAAAGAAGCGAAAATTTGAAATTGGACATCTCGTCGCAATTAGATGGTAATAAAATCTCTTCTGAATTTACAGGACCATACAAAGTAATCAGGAAGTGTCGGGGAGGACGGTACATAGTTCAAAAGATGACAAATGCAGCTGAACCCAAGAGGACAACAACAAGCCGTGGCGTGCTGCTGATAATCAGAAAGTATAACCTTGTTCGGGTCGAAGAAAGAGCAGGATGGCTGTATGTAGGTATCAGTCCCAATCTCTTAAATCTTTGTTAAAGTCAACTTTTAGCTATAATTAAATTGGAAAACACAAGTGCGTTTTTTAATCCTAGACAAATGATAAGAACTGGGAGGACATTCACAATAATGTTTTATTAGTTTTCAAAAAAAAAATTCGTAGTAAAATTGATCAAGACCAATGTACCCCACTCTACCCTATTTACTATGTTTTGGATTAAGTCTCATAGCAGCTTGATTGCTTTAATAGAGTTCGTGTAGAGAACATTCAACACTTGTTTAGAATGTTTAGAAATACTTCTTCCACCAGTTGAACTTTTCGTTCTTCTTCACAGATGTAATAAAGTTATTGCATGCCCGTCATTGTTCCAAAATTTTCTCATAAAACTAAAAATAAGCTAAATTCAAAACCATACCTCATCTCAGTTACTTTCATGTACAAAAAACGTATAAATCCTTATTACTGATAGTCCTCCACACATAACCATTTCTAGCAAATCTGCACCAATTCAGAATGAAATAGGCTTGATTTGGATATTGCCAATATTACAAAAACCATCTTCCTCTTTTTTTTGCTCAAATTATCTCCAATAAAATCGTCACAAAATTGAATCCAACTTCATAAAATGTTATGTAAGTATTACTCAACTCTCTGGCAAATCCAAAAGAATGGCAAGTGAATTGGCAACATTTCTGTTGGGCCAAAATGCAAGAAATGAAATTTTTTACACTCTCTGACTTTTTATTAGACTATGTACATTCCCTCGTAAATACCCATTGAAGCGTTTCCTCGGTTGACATCAAAGACAGAAAAATTCCATCCTCTGGCCAATTCTAAACAAATCAAATTTCATACCAGAATAGTCTGGGGCCTTCCACAATGCGAATGGCCCGCCCGGCTTTATTCGAAAATTGTTGAACGCTGTAAGTTTAGTGAAATAAAATGAAAGGAAAATTTGTTTACGAAAAATCCTTTTATTTGATTTCGGCCGACATTCCATTTTTTTTTGTGATGATATTTTTGCCTGGGCATCTTTTCGCTAAAAGGGTGGACATTTTATATAAGTCAGGGACTTATTGCTATAAAACCTTTTTTCATAGGTAGGAGGTGTACGTATAGTGTATTATAGCTTTGTTGCTATCATAACAGGTGTTTACTTTTCACATTCATCTTTTCTTCTCTAGAGTTTCTGATTTAGTGCATATCGAACCATCAGTATGTGATAAGAATAGTGGGGATAAGTATCTTTAAGGTATCCTTTCCTCATCATTAGTTTTCTTGTCACATAAAAAGATGTTCATGTCTGCTGTATCTTATCTGTCACTTGGCAGAGTCTTTAAATGTGGGATTGGTATAAAAGTGTATTCTATATGTATAGTGAAAGGATATAGAACACAACCTTTTGTACCTTTCTGAATAGCATTATCCTTTGCTTTTTGAAAATAAATTTAATGTACTTCTTCCAAATTCCAGCTAAGGTTATATGAAGGTAAATGATAGCATAAGAAGACTTTTAAAGAAGTCTTGCATAAAAGGTCAAAGGAACTTGAGCTGTTTTCTTCAAAGTAAGGTTTTAAGTACTTGAGTTGAAATTAGGCGTAATTTAATAATGAAAGGATCCAGCGTAAGGAAATGTAATTTCGTTTATATTATTTGAAAATACTGTTAGTGAAGAGGTGACATAATTATGTAGGTATGTACGGTATTACTATTATTATTAAAATGGGGCATGCAAAGAGAGAATCTGCCTCTCATCCTGTCACTGTGACTTGTGAGATGTTTTGTGACATTTTACGGGTAAGTGTTCTTTTATAAAACCTTTAATGTTGGGAATAACTGTTCTATACGTTGTATAGTATTTTGCAGCTTTGAACTTCACAGTCGCAGAGGACGTGCTCATCAGGCTTGTGGTGTTTACCCATCTACTTGAGATGATATCTGATATCTAATACCTTGAATGGTGTTTCAAAGTTATAGCGTTTCGCCATATCGTCTTATGAGGACTTTCAGGTGTCCAAACAGATTGGCTTTGCTTGGAGATTTGTTATGTATGGCTGAAAATAATATATTTGGAGCTTGGAGGGCATCTTAACTTTAATTTTTGGAATATTCAGAATTACATAGAACAACATTTTATTTTTAATTGTTCGAATGATTGGATAGGCATTCTCAGATTTCTAGGTGAAACAAAATTGAGTCTTTCAAAGATTCATTGAATTTCTAGGTTAGATTTGGTTATCTAGGGATTGAAAATAATTTCTATGGTCATCTTATTTCATGTTCTAAATATTCAAAATTCATTCTGTATTTTGCAGCAATGCCTGGAGATCTTTCCTCAATTCATTTTGCACATAAGATTCAAATCCGGACAGACAATCCAATACAGAAAATATTCCTCACTCAAATTTAATTAGGTTCCAACCTACAGCTCGAAAATTGTTTCATATGCAGTTGATATTAAGGATTCTCCATTGTTTACGTCCTTGATACACATTAATATCTGTTTCAGTGAGGAAGCCACATTCACATATATACGTATGTACATGTGTGCAAGCATCTATCTATTCAAACCTAATCCCTGTAGAAATCCTGTGTATTCTATTAATTATGTCTGCCCGTTGAGCAATTTCAAGTAGTGAGTCACATACAAAGCATTCGAATTTCTATAATAATTATTAAAGCAAACTCTCCACATTCCCAGCCTTATGCTTAAAGGAACTTGGAGGTAGATAAGGACGAGCTTCATTTTGATTGTTCTCAGCTTTTACACTGATAGTGAATTTTTTCAACTTGAGAGAGTTGTTAGAACTCAGACTATTGTGGAATGTTATCCTTATTTAAGTCTTCCATTCAGAATTGCGCTAGAACTCCGTACACTTGAGACCTGACCACACTGATATGTCGACCTCTTAATAATTTAATAAGAAATATGTAATAGAAATACACAGGCAAAGTTACTTACTGCTGTTTTAATTCCACGGGGTGCATGAGCTGGAAATGGTTACTGTTCTTAGGTTTTCCAAAATGGATATATCTTTCTCGGATATCTGTGGTTATTAAGCTTCTTACATATCAATTAAAAGTTTCACGGTATCAGTTTTAAATTTCCTAAGGAAAAGGCAGGTATTGAAACAATGTTTTCTAAAGTTGCTGAATAAAAAAGTACCAAGCTATGGATTTCTTCATCTGCGCAATCAGTTTTAAGTTCTCTTTATAAACTCCGATGGCCCAATTCGCTTGCTCTATTTGTAAAAGTAGGATAGTGGCGGTGATGGTGAATACAATTGCGACTGGGACTTGGATATTTTCCAATTTTATTTGTCTTCTGTCTTTAGTCTTTAAGGGAGTCGGACTCGCGCAAGAATGGTTCCGTATCATCGTACAAAATTTAACACTATTTAATTTTTATATATTTTTTCAAATGACAGTAGGCGTTATTTGAAAAAATAATGCTGTCATTTGAGAAAACATAATTATGCTGTCATTTGAAAAAAAACATGCCCACTTATGATAATAATAATGAATGAGAATAAAATGAGGAATAAAACGCCGAAAAAATCACGATTCTTGTATTGGGCCCCTTGGATTTGTAATTTTATTTTGTTATTATTATTTGTTATGAACATCAACTATAACTCAAAGAATTGAATCCCCCCCCCCCATTCATAATAGGGTATCCTATGTTGAATCCTACTTCCAGTGTCAGGTAAAAAATTACTAAAAATTATTAATACACTTAAAAATCTCCCAACCCCGTATAACAAATATTTATTATCTTGGTAGAAACCTTTATTTAAGTACAGGGTGTATAGAACGGTTATAGTGGCAATAGAAATACACACTTTGTGAAAATTTCAACTGTTTGGCTATTACGGTTTATGAGATACAGCCCGGTGACGGATGGACGTACATCGGAGGCTTAGTAATAGGGTTGCCGTTTTTACCCTTTGGGTATGGATCCTTAAAAACTGATTTCTTCCACAGAAATCTGTGGCTGATTGTAAGGACATATTATAATGCGTTGGTGGAAAAATATACAAAATAAGGAGCAGGCAGTGAGTTAAGGATATTCTATAACAAAATCGAGATTTTTTTTTATATAATTAGATTTAAAAAATTTGTTTGCTCGTTCTTAATAAAAATATATTAGAAAGAATTTTTGAACATCTTTCGAAAAAAAAGTTGAAGCCTGTATGAAAAATCTGAAAATCTACAATCTTTTAGAGTAAGCTGGTAAATGAAAATCGTGGTGCAAAGTAAAGGCATTCACTCCATCGAACATCATTAAAACTTTTCTTCTATTATTTAAGGAGCTTATGGTGGTAAAATTTTTAATGAGTAACAATCGTAATTTAAGAAGTTTCTGATCAAGGTGTATTTTTTTAAAAATTAGATTTTCTGTCACACCTTGATCAGAGATCCCTTAAGGCTGAATGGCGGAAAATAAAGCTCTCGATTCTGAGCATACAGAAATTTAACTATGTAGTAGTAGCGGGCTATCGTTCTAATCAAATTAGCAATGCCTGCCAATATTACTTATAAAGTAGCCCTAGTTGGCAAATCATGATGTGTTCATCAATGAGCCCTACATGAGTAATTACATGAACATCCTGATGAAATTTATTCACGATCAAAACCGGGAAAAAATCATTTATTTACGTATTCACCGATAGCGTTCATGAGATATTGCATTTCTTTCACTTATTTAGAAATATACGTTTTGCTTATTTTGTTTGTATTTTACAATATGATGATGAGCACTTCGATAAGTGCATAATAAGTGTCACGATGAGCTTATTAATGAGCAAGTCAATGAGTGTCATGATTAGTTATGAGAATCTGATTTTTCATATAATTTTTCGAATTCAAATGCAAATCAAACTCTGAAGCACTGAGGCGTAAGGATTTGGCCATAAAGTCTTGTTCAGCATATGGACGACAGTCTTTCCGCGGAAGAATAAATCAAAATGTGAATTTAAAATCAATAATTTAAAAAATTAACTTAAAACCCGATAAATCACAAAAATCAATTCAAGTTTTCCTAGTAGAAATGTGACCTAACACGGTGATAATAAGAATACATATTTATTTATTGCTGGTTTATTAGTTTCCTGATAATCAATGAGCACTTCAACGAGATTTACGGAATGCTCATCTTAAGGCTCATCGGGACTTAATACCTACTTAATACCTTAATGCGTTTCAGTTAAATTAGTATTGGTGTACAAAATACCTGCGACTATTTAAAATTACATATATATTGTCGGCTGAATACCTACTGTTTTACCCCATATGCATAAATGTAGTTTTGAAATAAATGCAGTTAAAGTTGAGATCTTTATTATAAAGAAGCCGTCCGAAAAAAACAAAGTTGTTTTCCGTCAATTTATTTCTTGAATTATTTTCATTTCAATGGAAGAAAATTTCCGTTAAAATTTCATTAACTTGAATCTAGATTTCCAAATATTACATTGCTTGAATGATATGGGGTAAAACAATTTACTAATAAGGTTAAAAGAAATGTTTTATTAATTAAAAATCTTTATTGAATCTTGAATAGTTTTTAGTTTCTCTAAACATAGATACATTCCTTCTAATTTTATGATCTTTTTACCGGGTAAAGTTTATATTTGTTCAAGTAGACCTTTTTGGTATTCTCCGGTATAAACGAATTTTTTTATTTAATTTATCACACAATCATTTGATTTAGGGCGGCAAAGTTTCAAGTCTTAGTTCGATTCACTAACAGGTCCCAAACAATAAAATTGAGTGACTCGTAAAATAAATTAACGAAAATAGGAGATTGCAAACAAAATTGTCTATTGTAATTTTGCCGACCTAAATAGAAAATAGTGTGATAAAATAAATAAAAAAAAAACCTTTTTTTTTTATTTTCGTTTGTACCGGAGAATCCCAAAATAGCCTGCTTGAACAGATTTTACTTCATTCAGTAAAGTTATTAAAAAAAGGGAAATAGAAATAACAGAAACAAAACAAAATACGCAATAACCCAATAACACTCCTTATTTGAGCATTAAAACTGTTTGATGATAATTTCCATTTCCATCTGCAAAATAAACTAAAAGAGATTTGATATCTTTTGCCTTATCTTTATATCCAGTTTGGTTGATTTTAATCGATACATTGTTTTGAAATAAGAACTGTTTCAGAGAAAACCCGATCACCTTTCCCGCTTCCATTACTCATCACCACATAAATAATATTAGGTACCGCTTGTAAGACTGCATTATCATTTGGTCTGCATTTATAATTGCAAGTCATTAAATGCAAGATTCTTACACATTAAACATGGAAGTCAGCCAAAAAGGATGCCGCAAAGTTATTATTTCCACCCACATGATAAATCCGCATATGTTTCAAAGAGGGTTAGCTAAAAATTTCAAAAATTCAAAATGTTCTCAGTAAATTGCGAGAATCTTATGTTCCCCAGAGAGTCCGGGTGAGGAAGAAAATCAGGTTCGGTAGACAAAAAATTGGCCAAAGAACTGGTAGACAACTTTAAACGAAATGCCAATACGTCATTGAGATATATGTCTAATAAAGCTGGAACGTCATATGCTACCGTCTATCGAATTAAAAGATGAGAAGGCCTACGAAGTTTCCATGTTCACAAAATACCAGAAAAGAACAAGTGGCAAAATCCAGGAGCTGAATTTTGTATGAAAATGCAATTCGGCTTAAGTGAAAACGGCCTGCAACCGGTTTCTAGGACAGGAATTTTATGTGGCAAAAAAGTCGGGAGACGCAGATCCGAAGCTTAAGAATCGTCGGTGTACAAAATTTCCCGATAAATATTTTATTTGGCAAGCAGTATGTACGTGTGGCCAAAAACCATCACCTTTAGCGACAACTAGCACGTGTACGTTAAGGAATGTCTTTAGAAGCGCTTTCTTTCATTCTTTAGAAAGCGTGATGCATCAGCTTTGTTTTGGCCGGATTTAGTATCACTACGGCAGAAAAGCCAGAGATCCCTACGATCCTCAATGCATACTCGCAGTACCGAAGGAAGTGGATTAAAACTACGACCAATTAACAAATATTGGTCTAGTATTGACAGAAAATTTAAAACAAAAACAAAAAAACACTCTGATAACACATTTTGAAGAGGCAGTATAAAAGAGCGTCCGAACGTTCGACACTGACTGTACAAAATTTAATGATGAACGTAAAGCAAAAATTTCACCAATTTTATACCAGGTAGTAATTATATCGTGTCTCTTGTGAATAATGTAGATAATTAAGCATGAGTTCAATAAAAATTATTTGATAAAAAAATATGTTTTCTTGTTGATTTCATTAGGTGATCTTTTTTTTAAACAGTCCTCAAACTGTTCGGTGTTCCAAGTTTATTTCTGCCAGCTGTGATCAAAATTGACTTCGAAATAAATTATGCCTGTGCTGCAGACATTTTATAATATACATTAAAAGGCTCTTAAAAAAAGAATTCTGTTTATATAAAGCAATATCGCTGCAACTACTTGAAGCAATCCAAGATTTTGGAAAATTTGATTTTGAATTACTCTATGTGGCAGTATACCTAGCCATATGGAGCAATCCAATTTTAAATATAGTTTTAAATTTCCGCACGTGTATCACAACAATATTTAACAAAATTTTTAATATATTTCATGCCCCATGTATAAACAAATTTGATTTGAGGTAAGAATATGATATTGGGAAAATATGACATGATTTATCTCGATACATATAACTTAGAAAAAAGCTGATTAAAGCATTTAATTCAACTTCAGTAATAATCTCAGAAACCGTGCTTAACTCAAAATATCAAATTTGGCGGATGGGGCAAACAACGATATATACAAAGCCGAGTATTTGCTTAGACTACTGAATCGAGTCGTCACCACGAGAATTAAAATTAATAAATCGTTCACTTTTTATCAAGATAAAAGTTTACAAATTGATTTTTATGAAATAAATTTCTTACCACATTTATCCAGTTTTTTTGGGCTAGTGAATAAAACTACCTCAATCTTCATTCTAGTGTTAAAATAAACGTGTGGCAATTAATTTTATTCAAGTTACAGGGGTCTCAATTTTAATGTAATAAAAGTAATAATGACATTCAAAATATTAACAAATTTGGAAAATCAGCTCCGGTAGCATTTACAATTATGTTTGGAAAAACTATGTACGAAAAATAATAAAAATGAAAAAGTTTTTATGACCGAAATGAAAATATTACGGTTTTTTGAGGATTTTGATTAAGGGGGGTTACCACTGAAATCTTAAAAAAGTTAATGCAAATTTGCTGCAAATATGTGCGTACTATCGTGATAAAAATTGCACATAGTTAGAGAAAACTCTGGATTTCATGAATTTTGCAAAGTATCAAATCATCAAATAGATAAATTTGCACTTGAGTATGGAAGATCTTGGGCAGGAAGAGGCAGTGACGGAAAGAAAAGAAGTAAAAAAGTTATGATTACTATTATATTTACGTTTGAAAGCTGCTATTTTCAGAGACGAATAACTACCACAATTATGATATTATTTCAAAGAAAATTCAATTTGTAACAAAGATCGAACCTTTTTCTGTTTATTTTGAAAAAGTCAAATTTTTTAGTGCAATGATAAAGGAAATAAAGTCACTAATGTTAACGATGGTAACGGCAAAAATTTCTTGTTTTTACATATTTTGCATACAATTTGGCGTTTTTAATTCATTTTATCATCGTCAGATGGAGTAATGTGGTTTTGGAAAGGTTTCATTTGTTTTGAAAGCTTAGCGGGATATGGCTGCATGCTCGGAGGGTGTGTGCCGCCATTTTCTGCATTAGGTATATGTATGTGTGTAGATTTCCAGGAATATTTTAATTTTTATCATTGGTAATTCGTTATTTTTGCTTTTGAGGCTAGAAATTTTTTGGCAGTTCTATTCTGGTTATAGGTAACGAATTGTGAGTAACTATTATTTAATCATGGGACGTATTAGTAAAATTTTGGCCAATAATTATAGAATAAAGAAGAGAAAATTGAATATTGTTAGGTATGTAAATTTGTGTATATGAAAAGGAAATAATCCAATAAATGTGCAAATTTGTGAAATGTGAATGATTTTGACGAAATTTTGGAGGAAGGTTGACTATATTATAAATAGTAATTTTTTGTTGCGTTCCATTTATGACCGCGTTTTAGTGAGGCTGTAGAAAGGACAAAATGGAACTTCTTAAAGTTTTAAAGAGTTGTTTTTTGAATATATGTAAGTAATTTAGAAAACTGAACGAAAAGTGATGAGGTGTAGTGAGTTGTCAGGTTAAATACAGCGTGTACCAATTTTTTGAATTTGCTTCAATTTCTTTGTAAGGAAAAGTGGCGGGCGGGTATACTTTTTCTACTATAACGTAATCTACAATCGCTTACCTTTCTAGCGACTATAATTGCTACTACTATTAATTTATGAATGAATTGTTTTCAAAATGCGATTTTCGAAGATGTAGCATTTTCACAAATTTCAAAGAACTTGTGTCGATCCATAAAAGTAAATTTTGCTAATATAAATGAAGAAAGATATGAAGCCGGTAAAATGAATGCCAGCCCAAATATTGAGGATTATAGCGAAATAGATTCGTTCACAATCCTGATAGAAAAAGAAAATCAGGATAAAGATATGAACGAAAATACCCTGGAGTGATTTCGATTGGTAGATTTAATTAGATAGAGATAAAATTGTATATATGTATATACTAAAATTGGATTAGAAATTCTACCAGCTCAACCTGAAAATTGTGTTGTTGGTAAATTCAAATCTAACTCTCTAAAGTAGTTCTTTAGTTATACCCTAGACACACAGCACGAACTAATGAATCATTTGTACTAACTATTCATTAAAATGCCGTGTGTCAAATAGTATATGTTATTATAGCTCGAAAATCAGATGATTTCATTATAGCTATAATAAGGAAAAATGTGCTAGATTTGGCATATAATGTAAATCTGGAGCTCCGCTGTGCATCTGCAGATTTGAAAAATAAGAAGAAGAAATGCAAAGAAATGCAAATCACAAATTATATTATCAATATTTTTTTAAATATAATGTTTTTCTCATTTGGAAATTGTTAAATTGAAAAAAAAAATTTGCTTCTTTAATGTGATAAGTTCATCAAAACCAGTTTGACAGCACAACCATAATCTAGTTAATAAAATGGTAATCTGACAAATTATATGAAACATTACAACTCAGAGCTCTCGGAAAAAGTTTTATTTGATGAGCGGCTTCAGTAAAATACAATTTGCCCAAGCAATAAATGAAGCCAGACAAATTACAAGGAAAAGTGTCTGATCAGTAGCATAGAGCGCATACCTACATTTCGTTCGCCACTTGCCTGCTCCTCAATTCTAAGAAAAATCCGACGGCCAAATTTAAAATCTCGCCAAGCCTATGCAATTCTACCCTACTGCTGTGAAGATGCGCCACATGCTTTGGAGTACAATCCAGACGAATATCACAGCACCTCTGCTTTGCATGTAGGTACTAAATATAGTGATTGGTTTCAATTTTCAAATTGCATACTTTTATGCGTTTATGCTCACTAAGCTTTTGGGAACAGAAATCGTGAGCTTTTTTTTGGTGGTAACCCCCTTAAAACAAAAAAACAAATGCAACACCTTTTTCAAAATTCTATGGAAAATAAAAAGACTGAACAAGATTCTTGCAAATTTATTCAGCCATAAATTACGAACGTTACTGAAATCAATGAAGAGAAACTAATGCCAGATATTTTATCAACAGCACTACCATAATTACAATAACTATTTCGCACAGCCCTCCTTTCTACTTGAAAATTTGAGAAAGAATTAAATTCCTTAAATTCAGGGAGTGCGCACCGCAGTACAAGAGAAATTTAGCTGAGTTTCGTTTTGAAGCTATTCATCCGAAAATAGAAATTTAAAAAATTCTTCTGATGAGATAACCTATGACTTCACCACCATTCGGGCTAGCCACCCATTACATTTGGGTTGGTTTTGATTTTTCTATTTAGCTAGGTACTGAATGAATTAACGAATTCTGCATATTAGGCTAATGTCTGAGTGATTTAACCATTTCGACACGGAACAACTACTGATTTGAGATTGGTTTTCATGGTGTTTTATTCACTGGTCGTGTATCACTCTCAACATTTTCTAATTGGTTCCACCAAGTGGTTTTTTTTATGAGATTAGCGGGTAAAATATGAATTTTTCACAGAATGATAGTCTTCACAAAAAGCCTAGATATTGAAAAAAGTTTGACATTGAAAAACTGTCACAAACAAGAGATGGGATCCTGGCGAACTGCTGTTCACTTGACTCAAATGTGCAATCTTACTTGTAACAGAATTTAATTCTCAGCTTAAAAAATTATAAAATTTAGTTCGGTAGTCTAAGTACATTAAAAACTAAATAGTAAAATTTGCGCGTCAGCTTTTGAGGTGAATACTGGCACTTTTGAAAGTATTTCCAAAAACTTTTACAGAATAAGAGTTGGATATGCACAGAAGCTTTAGAAACTTTATTTTTCTGCAGTCAGATCAATTTTTGATGATACATGTGGACAACATTAATAATACTAAAAATCGGTAAGAGATTGTGAATTCGAGTCTAGAAAAAGGCATCGTAGTGTCATTTTAAGGAGTAAAAGATTTAGGGACGATTATAATTCTAATAAAGATAGCTATGTGTATCAGTATTTACAGTAGATAAATTCATATACCGAAAATCCAACAGTAAAGCACATCTGATAATTTATACTCATTCCATTATGATTGATATAAAATTCTTTCGTATTTCGCCACATCCATACTAATTTCTTGTTACACATTCAATTCGTATTCAAAACTGTTAATTGCTGCCCATATTCATATTCACCTCATCATCAATTATATAATGAAATCATCCTAATAAGCTATGAGTCAAAGTTATTCAACCTGCAAAATTATAAAATTAACAAGTTATTATAAGATTTGTAGCATCTTTATAAACGTAGTCTTCAGTAACCATAAAATGTAACACTCTCAATTCTTAGGTTCCTTTAAAACCAAGCAAAGAGCAATATTCCTTTTAATTACGTGTCGTACTGATAATGCAGTTAATGAACATGTTCCGTTAAACAGAATTTAACTGTGCTTATCTGCAAAATATCTCGTATAATTTCGCAGAGCTCTTTCGAAATTCTCAAAATGCTTTTCGTAGTCAACTCTATAAAATAGTTGACTAGACATCCTTAGCTTTGTCGGTGTAGAGAGTAACTGTATAGCTGTAGCACGTCCCATTTCTTACTGTTCTTAATTAAACGGAGGTAATTGAAAGAATCTTACAAGTGCGATGATGTTCAACTGTGCACAGAATTTCAAGTAGATTCTATCTATCTGGGGCCTGGCGTAATCAAATCCTGCAGACATTAAATGCAGAAAGAACATCAGATCCTGAGTATACTTACTACTACTTTTCTAGCTGTTCTTCACTTTAATACAGATCCAGACATTATAATCAAAAGACGTTTAGTTTTAAAACCTTTTCTGGAGGAGCATTGTAATTTGAAAATTGGAAAATATTTAATGAAATAGTGTAGCTACCTGCTATCTGGTTTATCAGAACAACTTCGTTATTATGTTCCTACGTTGGATTTACAAATTATTTGGAGTGATTTTGGTAAATTCTGTTAATCACGCTATTGGCTTTAATGGGGTTTTTTTTTTACTCCAATAATTCGTAGACAGAACAGGTTATTCTATGGAATTGTCGAATCATCATGAGATGAACTTTTTATGTACCTTTACGGGGGACAACTAGTTTATTTCGTATAATTTCCAAGATTTCTCGAGAATTTTAATTGAATTTAATTGTAAAATACTGCTGCTTCCACCTCTAGAGGCTAGAAATGAATTATTAAACAATCTGAGTGACTTTAATTTGTAGCAAATCTAGTAATATTCATGCCAAGCATAATCATATCCAAAGGAGGTTGGCAAGTTTCCAAAGAGAGTTAGGTTAAAAAGTGAATATAAATTAAATTTTTGTAATTTGAATAGCTTAGTTACACTAAACTCTACTAATTAGATTTAGGATTTCATCCTTTCAATTTAAGAAAGTCATCTTAAGAGCGATATTTCATTAAATCTGAACAGGTGATAAATTAAAGCAAAGGGAAATATCGACTTAATGCTGGCTTATTTATTTTTATTCCAGTTAATATTTCGTACAAAGGAAATGGAAAATTTGATCGTTATTGTTGTGGTAATAAGATAAAAATTATTATATAGTTAATACAAAAATTAATATTTCACTTTTCATTATACTTATCAACTTGAAGATTTTCAAAAACGATTCCTATCCCACACAGCACAAATGTGTCCATGGTATGTTACTGGGAGATCCTGTTAAGATATATAAATTGTCCGTGAGAAATCCCGTTCGGTCCCAGTTAATAACTTAGGACATCCCTGGGAGTGACGAATGTCCGGGGTTGGGATGTCCCTGCTAGATCCCATGGCCTTCCCACAGAATTACCTGTGGTTGTACTTAGGAACGGTTCACACATTCAATAATGTAAAATTCCCGCTACAAGGGTACCTAGGAGTGTTTTACGGACATCCTAATTAGCTAGCAAAATGTACGGGGAATATCTGAGGATATTGTTTAGTATTTTCTGGGATTGTAAATTTTTTTTTATGGGTAGGAATTTTTACAAAAATAAAAATAAATACTAGGTGGAAAGTATATGCCAGAGGTGAATGCACTTGCACAAAACATAAATCCAACAATGTTAGCACAGGAAAAGTGAATTGCTATGACAAAATTACTAAAAAATCAAGTTCTGAAATGTAAAACTAAAAAACTTTACCAAAACAAGAAGAAATTTTCAGAAACGAATAGATTTCTAGTATAGCTTCACGCATGTAGCTAGTTTCAACAACTCTGTTTCCAAATGGCTTCTTTCAATACATACTTTTTTATTATATTTTTGTACACCAAGAACGACACACCAAGCAACAAATTACTGCTTTCACCAGAGAGCCACGCGAACCATCAGAATCTGAGAACAAACCGAAATAAATTCTGGAAGAGGAAAAACGACTTTCCCATGTTTGTCCCAACATTTTTCTGCACATCCCGTATGTATTTGTCTGCAAAATACTGAGAATGTTCCCATAGAGAGTAGTTGTGGGATATCCCAGGGAATAACTTATGGGAAATTTTTACTAACTCCTAGAAATAAGGTCCTAAGTACATACTGAATACTTCCCGTTTATCCCTCGAAAGCTATGGGATCTGTGGGACAAGAATGGGATATCCCTGGGTAAATTTGTGCTGTATGGGATAGAACTAAGTTGCAAAGTTTTAGAAAACAAATTACCAAAAGTTTGGGAGATGGTGGGATATTACAAAGCAATTTGACAATGTGAAGAATACTAATTAATAGTGAGAAAAGTACATAAAGATAAAAATTAAAACCAAATATTTAATTTCAGGTATTTTTTTTTTGTAAAATCATTAAATAAAAAATATTTCTAATTTTAACAAAGAACGGTTACAAATTTTTTTTTTTTTAGATTTTTTGTCAGTGGTATGCAGATAAACAATTTTTAGGGTGAAGTCCAGTATTTTCGTTTAGTACAAAAATGGGCTGTATATTTTTTTATAAACAGCATATATCTTATAAGTCCAGAAAATTTTGATGAGACTGCATTTATTTTCGTGGATATCTTCATTAAAAAAAGTCTTTTCGGATTCATATCTCTCAAATGATCGTGGAAATATAACTAAGAGAAAATTTCAATCTTTCTCTCTTAAAAGTATATCGTCAAGTTAACTATGGGGTAGCAGGTAGTATGAAGCTTAAATGTAACCAAAACCATTTCGTACTTCGAATACAAAATCGATGTACATACAGGAAAAAAACGCGATCCCTCCCATCAGAGACGGCTCGTGGAGATGTGATTTATTGGGACTAGTATATTTTGCAGCTAAAATTATGCGAGTTTCTACAATACCCAAGAGATATTGCTTTCAGAGCGATTCGCTTTTAAAGCAATCGGTTTCCCTAAAATATATTAAACACCAGTTCTACATAAAAATAAAAGCAACTGCAAATTAAAAAAAAAATCCTTATGTCAGTTCCATAATAAAGAAAATACTTGTTAAAGTTTTCTTTTTATACATATATATATATATATATATATATATATAGCTTATATATGTACATTCTATAAGTTATTTATTTACGTAGTCACCTCGTCTATTTTAATTTTCAATTTCGATTTATTTATAGTGCTTGACTGTACAACAAGACTTACAATCTTTTTTGTTTGCACAATTGATTTTAATAACTACAAAATAATAATTTTAATTGAGTTTCAATCAAACAAAAATATAACTAAAGCTAAGTGACTACGTTACTAACTAATTAGCAAAAATATAACAATCAGAGGTGGATGTGCCGGAGGTGGAAAGAAGTAAAGAAACCGTGAAGAATAAGAGCAGCAACACACATGTAATCTAATCATTGGGATATATTCAAAAATATTTTTAATTATTATTTTGACACAACAACACAAGGGAGATCATTTATATATAAGCTAAATAGCAATGGTCCCAGAATTGAGCCTTGTGGAACTCCACAGACCAATGGTAAAATCTTAGAACAATCATTCTTTAGTTTTACTTGTTGGAATCTATTAGACAAAAAACTCTTTATGCTTGCAATGGCTGACGAAGAGAAGTTATACATAGAGGAAAGCTTTGTTTGTAATTTAGAATGAGTCACACTGTCAAAAGCCTTCGAGAAGTCCAACAGCGAAAGCAAACAGATTTCACTTTTATCAAGTGCAAAACGGAGATCTGTAGTACCTTTAACAAAGCTGTCTCGCAGCTATGTCCACGACGAAAGCCAGATTACCAGCATGACAGGAAACATGAAAGTTCAAGATGACCAAGCATTTTTGATGTCATAAGCTTTTCCAGAGCCTTCGATAAAAAGCAGAGAAGACTGATAGGACGGAAGTCTGATGGTAATTCTGGCGAGTTTTTTTTTGCAACAGCAAGTATAGTTGCTACTTTCCATGTGGTAGGAAAAAACCCAGAGGTCAGGCTGGTATTGAAAATATGTGTTACGAAAGGCAATATGATCGGGAGCAAGATCTTCAAGAAGCAGGGAGAGCGATTATCGGGACCAGTAGCATCAGATCTTATTTTGGATATGGCTCTTAGTACTTCATTTTGGTCGACGTTTCTGAAACTAAATCCATCATCATTTAGCATTGGAGGTACAACATTATCAGCAGAAGATCCGCTGGTTGACGATAACGTATTACTAGAATTGATGAAGTATTCATTTAACTCATCTGCATTGATGTTACAGACATCTACTGCTTTGTGTCCTTTTATCTGAAGCTTACGCAAGTTAGCACAGAAATGTTTAGGAGACAGGTTGGGATCAAGCTTTTCATGATAGTAGCGGTGCTTTGCACAACGAACTTTTGATGTTACTAGATTCCGCACACGTACATACATCTGTTTTGCAGTATCAGTTTTGAGCTTTTTATATTTACGGTACAAGAACTCCCTTTCAGCTAATAAAACTCTTATTTCCGTCGAAAACCAAGGACAACCATATTTACTGCAAATTTGACGTGACTGCAAAGGAGCATACCTATTTAATAAATAATGTAAGTTGGTATTTAAGATATGCACTTGTTCGTCAACATTTGTACAGTGGTATATTGCTTCCCACGGCAAGGATGAACCATCACGCAGAAGAGCGGGAACGTTAAGGTGATTGTAATCACGGAATTGTATAGTGACAGGATGAGGCCGTGCGCTGATGGGTACGTCATAGGTTAGAAACAATATATCATGGTCCAAATAACTCGGCGGACTTAATTGGTTGTGAAAAAGTACTGAGTGTAAATCAGTTACTAAAAGAAGATCTAATTGCGAGGGTTGTGTAGTGTTGTAGTAAGTAGGTAAAGCATTTACTGTTTTAAGATCCATAGATTGAAACATGTGCAAGAAGGCGTTGCTCAACCCAGAATGTCGTAAGAGGTTAACTTTAAAGTCTCCACCTATCACAATCTTGTTATATCGATGCGTGCATAGGGAGATAGCATTCAGAATTCAGCTACCCCACCACCGACACGATCAGTTCTGTCATTTCTGTGCAATAAATATCCAGGAATATTAACTAAGGCGGACGCAATGTCCTTATGTAGCCAGGTCTCCGTGACGAAAATCACATGTATATCATAACTAACAAAAACCTCTCTTAATTCGTCGATTTTGTTTTTAATACTTCTCGCATTAAAATAGCATATGTTAAGACCCTTCGATCGTGCTGACATTATGTTGAGCAACGTTCTCACTCCGTGCATGGTCACGTTTTTATTAGAGAACACGGAACATCGGACGACCAAAAACCAGCTTTCACTGATTTCTGTTGTGCATACAAAACAATCACCTTTTCATAAAAGTTTGGAGAATCTAAAATAACTTTCTTACATACAGCTAAAATTGCTAATGAATTGAGACGCGTTTTACCCATTGTGCTTGGTTTACAAGTTTTAATGTTTTTTAGAGTGCTAAAACACCTTTCGAATTCTCCTCTTATAGCTGGAGCTGTCAAAAAATTTTTTATTAATTTGGTAGTGTGACAAAAAAAAACAATATTGTTACGCGCCACAAAGTGATACAAGCGACATCTATTGGAAATGGAAACAACTTTTGGTTAGTGACATCCTAGTAAACTGGGTTTGGAGAAAAGAATATTCAGGAAGGTTCTAGGATAATGTGTTGAGTATAAATACGGCGCTACTCACATCCAGGAGGCTGTCTTATTTCAGACAGTGAAATGAACGAAGTAAACTATTGCGATAATTAGAAGTACAGTACTAGCGATAACTATAAAGCGTTGATTTGATAATTGTTTGTAAATGTTATAAAAGTAAATAGTGAAGTTAAATAAAAGAAAGAACTTGTTAATGATATCTGAAATATTGTGTTTTAAATAACGAACTAAGGCCACGCTCGTAAAAATATTATAATTGAAAAAAGCTGAAAATCTTAATCGCGGAAGACATATTGTGAAATATTTCGTTTGAGGAAATTGCGGACATACCGTTTTCAGATTAAATTCAACAGATTTAATTTATTTTAAGCAAATCTCAGAAGCACTTCAACAATATTTAAAAATAATGTAACGATTTTCACAAATTTTATGTAAATTTCAACGGGTTTTTCATAACTAAATCAACAGTTTTTGAATTTAATTCAATTTTTCTACCACTGTCAGAAATTTTTTTTCAGAATTTATGAAACTCGCGCGGATTTACTTCTTTTAAAGCTGATGTGGTCAAAATTCTCAATAATAATATCACAAACTTCTTTTCCTATGACTATACATAGAAATACGTCTTATTTTGGTGGCATGCTCACCTAAGTTTAAATTACTTCTAATGGCGTAAATAGAGTTGCAAAATGCTTTCATGGCAAAATTGCAAATATGGCAAAGGATCTCAAAAAAATATTTTATTATATATATTAGAACAATTTGGAATTATTATTTTCCTTTAAAAGGTCAGTAGCTTCTCGAAGTGCTACTGAATACCAAGTTTAACATTGAATCAATTCCAAACTCTCGCTCTACTACCCCTGAATAAAAATTCCAGCGAAATTGGATCGTTCTCAGAAGACTTTTTTTTGCGAACTTCTAATAATAAATCTGTGCGCTTAGGAGAGCATGAAAAGAAAAAAGGAAACGCAGAAATATTTGAAAGAAAATGGTATTTCATTAATAGCAGATGAAACCTGTGTAAGAACTAAATTACGTTGGTGAGCAACAACACTTCCGTGCGGAAGACGATCATGTAGATCGAAAAATGAAAGAAGCCGTCCATTTTGTAAACTGATTACTATGCAACAAAGATATCTATTTACTATAAGAGAATAATTGAAAAATAGAAGTACTCTTCCCTACATACAGTACATATAAGAAAAATGAATAGACCGGCTAGAGAGCTAGACAGAGTGGTGCAAAGGAGGATAACTCTGTAAAAAATTTGTTGGCTGCTTACTGAACCATTCTCATTTGAAAAAAACTTTGTGGAAGCTGAGGGAAATTCTGAAATATTTTTGAATTTTTTTTTGCAATTCTGATTACTTTAATTATTATTCGTGTTAGTGGACTTTTTTCTCAATATTAAATTGGGTTATGTTCAATACTATGAATGACTCTAATAAGCTGCTACCAACCCTCAGAATGCTCTGAAAATCCTTTATTTGGGTGTAGTTTTTAAGGCAGGCAGCAGCAGCATCAGAATCGAAGCCAAAGCCTCTGAAAAGCAAAATGATATGTGGTAGTGATTCTATATAGAATAAGCGGCATCGCTTCCGAATTCAATGCAAGCAATAGTGTGGAAAATTTTTAAGAATTAGTTGATGAAATTTATGACAGCTTTTATTATGAACAAATAAAAAATCTAGAATTGGTCTAAAAACAATTTTTACGATACCATAGATGAATTACCGTATGTAATTTTGTGTGATCACCCGTCTGTACAAGTATTGGTAAAGTAGTTTTTCGCATCTGTTTTTGGAAAGGTTCGTTGCACAGTAAAACTTATTATAACCAATTTCATAGAATTTTATATACTGCAGAACTTTTCACTCCAATAAAAATACTTACACTGATCGTTTTCCCAGTATATGTCAAATGACTCAGTTTTTGTATGGAAACACCAAAAAGGAGATTTAGTCTATTTTTGAAACATGCGTTCTCAGGCAGTGTCCAAACAAATAGTGAACAAGTAAAAAAGCTAGAATTGGTCTAACCTTAAGACCAATTCTTATAATACCCTAGATGAATGCCCATATAAAATTTCGTATGGACCGATCAATGGAAGTTTGATTTTGAAGTGGTTTTTCGCATATATTTCTAGAACGGTTTGTCGCACAGAAAAAATTATTATAACCAATTTTATAGGATTTCGTATTCTGAAGAAGTTTTTAGTGCAATAAAAATGTCTTGGACTGATCGCTTTCAAAGTATACGTAAAAAAACCTAATTTTTAATATGGCACCACCAAGAAGGAGTTGCCCGATTTAGTACATTTTTGAAATTTAATTTGTTAGTATAATGAAAACACCATGTACCACATTTCAGCTCTCTACCTGGACGCGTTCTCAGGCAGTGTCCAAATATATAGTGGAAAACTGAATTTTTTGTATAACAACCCCACGAAGGAGTTGCCCGATTTCTCTCATTTTCGAATTTAATTTTACTTTTTTGTATGTTAAAGTCCGTGTACAAAATTTCAGCTCTCTAAGTATACGAGTTGTTGAGTTATCGTGCGCACGGATTGACGGACGGACATACGGATATGCAAAAGTCAATATAACTTTTGATATTATGCGTGGGTGTCCAATCCATTATGGTCTACGATCATTATTTTGAGGTGTTACAAACGGAATGACAAACTTAGTATATCCTACAGATTTCATCTAGGGTATAAAAAGAAAAATTTTGTATGTCAAGCCTATTACCTGACTTGCCCCATTTCCGAATATTAATCTACAATTTTCTTTTACAAAGACCGTGTGCAAAATTTCAGATAACTATGTAAATACGTTCTCCGCGCTCTCGAGTTATCAAGGGGACAGACGGGCGAATAGATGTGACGGGGTTTGCTTCATTTTGATGCTTACGTTTAAAGCAACGCCAACGTGCATCGAAGATGCTCACGATTAGCAGTCCCCGAGTAAGGGTTTCAACAACATTTTTAAGATTTGTGGAACCAGTTGAAATTGTGCTCGTTGTGGGCGACAAGTAAGTTTTCTAAAACTTAGCAACCATGTGAGTTAACCTAAAAATTGTTTTGTCAAAAGTAGGACGTTTTTTGAAAATGAGTTTCGGAAACAAGGTATTTTTATAATTTAATCAGAACATAGAGTCTATACAAATGTAATTTTATATTGAATGGACCAAAGATGCTGTTTTTAAATTGACGGAGTTATGGCAGCTTTATCCTTGCATATACGACAGCACTGATAGTCTCTATTCTAATAAGCATGCCAGGAATAATGCATTTTCCGAAATTGCGGACGAGCTTAAGAATATATTGCCTCTCATTACAAGCGAATACCTCATTATGTCAACGTTATTAATAACCTGAAGAACATTTTTTGTTTGAAATTAGAACTAAAACGCTGTTATAAACTACCTTGCTTTAGCTGATATGGACTCTCGCAAAATTTTGTTCTGTTTTTCGATAAGAGGCTTTACAATTAATAATAATTTTCAAACTATTTTGGCGTCATTCGAACAAAGTTTTGAAAGCCTTTCTCAACTTCCATTTTTAGCTCATCGATGACTAAATGGGTTACATCACGTCCTGAATTTCTTTTTAATAGCCACGGCCGAGACCAAATTCACTTTTTAATTCGGTTCTTAAATAGCAGACGAATAATATCCATTATTCCCAAAATGCTGGTGTAAATTGAAACTTTTGTCGAGTTTTTCATTGTTACTTTCATGACAGTTGACGTTCACTCATATAATTATGGTATTGCTATTCAAGGTGTGAAGATGTACACAAAGTGCATATGTCAGTTTGACGTCATATGACTTTTCATAGCTTTATTTCATAAGAGAACTAACGTGAGCAACACTCATAGTCTAAATTGGCCTTAAGTAGTTTTGATATCAAGTTGGTTTTTATAAAAAAAGTCTGGATCAATTTTGAGAACAAGGGCTCTTATATTGTTTGTCAACTAATTATAACTTTCTTATTAAGTATATTAATAATAGAAAACGTAATGATTTTTTTAAGCGAATTATTTAATCAAATTACATTCTTTTAAATTTTACAAGAATTCATCATTCTTACAATAGTAAGATACCCGCAGGGGAGGAGCCGTCTGTATAAGATATTCCATAGCAGCCTGAAGTTAACTTTCCCCAAAGGTTACTGAGTCGAGCTGATATCATAAAGACCAGAGTCAAAATCAGCCATAATAGGAACAACGTACAATAGGAGTGCCATTCACTAAGGACGACAAGGCGCTGCAACAACAAAACCGCAGCAACACTAGTTGGATCAACCAACCTACAAACATGCAAAAATCAAAATAACTTTTAATGTTATGCGTGGGTGCCCAATCCGATTCACTCAACAACATACGTACATTATGAAGTCTGTTGTGAAATGTCTTTTTTTTACAAGAAAACTAATTAAAAGCTAATTTCATTGGCCCCTATTGCTGAATCCTCCGGGGGAACTAAGTTTGCGAATTTGCCAGTTTGTGATTATCGAAAAAGTTCGGAGTGAGAAAATCAAGTTTCCCTTGAGTACTGAAAACAAGTGAATCGAATCCTGCCAATTTATTGTGGTGTTTACGATTCGTGATATGAAAGTAGCGGATTTAAAAGATTCATGTCTAATTTAATCCATTGTGGATATGGTTTCTTCTATTAAATTAAGTACAGATGCTAAATGCTGATAAAAAGCAGGTTGTGATACACCTACTTTAAAATTATTTGCTATTCCACGCTGATAGCTTCCTTCAGAAAGAAATCTTAAGCAAGCGGCTGATTTAGATACCTATGAAATTGTTGTAGACCGCACTGTAGGAGCAATATCTTTACTTATTTCGCTTAACACATACCCATGAAAGCTGGTATAAGCCCCAAATTTTTTCTTAAAACTAAACAAAGAAAAAAGATATATTTATATATACATATATAAAAAAGTAACAATAAACATCAAAATAGTCTACTTACTCGTAGGCCTGTAATTCCATCAAATTTCCAGCTGTAATCCTGATTGTTTTCAGTAATATATTTTAAGGATATTTCCTCATCGTCCTCTAAACAAATAACGCGGTGGTGGTCATAGTAATTTATTACCTATAACTTTTGAATGCATAAAAATGAAATGGTTTACATTTGAATGCATCATCAGCTGATATTCGAAAGTTGAAAATTGTTACTCAATGTGGCACTTCTGCCGGCACGGCGGCGGAATAAAACTCGCTCAGTAAAGAGGACGTGAATCTTACTTGCGGCTGGAGTAATTAATCCGTCAGATTGACTACTAGCGGCCATTGTTTCTTTATGCCGACACCAATGCTGATCCCGATACCAAGAATTGAACTCGAAACCGATGTCGGCTTTAGAAAGAAAAAAACACTTGCTTCTAAACCCGTTATATAATATTAGAATAGCAAATATTTCCAACTCATAATCAACTTTGAGTGTCTTTTTTGTTTGTTTATTCTATGCTAGAGGTGAAGTATATATTACACCCAAACTAATTTAGCATGGCCCTACTGAAATTACATACTCCTCTCAGATAAATGCACACACTTATATTTCACACCCGGTATTAGCCTGCTGCCTATATTGTATGTATTACACCTATGCATAATATCCGGCTAATTAGAATATGTACATTGAAAATATTTATCCAGCTTATGGGATACATGTGATATAAGCTCGTAGCTAAATAGATTGAAGTGTTGCATGTCATTCGGAATTAAATCTTATAATAAGCGTATTAGGTGAAAAACATCACACAAGCATCGAGCAGTAATGAAATATGATTTCGTAAATCCCCCGCTGGGAAAATATTAAATGCGGAAAATCATTTTGCAATTCCAATGAGTTATTAATCATATTCGAGCGAACATTTTGAGCATCATAAATGCATACATACATACTATAATGGGAAAGCAGAAGGCAGGGTGGTGGGCGCTAAGGGTTTGAATGGCCAACCAAATAGATATATGGGGATACAATGTCCGCACTGGGCAAAGTTTAATAACAAAAAAATATTCTTTCATCTAGCTGTCAAAATCGATACCGATTATGTCAATAATTTAACATGAATGGTCGGACGAGATTATTTATAGCTGGTGGAATTCGATGCTTTTCAATTATGTAATTAAAAACATATTCAGAACTGACTCTATTGATCAATTCCAAAATAGTATCGTATCCAACGTCAAATCAGGACCAATACTATTTTAAGTTGTTTTAATTTTCATTTTTTCCCTACATGAAAAAGCCAACGAACTGAATCCGATTATAAATTTAGTTATAGTTCATAATGCCTGCATGTAGGTCTATAGATATGAATTATGGAATGTACTAATTGCCTTTTACTTCATTTCGGATCTAGAATTAAAATCATATGAATTAATAATTTTTATTACTTTGGTTCAATAATCGGCGTAGGAATAAAGCAAGCAAATAAAAACATAGTCAAGCTCAGTCTGATTTTAGTGAAATTAACTAAAGTAATTCGTGTGAATAACAATCGCAGTTTCATACTAGTAAAAGATTTCATAAGAATTGTAATAAGTATATGAGGTATCTCCATAGTATTCCCAAAATCTAGTTACAACATGTTATATGGATTCCTGTAAAGTTTATGTATCTGTCATAATTTAATTTGGTAATAATTATAATAATTAGCAATTTCCTGCCTTAAGTTTTGAGAATAGTTTGTAAATATTATCAGAGCTTTGTATCCCTTAAGAAAAACTTAGTTGGAAGATCTTCAAATAAGAAAAACTCCTGAAAATAGCGATATGATAGGATTCACTAATACGCATGTTCAAAAACTCCTTTTTTTTATATTTTTGTAATTGTTCGTCTTTTAAATAAATTGTATTTGGCATTCTTGTTTACAGATTTATAAAATAGCAATATATGTAAACTGATATATCTTCGTTTTGACTCTCACAAATATTAACATGGGATGGGAAAAGTCCGAATAGACGACGACACTGTGATGACAAATCCAAATAGAGTACGGCAGCTTCAGTACGCTGATCAAATGGTTGTTTACAATTCTAATAGATCACCCATAATAGCACTGAAACTAGTTAAACATAATCTGGAGTAACTGGCCTCATACTTCGAAAGGTGTGGTATCCAATTAAACAGGTCTAAATCGAAATCTGTCAGAATAGGTTTATCTATCTGTAACAAGGCCAAAAGACTGAAGCTAGCTCTAAATAATACTGAAATTCCCCAGAAGAGTTCTGTCAAATATATTGGGATCAAATTTTATTCAACATTTAGATTTAAAAATTACATGGAATACGCCATCTAGAAAGCAAATATGGCCTACGTCAGCTTGAGTAGATCAACAGGAAAATATAATGGATTCTCGCTTGGAAAGGCTTCAATAAAAGCAATGTAGCTATATCCATTCTTAGCATTAATATTTCCAGTAAGTTAAGCTGGACTGATCACACCTACTCTGTTGCCAAGGAAGCATCGATTTCTGAAAAGGTGTAAGAAATACTTCAGCCCATCGAATCTAGTGCTTCTCTACAACTCATACATCAGACCTTGAATCGAATATAGTTCCCATATCCGGGCTGGGGGGCTGGTCGCACAGCCTTAGCTACATTGGAAATTATCAAGAAGTGGCGATGTGGCAATAACTTGTCATATTGACTTGCTCGAGCACCTCCGCAATGTTGAATGTCTTTCGCTCCTTTATCGCTACATGCATGATCAATGTTCCGATGAAATATCTAGTCTGATCCTTTGAAGGATAATTCCAGCACGCAATACTTGCGCTAGAAATCCCGCACAAGCTTTTACCCTTAAAATTAATTTCGAGCGTACTGTAGAATTCCGTGATGCTTTTTTATTCCGAACTGTGTGAATGTATCATCTTCTATTTTTCTCCGGCATACAATTTTCGAATGTTTAAGGGCGATATACATCGGCACCTCGACTACTCTCCTCATGCTCCCTAATTCCCTTCCCTTCTTCCGTCCTGTCAAGCTGTGCTTCGCACCATAGGGTATCCCCCGAGCTTGGCTTTTAAAAAAAAAAGACCAGGTATCACATATGCTTTTCTCATTTGCTTCACGGTTGACCCAACATAGGAGGAAAATCCTTCTGAAAAGAAAAATACTTCGGAATTCCACCAGATTTTTCAGCAGAATTGACATTTTACAACAAGACTATCTCATATGAAAAAGCAAATGCCTTTCCTGGGAATACTAATGCACAAAATAAAGATCGAAATACTGGAATACCACCCGAATCCTTTGATAAATGAAGACTTTAATGATAATCAGCAATTGGATCTAGTAAATGTGAATGATAGCTATTTAAATCAATTTCTTGTGGTCAAGGAAAGATCATCGGTTGATGATCAATAAAATTTTATTAAGATATTATGATATTAATCTTCATGCTGGTTAAGATGTTAATCACTATTCGGACAGATTGAAGTATCAAGATTTGGAGACATCCTATGGATTTTCTGGTAGATAGATCAACTAATATATACGTTGCTCTAGCTGGTCAGGTCCTAAATCACATCTAGAATAAATGACATCGGATAGGAATAAGTTAAATTTCTAGTAAATGAATCCAATTCGCATTACACTTTAGTTTTGTTTATTAATTTAGGTAGCAGTTTTTTATTTATTTGCCTTTAAGTGAATGTAACGTTTGTATATTGTTACAATTCTAGCTTCTGGCCGAGCGGATAGGAGATCTAGCTTTGTAACCTTTTTGAACGAGAAGAAGATTACGGGAGGCAACATGTGCAAATTCCTCACTGTCAGTCAATCAGTCGGCAATCGAGATCGAGCTCAATCTCAGTAAACAATCGAATTCTTCAATTGCGGAATAGTATTTGGCTCCTTAAACGGTTCAGAACAAAAGCCTCCTTCGCGGTACTAGTGTTGTGACTCGCAATCCCTGAAAGGCGCTTTATTCTTGCGGCTTATGTGGCGTTTAGGAAAGTGCGTGGGTACTTTAGATTTAGAAAAGTGTTATCTGTGTGTCCGGTGTTTTTGGTACCTGGCGGGCTACTTTTGTGCTGTGCTGGTGGTATAGCAGGCGGAGTGGTATGTTGTAATTGTTGGTTATGTTGTGTGAATTATGTCGGATGCCTGGTATTGTGTGGTTATTAGTGGTTATCGGCCAACGATTTAGTTTTGCAGCCTTCTTTACCTTGAGAGTACTTAGGGCTTTCACTTCTCTCAATGGAGAGTTCCTCGGGCAAGGGCTTCTGCGGGGTCTTGTGTGCATTAATTGCCAACTCCGCGGAATCTCCTCTTGGTGGAACTGTGAATCTCTGCAACTTTTGAAGAGGTAAAAGCAACAGGCTCACGCAGTCTATTAAATTGGACGGCTACTTGGCCCTCGATTTCTTCGTGGTGGACGCTCGTGGCGTATATGGGATACTTGAGTCCGTGAATCGTCTAGCTGGATCTTTCGGCAGTCAACGCAGAGTTCCTTCCTGTTTTGTTGGCGTGGCGAACAATTCCCACAGAATGAATGAAATAGCCTTAATGCCCTTCGCTCAGATTCTCATGCATTTAAATACCAGAACAGTTTCCTCGTTTTTGCGTTTAGGGAAAGTCCGGTCGAAAGCTTGTAATAAGTATTTTTTTATTTTATTTGAATGCTTTTCTTTTTAGTATGTAGGCAGTTTGTTTGTAGAAGAGCAGATTACCTGTGAGGATAATTGCCAGCTACTTTATTTTATTCTTAAATGGAATATTGAAGTTTTTATACTTCACATTAAAATTAGTTAAACCTTTCCACATGTTAGGAAAGGTGTCCCTTTTCCTGCCTTTTAGAATGGTTGATTCATATTTGGAAGTATTAACTTTTATCTTCCATTTTTTTAAGTATTCAGCTAAGATTTTCAGATACTTCTTGGTCTGTCCTTTTAATATTATCTTATGTTTATGTGATACATATGTAAGAATATCATTTGCATAGCAGATCAGTTTAGCATTACAATCATTTTGCTCGGGCCTAGGGATGTCGGCTGTATATATGTTATATAGTATAGGAGCAAGCAGGGAACCTTGGGGAACACCAGCAGTGACCTGACATTTTTTTGACATTTTTTCTTGAATTCTGACTGAGAATGTTCTGTCAATGAGATAGTTATGCATTACCCTACAAATTTAATTATGGAAGCCAGATTGGCATATCATTTTGTAAATGAGACCAGAGGACCAAACGGTATCGAACGCCTTTTCAATATCAAGTGAACAGGCGAGCGTAGCTTTTTTTCATTCAAGTTGGCAGTAACTTGTTCCATTAGAACTGTTAGCGCATGTGTCGTTGAGTGTTGTGGTTTGAAACCTAACTGGAAATTCGGGATTATATTGTCGTCTTCGCAGTGTGATCTTATCATATTTAAGATGAAAGCTTCAAAAGTTTTGCTTATACAGGAGTGCAAAAAGATTGGCCTATAACTTGAGTTTAATTCTGGTTGTTTATTTGGTTCTGGTATGGGGATTATTATATCGTACTTCCACTTGGCAAGACTAATATCCGATATTGAAGATATGATTGAATAGGATGGATAGAAAGATTTAAAGGTATGATGGAGATCTTTTTAGGAGATACTTGAATATTTTATCATATCCAGCTGTTTTCGTGCTGTTCTTATTTTTTATTATTGCTTTGATTTCTCTGGAGGTTGTGAAGTCAATATATTTTTCATTATTCTCAACTAATAGGATTCCACCGGGAATGTTTGGATCCGGTTATTGTTCAAGAGGAGGGGTGCTGAATCTATTAGCGAATGGGTGTGGAATATCTATACCATGGCTATTTACAGATTCTTCAGAGAAGTTAACTATTGGCGTCTATTTATTTTTGTAATTCTCATCCACAAATTTTTCAATATTTCTCTCTTTTGAAACATTTCCGTTGATTCTCTCTTGGGTGTGTATATTTTCAAAGTACTTGCCCAATGCCTCAGCTTTTTCTTCATTGGTGAAGAGGAGGTTGTTGCTGTCAGGAGACTTTATTGCCGAAATGTTAATTGTTTCACCCAGTCCCGATATGTTTTCAACGTTTTTGATTGCATTAGAATCTAATTTTATATCAGAGAGCTTCCTAGACCAGTAGTTATGATAGTGTATCCTTATTTGGTCTTTAATGACTGTTTCTAAGCAATTAATTTGTGACTTCATTTGAAAATATGATAGATTATAGTTAAGGTTATGCCAACGACCACGTAATTTATTTTTTGTCTGACTGATTTTTATTATCGAAGGGGGAAGTGGAATACAGCTGGAGTAGTTCAGTGTTATTTTGGGGACACTGACTTCTATGGCGTGCAATAAAATGGTATCTAAATCGTTGATCTTTTCATCGATTAGCCAAGGAAATTTGTCGTAATGCATTCGTAAGAAAGAATTTACAAAAGGTCCAGGATTGTTTTTGGGTTCGCAATGGGAATTCTCTGGTGTATATTTATGTTCATTATAACAGCCGCATGATCAGACGGATAGTCTAGGGTAGGGAGCTTACCATTATCGTTGTAATTAATAGCGATATCACTAGATACAATAAATATATCTATTACTGAGGGAATATCTTTATTGTGATAAGTGGGCCTATCCGAATATTCTATAGATAATGACTTCTGAATGCAGTTATCCATATACCAATGATGCAGTGAATTACCTGCTGTATTTGTTCTGGTAGGGTCATTATTCCAAAGTTGATGTCTAGCGTTTAAGTCCCCACCTAATATGAAGTAATCACATTTTATTTTACCAAACAGTTTGTTTAAGTCATGCAATATTGAGTTGAAACCAGAACGGTTATATACCGATATTACTGCGACAGTTTTGTTATTTCTGAGTGTTATTTTAATCGCTGTAGCTTTGATATATTCGAAATTATTGGGGATGTCAATGGTGTCGTACTGTAAGCTCTTTGTTATTAGTATGGCAGTGCCTCCACCACCTGTGAGTCTGTCAGTCTCAATTTGGTTTCGGATACTAATACTATATTTGGTTTATGTATTCCAATAAAACTGCCAAGTTGGTACCGTTTATGATTATTTTTAATATATTTAGGCCGCTCATACTTGGCTGTTCATGGACAGTTCAGTTAAGAAGGATAATAGCAAGATTCGTTTTTTATTTAAGTCAGTTAGCTGTCTATAATTTGGGAGAAATTCGTCCGCCTTGTTGAGACAAGCGATCATATTCATGCCAAAGAGCATGCTACACTCATCATTGAGAAAGTTGAAATTATTGGGGCCTAGTTGGCTGGACTTTAGTAAGGGTATTGGTTACTGGAGCCTGATTCTTTAGGAAGCTAGCATAGCTTATATTTTTATTTACGTAATTGCTGTATGCTTTGTTTTTCAGTTCTATTCGCTCGCGCTTTCTATTAATTATCTCCAAATACTTCTCGCATTTTCGCTTGGAAAGGCTTCAATAAAAGCAATGTAGCTATATCCATTCTTGGCATTAATATTTCCAGTAAGTTAAGCTGGACTGATCACACCTACTCTGTTGCCAAGGAAGCATCGATTTCTGAAAAGGTGTAAGAAATACTTCAGCCCATCGAATCTAGTGCTTCTCTACAACTCATACATCAGACCTTGAATCGAATATAGTTCCCATATCCGGGCTGGGGGGCTGGTCGCACAGCCTTAGCTACATTGGAAATTATCAAGAAGTGGCGATGTGGCAATAACTTGTCATATTGACTTGCTCGAGCACCTCCGCAATGTTGAATGTCTTTCGCTCCTTTATCGCTACATGCATGATCAATGTTCCGATGAAATATCTAGTCTGATCCTTTGAAGGATAATTCCAGCACGCAATACTTGCGCTAGAAATCCCGCACAAGCTTTTACCCTTAAAATTAATTTCGAGCGTACTGTAGAATTCCGTGATGCTTTTTTATTCCGAACTGTGTGAATGTATCATCTTCTATTTTTCTCCGGCATACAATTTTCGAATGTTTAAGGGCGATATACATCGGCACCTCGACTACTCTCCTCATGCTCCCTAATTCCCTTCCCTTCTTCCGTCCTGTCAAGCTGTGCTTCGCACCATAGGGTATCCCCCGAGCTTGGCTTTTAAAAAAAAAAGACCAGGTATCACATATGCTTTTCTCATTTGCTTCACGGTTGACCCAACATAGGAGGAAAATCCTTCTGAAAAGAAAAATACTTCGGAATTCCACCAGATTTTTCAGCAGAATTGACATTTTACAACAAGACTATCTCATATGAAAAAGCAAATGCCTTTCCTGGGAATACTAATGCACAAAATAAAGATCGAAATACTGGAATACCACCCGAATCCTTTGATAAATGAAGACTTTAATGATAATCAGCAATTGGATCTAGTAAATGTGAATGATAGCTATTTAAATCAATTTCTTGTGGTCAAGGAAAGATCATCGGTTGATGATCAATAAAATTTTATTAAGATATTATGATATTAATCTTCATGCTGGTTAAGATGTTAATCACTATTCGGACAGATTGAAGTATCAAGATTTGGAGACATCCTATGGATTTTCTGGTAGATAGATCAACTAATATATACGTTGCTCTAGCTGGTCAGGTCCTAAATCACATCTAGAATAAATGACATCGGATAGGAATAAGTTAAATTTCTAGTAAATGAATCCAATTCGCATTACACTTTAGTTTTGTTTATTAATTTAGGTAGCAGTTTTTTATTTATTTGCCTTTAAGTGAATGTAACGTTTGTATATTGTTACAATTCTAGCTTCTGGCCGAGCGGATAGGAGATCTAGCTTTGTAACCTTTTTGAACGAGAAGAAGATTACGGGAGGCAACATGTGCAAATTCCTCACTGTCAGTCAATCAGTCGGCAATCGAGATCGAGCTCAATCTCAGTAAACAATCGAATTCTTCAATTGCGGAATAGTATTTGGCTCCTTAAACGGTTCAGAACAAAAGCCTCCTTCGCGGTACTAGTGTTGTGACTCGCAATCCCTGAAAGGCGCTTTATTCTTGCGGCTTATGTGGCGTTTAGGAAAGTGCGTGGGTACTTTAGATTTAGAAAAGTGTTATCTGTGTGTCCGGTGTTTTTGGTACCTGGCGGGCTACTTTTGTGCTGTGCTGGTGGTATAGCAGGCGGAGTGGTATGTTGTAATTGTTGGTTATGTTGTGTGAATTATGTCGGATGCCTGGTATTGTGTGGTTATTAGTGGTTATCGGCCAACGATTTAGTTTTGCAGCCTTCTTTACCTTGAGAGTACTTAGGGCTTTCACTTCTCTCAATGGAGAGTTCCTCGGGCAAGGGCTTCTGCGGGGTCTTGTGTGCATTAATTGCCAACTCCGCGGAATCTCCTCTTGGTGGAACTGTGAATCTCTGCAACTTTTGAAGAGGTAAAAGCAACAGGCTCACGCAGTCTATTAAATTGGACGGCTACTTGGCCCTCGATTTCTTCGTGGTGGACGCTCGTGGCGTATATGGGATACTTGAGTCCGTGAATCGTCTAGCTGGATCTTTCGGCAGTCAACGCAGAGTTCCTTCCTGTTTTGTTGGCGTGGCGAACAATTCCCACAGAATGAATGAAATAGCCTTAATGCCCTTCGCTCAGATTCTCATGCATTTAAATACCAGAACAGTTTCCTCGTTTTTGCGTTTAGGGAAAGTCCGGTCGAAAGCTTGTAATAAGTATTTTTTTATTTTATTTGAATGCTTTTCTTTTTAGTATGTAGGCAGTTTGTTTGTAGAAGAGCAGATTACCTGTGAGGATAATTGCCAGCTACTTTATTTTATTCTTAAATGGAATTGTAAAGCCATGACCACGGTAAATAATTACAAACAAAAATCAAACCGAAAAATAATTAAAATAAACAAAGTTTGTACGACCCCAAGAAGAATTTTGCAAAGCAAGCAAATTCCACTATGCAAGCATAATTCTTGATTGGTAAAATATTCATACCCAAGGTCATCGCTTTACACGAAAATTCAAATGGCTTGTGATCAGGTAAGCTGACACAACAAAATATGTTCAATTCAATTATTGCAATTCTGCAATAATCCCCACCTTTGTATAAGCACTGTATAGGGAAGTCACCTGTATAAATAACCTGTGACAATTGATTAAAATTCGGAAGTAAATCATTCATCAAGGTGTTTCTTTATTTCTCACCCCAAGATCGGCATACTCTGCCCAGAGGATTACCAAACAGCGGCATACTCTGCCATAATAAATACATATAGGCATACCCTGCCAATAATAATAAAACAGCGGCACCCTCTGCCATACTATTAAAAAGATCGGCAAGTACCTGCCATCATATATTAATAAAGGTCACAGCGGCTCATAGCCATATAAACCGTAAGTTTGGCAGTTCTCTGCCCGGTATAAATTAATTATATAAAAATCTATAACAAAAGAAATCTCAATCATGAATAGCGTCCAGGCCAATTGTGAAGTAAACATATTACATGGCGACCCTGCATATCGGACCATCTATCCCACAAAACAGACCATCAACTTCTCATAACAGATATACATCAACCAAACTTCCCAGAGTACCATCAGAAATCGTTGACCCCACCATACGCAAAAGAACGGCACCCAGACGACTAAGATGTCCAATAAGAATACAAGTTCCAGAAATTAAATTGCACTCTAGTGCAATGCATGATACACACACACCGACCACAACAACAATAGAAGACAGTCCTACATGCATTCCAACAAGCAAACAAAAAGAAACAACAGGAGAAAACGTACATGAGAAATACATACCTACAACAACTCTAAATCAAGAAGCTCCAGAATATTTCCCAACAACAATAAATACATCAAATAAATTAGTACAAAAAGAACTCAGTTTGCAAGAAGCATTACAAAACAATCCGACAGCCGGTCCAAAGGCAATCACAATTGCGCAATACAAAGCGAGACAAGAAACGACAAAAAAACCGATAAAAGAGAACTGTACACCTCTTTACACAAAAAAAAAAAGGGGCGGTATAGCTGTAAAACTCAGACAAAAAATAGCAGAGCTTTACAGGGTAATTCCCATTACCACAGACAAGAGCTTAAAGAAAGAGCTAATACGAAAGCTGAACCACCTGAAATGGGAAAGCCGCAATCGAAAGAAGTGATTGTAGCTCAAAACGCAGCAGCAGCAGCAACCAGCCCGGTGATACAAACCATCTCAATACACGATGTGTTACATGTACCGACCGCAGTGACTTTACTAATAATTGCAGCATTAATAGCAATTACGATCTACATGGGGAGAAGATACCTGCGAAAATATATTAAAAATAATATAAAACAGAGTGTAGACAACCTGGCCAACGTTTAGTTATAGCTTGCGGGTAAAAACTTATCATATAGGGAGCTTTTTTTTAGAAATAGAATTAAATTGAAAATACTTTTCTGCGGGTTTCTAGCTTTATAAGATAATTTTAAATTTATGTCTATAGATAACTTTTAGGGATAGAACTGTAAAAATTTTTTTTTTCATTTTTAATGTATAGATATTTAGATTTCTTGGGTAGCAATATATTTTTATATGTAGATAGCTTTTAGAGATAAAATTGTAATGGGTTTTCTTTAATATAACAAAAAAAAAAAAAAAAAAAAAAAAAAAAATTTTAAAACAGTTATAGATAACTTTTATTTTACGGGTAGCATAGAACAATAAAATTACTTCTAAAATGAATAAATAATATGAATAACATTAACTGTCTTTGGGTTCTTCGAATAATATTTGATACTGATGGGAACATACCAAAATCTTTTTGATGAATTAAAAAGATTATTAGAAACGTTTACGAAAAATCCACAGAGAACATTCTCTAGTAGGAATTTATTGGAAAAGTACGCTGCAGCCAAGAAAATAAAGAAAGAGTTCGATCTATTAGAATTAACACAAAAAGGAAAACAGGCAGACGAGCTTAAAAACAAGTTTAACGCGACATTCATAGAGCTAAAAAAAATACTAGAGGAGAAAACAAACGAAACTCTTAATAATACAGAAGATTCAGAATCAGAGGAATTAAATCTAGACTCAAATACTGAACCAAAGGAAGCCACAATGGGCACCAATAACTTTGATCTTGCTGTGGCAATAAAAATATTGCCAGAATTCGGAGGCAATACAAAAGATCTATGCAATTTTCTAAGTCTCGTAGATATGTACGGAAGAACGCTAAAAACTGAAGCGCAGCCGCAACTCATTGAATTTGTATGGCTAGCACGTCTAAGCGAAAAAGTCAGAAACAAGATGTCCGCAGTTGCCAAACCGACATCTTTAACAAATCTAAAAACAGTTTTGACAGAAGCTTTCAAAACAAGAGACACCTCACAAAACTTGCAACAAAAATTATTAAATTGCAAACAACAGAACATGAAAGTCCAGGACTTCTCAGACAAAATTCTAGAGATAGTCGCGGAACTGAATAAAGTCCAAATAAACGAAATAGGTGAAGAACACAGAGAGGTAATCTGTAAGCTGAACGACAAAATCGGATTAAATACCTTTCAAAATGGACTGAAAGATTTACTAAAACCAACCATCCTAGCAGCACAACCAAAAACGCTAAACGACGCGATAAGTCTCGCAAATCAGATTGAACAACCTCTAACAGATGAAACAACAATTTTTAGTTTCAATAGAAATCTCCGTAACCCGCAAAATGAAAGTAATATCCGAATGAGAGACTACCGAAACTACAGCAATAGAAATATCAATGCAAATAGCTACAGAAACAATAATAACATGTACCAAAACAGAAACAATCACTGGCATAACAGAGGGAATATGAATAACAACTACAGTAGTAGCCAAAGAAATAACCAGAATAGAAATAATGGCTGGCAGAATAGCTACCAAAACTATAGAGGAAGAAATTTTTCCAGAAATTCCCAGAGACGGATAAATTTTCTAAGCGAGACAAGCAATGCGCAAAGTCCAGGACGAGATCAGCAACAAGACGAAGTCTAAAAATATACAACATCAGAAGTTGTACAACAAATTACATAACGCTGACGGACAAACGCACAAAGACTAAATTAAACTTTCTCATCGATTCTGGAGCAGACATTTCAATTTGTAAAATAAATTCACTAAACCAAGAAATAAACAGGAGTGACCAATGCACAATAACTGGGATAACAAATAATGAAACGCACTCCTTGGGCACAGCTAAATTGCAGTTAGCATATGAGGAACACGTCATAGAACACAGGTTTCACATAGTCGATTCACAAACCCCAATCAGCACACATGGAATATTAGGAAGAGATTTCCTGATGAAATATCTATGCAAAATAGATTATGAAACCTTTACAATAACTGCGAACTTGAATGATGACGATGTTACGATACCCATGATAAACAAATTCAGAGATGAAATTACTATACCAGCAAGAACAGAGATTATCCAAGCAATAACACTCGACATAACAGAAGATAGCATAGTCTGCGGTGAAGAATTGTTAGAAGGAGTATTTTTGAGTAATACAATTATACCAAGAAAAGGAGTCCAACATGTAAAACTGTTGAACACCAATAACTACATGGTGAAATTAAAACCATTTGAAGCGAAGATACAGCTGTTGAAAGATTATAAGATAATAAAATCACCAAAGGGAGAGATAAACCAAGGAAAAGATAAAACTGATGAACGATTTAACAAATTGTTGAAAGAACTAAGGTTGGAAGGATTGGACGAAAATGCCAAAAATTCGATCAAAGGAATTTGCAAAAAATATCAAGAAGTATTTCACTTAGAAGACGAGAAGTTAACGACGAATAATTTTTATACACAAAATATAAGCACAATAGACAATAACCCCGTCTACATAAAAAATTATAGACTACCGCACTCACAAATCGACGAAATAAACAAAGAAGTCAATAATCTAATACGAAATGATATAGTTGAATCTTCAGTGAGCCCATACAACTCGCCACTCCTGATAGTACCAAAAAAATCAGGTGAAGAAAAGAAATGGAGGCTAGTTGTAGACTTCAGGCAACTGAACAAGAAAGTGATCAACGACAAATACCCACTGACAAGATTAGAAGACATCCTAGACAGACTAGGACGAGCAAAATACTTCTCAACGCTTGATATGACGAATTCGTTTCACCAAATAAAACTAGAAGAAAACTCAAGGAAATTAACAGCATTTTCAACCAACCAAGGACATTACCAATTTAAAAGATTACCTTTTGGACTGAAAATATCCACGAACAGTTTTCAGCGAATGCTCTCAATTGCATTAAGTGGACTGGATGACGGCGCATTCATATATGTCGATGACATAATAATACACGGATGCAGCCTCAACAATCATAATCAAAACCTAGAGAGAGTGTTACAAAGACTTCAGCAGTATAACCTGAAGCTCAATCCAAACAAGTGCAACTTCCTAAAACCAGAAGTATTATATTTGGGTCATCTAATAACAAAGAATGGAGTCAAAACGGACTCCAGCAAGCATGAAGTAATAAAGACGTACCCTATACCAAAAAATGTAGATGACGTACGACGATTCGTAGCCTTCTGCAACTACTACAGACGGTTCATACAAAACTTTGCAGAAATAGCCCGACCACTCAATGCACTTTTAAAGAAAAATACACTGTTCCTTTGGTCAGAAGAGTGCAAGAAATCCTTCGAAACACTCAAAACGAAGCTAATAACTTCACCAGTCTTGCAATATCCTGATTTCAGCAAACCATTCATCCTAACGACGGATGCTTCGAATTTTGCACTTGGAGCAGTGCTCTCGCAAGGTGAAATAGGACGAGATTTGCCAATAGCCTATGCAAGTAAAACACTAAATAAGCACGAGCTGAATAAATCAATAATTGAAAAAGAATTGCTTGGTATACACTGGGGAATCAATTTTTTTAGACCCTATCTCTATGGGAACAAATTCACAGTTGTAACAGATCATCGCCCGCTCGTCAGCCTCTTCACACATAAAAATCCTTCTTCGAAACTAACAAGAATTCGTTTAGACCTAATGGACTATGACTTTGAAATTATGTATAAACAGGGAAAGATGAATACAAACGCAGATGCCCTGTCAAGAATAAAAATAGACTCTGAAAAATTAAAATCAATGATACCGAAACAAATAAACATTATCACACGTAATATGGCAAAAAAGCAGCAGAACGGAATGGAGAGAAGTGATAGCGTAGAATCAGACCAACTCTATATATGGGAATGCACATCCATCTCCGACATAAGAAATATAAAAAAAATACAATTTGATACAGCGTACGCAGAAGAGAATGCGATAAATGAAAGTTTGCCAGAAATAAACATAACTAAGAAAGGGGTAACCGTTCAGTACAGCGACAATCCTATATTTAACTCTGGTTACATAATGGAGAAGCTGATACAAAAAATGAACGAGAATAATATTAAAGAATTAGCACTCGCAAAAGACGATGCTATATTTCATCATATTAAAGTAGATGAATTTAAAGAGAAATTCAATAAGCTGCAGCAAAATAATAAACGTGGTAAGGCAACACCATTGAAGATATTACTTTATGAACCCCCAATAAGGATAAAAGATCCAAAGAAAAAACTAGAATTAATAAAAGAATACCATGACAGCATGCATGGTGGACACGCTGGAATTAAACGCTGCATAAACAAATTAAAACAAAGGTATACATGGAAAAACCTTAACAAAATGGTAAAGGAGTACATAAATAAGTGTGATAAATGTGCGAAGAACAAATTCAAAAAATACACAAAAGAACCTCTGGTAATAACAGACACACCAAACAGTAGTTTTGAAACGATCTCAGTTGACACAGTAGGACCTCTAAGAATGTCAAACGGTTTCAGATACATCCTGACGCTGCAATGCGAATTGACAAAATTCGTTGAGGCATATCCAATGGAGACAAAAGAAGCCTCCTCGGTAGCAAAGACAATAGTTGAAAGATTCATTCTAAAGTATGGATGCTTCAAAACATTGAAAACAGACAGAGGTACAGAATTTGTAAATGAACTACTTAAAAATATTTGCAAATTTCTGAACATAAAACATGTTACGTCCACACCGTTCCATCACGAAACTCTAGGAGCAATTGAAAGAAACCATAGAGTATTAAACGAATACTTGAGAACATTCTCAGAAGAAGACAATTGGGATGAACTAATTCCATACTATGTATTCTGTTATAATACAACACCACACACAGATACAAGTTATACACCATTCGAATTAGTATTTGGAAAAATAGCAACACTACCAGCAGAGATTCTGAAAAGTAGGGAACAAATAAATAGCATACACAATTATGCAGAAGAACTTGCAATAAGGCTAAAAAGAGCTCATGAAAAAAGCAAGGAACTATTAGAAGAAGCTAAAAAAGAGCGAAAGAGAATGAAAGATAAAAACTCTAACCCCTCGAAGTTCAACGTCAACGACTACGTATACTTGAGAATGAATTCCAGGAAGAAATATGAAAGTCCTTACGATGGACCATTTAAAATCATTGAACGAAAAGGAGTAAACTCCACAATCTTAATAAAAGAAAAACCCAAAGACGTACACAATAACAGGTTGATAAAATGTAAATTTAAGTAAGGTATTATATCTAGATAATCAATAAAAATAAGGCATTAAGTTCATAAAAATAATTAATAGCATACAAAAATAATATAAATAGTTTAGAACATGTTTAATTATATAATATTCATAAATTTATGTAACAAAAAAAAAAAAAATTTTTTTTTATATACAAAAAAAATTTTTTTTTTTCTTTTATGGGTAAGGATGTAAAGCCATGACCACGGTAAATAATTACAAACAAAAATCAAACCGAAAAATAATTAAAATAAACAAAGTTTGTACGACCCCAAGAAGAATTTTGCAAAGCAAGCAAATTCCACTATGCAAGCATAATTCTTGATTGGTAAAATATTCATACCCAAGGTCATCGCTTTACACGAAAATTCAAATGGCTTGTGATCAGGTAAGCTGACACAACAAAATATGTTCAATTCAATTATTGCAATTCTGCAATAATCCCCACCTTTGTATAAGCACTGTATAGGGAAGTCACCTGTATAAATAACCTGTGACAATTGATTAAAATTCGGAAGTAAATCATTCATCAAGGTGTTTCTTTATTTCTCACCCCAAGATCGGCATACTCTGCCCAGAGGATTACCAAACAGCGGCATACTCTGCCATAATAAATACATATAGGCATACCCTGCCAATAATAATAAAACAGCGGCACCCTCTGCCATACTATTAAAAAGATCGGCAAGTACCTGCCATCATATATTAATAAAGGTCACAGCGGCTCATAGCCATATAAACCGTAAGTTTGGCAGTTCTCTGCCCGGTATAAATTAATTATATAAAAATCTATAACAAAAGAAATCTCAATCATGAATAGCGTCCAGGCCAATTGTGAAGTAAACATATTACAGAATATTGAAGTTTTTATACTTCACATTAAAATTAGTTAAACCTTTCCACATGTTAGGAAAGGTGTCCCTTTTCCTGCCTTTTAGAATGGTTGATTCATATTTGGAAGTATTAACTTTTATCTTCCATTTTTTTAAGTATTCAGCTAAGATTTTCAGATACTTCTTGGTCTGTCCTTTTAATATTATCTTATGTTTATGTGATACATATGTAAGAATATCATTTGCATAGCAGATCAGTTTAGCATTACAATCATTTTGCTCGGGCCTAGGGATGTCGGCTGTATATATGTTATATAGTATAGGAGCAAGCAGGGAACCTTGGGGAACACCAGCAGTGACCTGACATTTTTTTGACATTTTTTCTTGAATTCTGACTGAGAATGTTCTGTCAATGAGATAGTTATGCATTACCCTACAAATTTAATTATGGAAGCCAGATTGGCATATCATTTTGTAAATGAGACCAGAGGACCAAACGGTATCGAACGCCTTTTCAATATCAAGTGAACAGGCGAGCGTAGCTTTTTTTCATTCAAGTTGGCAGTAACTTGTTCCATTAGAACTGTTAGCGCATGTGTCGTTGAGTGTTGTGGTTTGAAACCTAACTGGAAATTCGGGATTATATTGTCGTCTTCGCAGTGTGATCTTATCATATTTAAGATGAAAGCTTCAAAAGTTTTGCTTATACAGGAGTGCAAAAAGATTGGCCTATAACTTGAGTTTAATTCTGGTTGTTTATTTGGTTCTGGTATGGGGATTATTATATCGTACTTCCACTTGGCAAGACTAATATCCGATATTGAAGATATGATTGAATAGGATGGATAGAAAGATTTAAAGGTATGATGGAGATCTTTTAGGAGATACTTGAATATTTTATCATATCCAGCTGTTTTCGTGCTGTTCTTATTTTTTATTATTGCTTTGATTTCTCTGGAGGTTGTGAAGTCAATATATTTTTCATTATTCTCAACTAATAGGATTCCACCGGGAATGTTTGGATCCGGTTATTGTTCAAGAGGAGGGGTGCTGAATCTATTAGCGAATGGGTGTGGAATATCTATACCATGGCTATTTACAGATTCTTCAGAGAAGTTAACTATTGGCGTCTATTTATTTTTGTAATTCTCATCCACAAATTTTTCAATATTTCTCTCTTTTGAAACATTTCCGTTGATTCTCTCTTGGGTGTGTATATTTTCAAAGTACTTGCCCAATGCCTCAGCTTTTTCTTCATTGGTGAAGAGGAGGTTGTTGCTGTCAGGAGACTTTATTGCCGAAATGTTAATTGTTTCACCCAGTCCCGATATGTTTTCAACGTTTTTGATTGCATTAGAATCTAATTTTATATCAGAGAGCTTCCTAGACCAGTAGTTATGATAGTGTATCCTTATTTGGTCTTTAATGACTGTTTCTAAGCAATTAATTTGTGACTTCATTTGAAAATATGATAGATTATAGTTAAGGTTATGCCAACGACCACGTAATTTATTTTTTGTCTGACTGATTTTTATTATCGAAGGGGGAAGTGGAATACAGCTGGAGTAGTTCAGTGTTATTTTGGGGACACTGACTTCTATGGCGTGCAATAAAATGGTATCTAAATCGTTGATCTTTTCATCGATTAGCCAAGGAAATTTGTCGTAATGCATTCGTAAGAAAGAATTTACAAAAGGTCCAGGATTGTTTTTGGGTTCGCAATGGGAATTCTCTGGTGTATATTTATGTTCATTATAACAGCCGCATGATCAGACGGATAGTCTAGGGTAGGGAGCTTACCATTATCGTTGTAATTAATAGCGATATCACTAGATACAATAAATATATCTATTACTGAGGGAATATCTTTATTGTGATAAGTGGGCCTATCCGAATATTCTATAGATAATGACTTCTGAATGCAGTTATCCATATACCAATGATGCAGTGAATTACCTGCTGTATTTGTTCTGGTAGGGTCATTATTCCAAAGTTGATGTCTAGCGTTTAAGTCCCCACCTAATATGAAGTAATCACATTTTATTTTACCAAACAGTTTGTTTAAGTCATGCAATATTGAGTTGAAACCAGAACGGTTATATACCGATATTACTGCGACAGTTTTGTTATTTCTGAGTGTTATTTTAATCGCTGTAGCTTTGATATATTCGAAATTATTGGGGATGTCAATGGTGTCGTACTGTAAGCTCTTTGTTATTAGTATGGCAGTGCCTCCACCACCTGTGAGTCTGTCAGTCTCAATTTGGTTTCGGATACTAATACTATATTTGGTTTATGTATTCCAATAAAACTGCCAAGTTGGTACCGTTTATGATTATTTTTAATATATTTAGGCCGCTCATACTTGGCTGTTCATGGACAGTTCAGTTAAGAAGGATAATAGCAAGATTCGTTTTTTATTTAAGTCAGTTAGCTGTCTATAATTTGGGAGAAATTCGTCCGCCTTGTTGAGACAAGCGATCATATTCATGCCAAAGAGCATGCTACACTCATCATTGAGAAAGTTGAAATTATTGGGGCCTAGTTGGCTGGACTTTAGTAAGGGTATTGGTTACTGGAGCCTGATTCTTTAGGAAGCTAGCATAGCTTATATTTTTATTTACGTAATTGCTGTATGCTTTGTTTTTCAGTTCTATTCGCTCGCGCTTTCTATTAATTATCTCCAAATACTTCTCGCATTTTCTATAATTCGCTGGGTGGCCACTTTTTCCGTAGTTGACACACTCCTTTTTGGGTTACCATATTCCCATTTTCGTTGAATACCATTCAAGTTATTTGGTCGTTAAGCTCATTTGTTTTGTTTGGCATAGGGCATTCGTGTGGCTTATGGCTACCCTTACATTTTACACATTTATAAGCCATTGAGCCATTGCAATATGTCCGAATCTTTGGCAGTTACGCCTTTGCGTCATCATCGAAGGCTTAAACTTATCGAATATTACTTTTTGCCCTAGAAAAAAAAATCCGTTTTGAATATCTCATAGATATCAGCTCCAGATTTTATTTGTAGTAACCATAATGCATATCTTGTGCTATTGGCAGGATTTGACCGCGTAAGAGGGGAGATTTTGACTATTTCCAATTTAGGAAATATTCTTCAGAACTCAGAATTAATATCGTCGCCATCATAGGAAGGGTCTTGCTTGGGAGAGGAGCAATGACTTAGTTTTTGGCTATTTAGGAGTTCTAGTGTCTTCTTATAGACAAGTTAGAATATACATTATATTCTTATTAATTCTTTTAAAGAGAAATTTTCTACTATTGATACATAATTCAATTCTTTTTTTTTTAATTCCTTTAAGTTTAGGTTATACGCCACTATTGGGGGTGGATTTACTTCTTTCTTAGCTACGTTTTTGTTTCTATTACTTATATTGTGACTGCTATGATCCAACGTACTATCTGCCTCCGAGTGGGACCCATGCAGATCTATATATATTTCCTCCATCTCACAGGGGTTAGTGTCAATGTCGCTAAAGCGTGAAAACCATTATTTTTTCCAGAATTTTTACAAGTTGTAGTGACTTGCTGTTGTTGTGTTTTTAAATATTGTTTGATTTATTTAAGGAATTTTGTTTACTTTCTTAAATACTTAACTAGAAGATTATTATATGCTATCTGCATTTCCTTCATTTCTGTTTCGGCTAAATTGGTAAGTAGATTATTGGGGGGCTTCGGGTTAGGTCCTTGTTTACTTCTGTTTGTAAAGGTTTGACATTTCTGTATGATGCAAGCTCACGGAATTGTGAGCCAATCTTACAGATGAGAGTAAACTATTATCAATTGTTTTCATATCTTCAACTATGGGTTTATTGTTTATTACATTCCTGTTAGGTCCCTTGGGTCTTCCTTCTTGATTTTCCTCCGAATTGGTTAGTATTATTTTAAATCTATGGTCAGTAGGGATTGTTTCTTGGTTTTGTTGGTATGCTCCGGCATTATCATATTTCACTAGGCAGTGTGTTTTTTTTTTTTTTTTATATTATTGAGCCAAGCTCAGGGGATACCCTATGATGCAAAGCACAGCGTGGCAGGAAGGAGATAGGGAAAGGATTAAGGGATATGAGGAGAGCGGCGGAGGTGCCGATGTATGTCGCCCTTAAACTTTCGCAGGTTGTATGCCGGAGGAAAGACAGAAGATGGTAGACTGTTCCACATTCGCACAGTTCGGGATAAGAAAGCATCACGGAATTTGAGTGTACGGCCGAAGGTAATTTGAAGGGTAAAAGGATGAGCGCGGGATGCAGCGCGAGTATTGCGTGCAGGAACTATTCTACAAGGGATCAGACTAGATGTTTCATCAGAACATTGACCATGCATATAGAGATAAAGGAGCGAAAGGCATCAAACATTGCGACGGTGCTCGAGCGAGTCGATATGACGAGTAATTGCCACATCGCCAATGAGCTTGCAGGCTCTCTTTTGGACAATATCCAATGAAGCTAAGGCTGTGCGACCAGCCCCGGCCGAGATATGGGAATTGTATTCCATTCTAGGTCTGATGTAGGACTTGTAGAGGAGCGCTATATTTGATGGGCTGAAATATTTCTTACACCTTTTCAAAAAACCAAGACATTTTGATGCTTCTTTGGCAACCGAGAAGATGTGATCTGTCCAGCTTAACTTACTGGAAATATTAATGCCAAAAATTCTTAGTGACGGTGAATCAGAAATTAATGCTCCATCAAACGAAACGGGAGTGGTTAAGTGATGGTCTTGTTTTAATGAGATGAGACAGCTTTGGGTCTTAGATGCATTGAATTCGACGCGATTCACTTTGCCCCAAGCGAGAATATTGTCAAGATCGTTATTCGATGATCTAATCGTGCAGTCTCGTTTAACACATGTGGCGTTCCCTCCGGAATCCGCCAGGGTGTCAAAGGAGTATGCGAAATCAAGGGTATTGTCATCAGCAAAGCTATGGATAGGATTAAAAGTAAGGGAAAGCAGATCATTAATGAAGATTAGAAATAGAGTCGGAGAAATAACAGAGCCCTGGGGGACTCCGGCATTAATAGGATGAGGTTCAGATATAACGCCATCTAATAAAACACGTATTTGGCGACTAGATAAAAAACTTTCAATCCATAATAATAGAGGAGGGGAAAGACCAAGTGCTTTGAGTTTGGCTAAAAGGCCTTTGAAATATCTAGAGCAACGATTTTGGACTCACCAAAATTGTGAAGACTACGATTCCAACGTTCCGTAAGAAAAGTCAGCAAGTCTCCATATGAGCGACCGTGCCGGAAGCCGTATTGGCGATCGTTGATGAGCTGATTGGTTTCCAGATACTTCATTAATTTGGAGTTAATGATAGATTCAAAAACCTTTGAAAGAATCGAAGTGATTGCAATTGGTAGATAATTTGAGGGATCGCTACCCTCTCCTTTCTTGGGAATAGGCTGGACGTGAGCTATTTTCCAAGCAGTTGGAAATTTTCCTGTCGAATAGGACAGGTAGAATAGTTTGCGCAGAGGTTTAGCCAAGGATGTGGCATAGCTTTTAATTAATAGGGTCGAGAAACCATCAGGTCCTGTGGCTTTAGAGACATTGATACCATTAAAGACCTTGAACACATCTCTCGTACGTATGTGTATTGGCTCTTGTACACATCCACACGGGGGATGCACGACAGGAGCCTGTGAAGTGGATGGAAGAAAAGAATTTGATGCGAATCTAGCAGCCAAAATATTAGCTTTATCCTGGGAGTCAACAACCACTTCACCATTATTAAGTAGTGAAAGTATAGAGGAACTGCTGAAGTTGTTCCTGATGGTTTTGACCAGGGGCCAGAAACCCTTACTACCTTTGCGGCTTGCCAAGATTCTATGTCTAGCATTCTGGTCAAAAAGAAATTTTTCTCTCTGGATAATGGACTTGCAGGTGTTCCGTGCAGTCTTGTAGATTTCTTTCAGTTCTGTACAAGGATGCACTTGATAGGCGCGAAAAGCAGACTCTTTCGCTTTTATAGCTTGGTTGCACTTATCGGTAAACCAAGAGCGATTTTGCTGTTGTTGAGATCTGCTGTGAGAATACGGAATATATTCACGCATGCCTAGACTTAGTAAGTTACTAAGTTCTAATGTGCATTCATCAGCATCCCTCGAAGCAAAACAGACCGACCAATCTATATCTCTAAGATACTGGTTGAGACTTTCCCAATCAGCGTTCTTATAGTAGAAGCCTACCTGTAGGTGGAGAAGTGGGGCGGCGCAGAGATGAGGTGATAAATTGAGCCGTGATTAGACAGTGGTCTGAATTACCAAGAGGGGAGCCGACTGAGATAGAATATTTGTCAGATGACAGAAACAAATCTAGTAAATTAGCCCTATCTCCAGCTGCATCAGGGATTCTCGTCGGTGCATACACTAGCTGATGCAAATTGAAAGATTCACAAAATAGTTCAACGAATCGGCCCGCAGGACTTGTGGTAGAAGAATGTCTGAGCCACGGTATGTTATGGACATTAATATCGCCTGCCAAGACTATTTCGGAAGAGGGGGAGACAGAAAGCAAATGATCAATATTGTTGGAGATATTGTCAAATGCGGATACCGCGTTATCATCAGACATATTTGGGCTGCGATAAAGGAAGCAAAAGTAGATGATGTGCCTGTGAAGTTTGCACCTAATCCAGATGTAATTAAACTCAGGATTGGCAGAAGGTGGAAAGTCTTTTAGAATGGTAAAGGCCACATCATTCCGAATATATATTGCGATCCCCCTATGTGGAGAAAAAAGAGGCACTAAGCTATAACCAGGGACGTGATATTAATTAGAATCAGCATCAGAAACGACCTTGGTTTCACTTAGTGCAAGAATTGCCGGATTTTTTTATTGAAGGTGGCAATGCAACAGGCTCATTATTCTGACTTTTGACAGGGGTGGTTTTTATTATTTCAAGATTAAGATTCTTGGGTTCTCCAACTTGCGATTCTTTAGGATAGATATGGCCAGCATGGATTTTTCCTATTTGGTTTAGTTGGTGTGATCGCGATGTTCCGGGATTATCATATGTCACAGGGTTCCGAGTTAATATTAAAGGCGAGATTTTCTGTGCACAAATATCTTGCATCCCGTGCGCTTCTACATATTCCCTAGGGAGGTATTTTTTTTGGTTTGAGCCATTAACATTCGGGGTTTTTCTTTATTGTTTTTCTTCATTTACAGATCTTTCAGTATTTTCTTTTTGATTGTATTCTTTAATCTTTTAGGGTCGTAGTTTTTCATGGCTTTTTTATCGCTCACTAGATGCATTGCTAACGATTGATTTGTCACTAAAAAATCCTCACTAGTAGTTGTTGAGGATGGAAGTTCATTTTCTTCACTGCTCTTCATCAGATATTGTGTTATTTTGGGCTTTGATTAGTTGGGCGCTATAGTATCCATAAATTAATGACAAAGATCCGGGATAGGACAAGGAATCTTCCATCTACTCTTTCTTTTTTTTAAAATATTTCGATTAATTAATCTTTTATTTCACTAATAAATATTTATGCTATATTTTATTATTTTTATATTGTATTCATATATAATTAACTTCACTACACTTCGCTATTTTCTTTGAAATTATTTTCCTTGGATTTTTCTGATTCACTTGACGACTTCTAGTCATAGACAGAGGGATCTCGTTATGTTGTGCTTTTTGTTACACCATCAATAACCACTACTCAATTACAATAGTGGCTATACAAGTGCTGGGTAGTAGTGTTATTGATTTTAAATTCTTCGTTAAATATTTGTTCACTTGCGAAATAACTGAAGAATTATTATTATTAGAACATATGTAGATTGTTTTTTTATTTATTTTTTTTTTTTTAATAATTTAGTTATAAGCAGACAAAGAAAATTCATCCGTAATAATGACAGCAGGCATGTATAATAGTAAAACTTATGATTTTTTAAACTGTGATAATTGTAGCAAAGAAGCAAATGGAGAACAGACAAAAAGAACCCAGTTCTCGGCGAGTTGGTTCTAGTAAAGGAAGATATCTTGCCCCCACAAAAATGGCCGTTACGACGAATCGTACAGCTTCATCCCGGCGAAGATGGAATAGTGCGAGTAGTTTCTGTGCAATATAGAAACATTATCAAGAAACGGCCACTTATCAAGCTGTGCCAGTTGCCTATGAGCATACATAAATCTGACCATGAAGATGCCGACCTCAGAGCTTTTGCAGCACTGACCACTCTCAACAAATCCACAAATAGGGGGTTACCTGATATTTCAGTCGAACCTGAGCTATGGTCGAAACCAGATTTCCACCAATAAAGATGGAAAGGGGCCTGAACCGACTACAGCTCGACATAGCAAAATAATGAAAATCGCACCATGTACCTGGGCTTCAAGACTTTATTGGCTGACTGTAGCATTTGCACAAGACTATGAGATCATACAGCACAAGTCTGGTATCTACATAGAGATTGCAGGTGTCGCTTCAAATGGATGACATTTTTGACGACGAGAAAAATATCAACTACACTTGGGAACAGATAGAGGAAATGTGTGACAAGACTGAGAAACTCACTGAAATCACGCGCTGCTTACAACTATTCAGGCACTTAAATTAAGTTTGAGTGTTTGTTACAATAGGCATTGACAATAGTAAACACTTACTGAAGTTATCAGGCTACCCAAAAAATCCATAAGGAAGGTATACGAATTCGTCCAATAGTATCTAGTAAAAACATATGAAAAAACGCTACACCCCAGTTTAACTACACCATAAAAAACTCTTTAGATATTGTGGATAAAATTAAAGATCAGAAAATATCAAAAAATGTCCAACTAGTGTATTTGAAGCGGTAAACCTATTTGCAAATGTTTCAATAGAATATTGCACGTTAGTATGTAAGGGAGTTGTTGAGAATTCAAACTTAAGCCCGAACCAACAAATAGAGCTTTTATATCTTACTGACTTAGTCTTAAAACGAAATTATTTTGTTTTTAATAAAGAATTTTACAAGCAAATGAACGGATTGGCTATGGACTCACCTATATCTCCGCTAATGGCAGACATGTACATGAACAACCTAGAACAAAGGATTTTCAATTCGAATAATCCTATGCTTGAAAATGTACAATTCTGGTATAGGTATGTAGACGATGTAGTATTTCTTTGGAAAGGAAGTTTGAGACAACTCAATAATTTTTTAAAGTTCCTGAATTCTTTCAACAGTTAAATCTAATTCACAATGGAAATTGAAGAAGATGAACACATTAATTTCTGAGACTTTACAATAATGAAAAAAAAGGACAAACTCAAATTTAAAATTTATAGAAAAGATACATATATGCAGACATAGTCATACACAAAAATTCTTTCGCACTCTTCAAATATAAACACTCAGCACTTGATAACTTGGTACATAGAGCAGTATTTATCCCAATGGATAAAAATGATAGAGAAATTAAAACAATTAAGAATATAGCGAGCAATAACGGGTTCAATGATGAGTCAATAGTTAGAATTTTAAAAAGAAAATTAAGAAATAAACTTATGGAAGAAATTACATATCTAAGCAGTATTGTACCAACTGAAAAAACTTGGGGCCTCATTACCATATTACGGAGAGATATAGGACAGAATAGCTAAGGCACTAATGAAACGTGATATACACGTAGGTTTTAAAACGGTAAAAAACCTTAATAGCCTATTGCCAAGTGTTAAAGATACAACCGATAAATTAAATAGAAATGGAGTTTATTGCTTAAAATGCGCAAACGTGTCAGGGGGTATACAATGGGCAAACAGGACAATCTTTCAAAGAAAGAATAAATGAGCACTTCAGTTCTCTAAGAAATACTAGGTAAAACACCCAGTGATGAGCCCCCTTAAGACAAGTTTTGACTTTGCGGACTTAACAAGAAGAATATTTATAAGAAATTAGATTAAAAGTTCTTTCGTTAATGACTTTAAATAGTCTTGATTTAGGATAAATAAAAAACAATGTTAATAATTGTTAAGAAATATTTAAAAAAAAATTAAAATTTGAAAAAAGTAACATTTGCCAAAGATGAGCCCCCTTCGATCAGTAATGAGCCACCTTTAGCCAGTGATAAGCCCCTTACTAAATTCAAATAAATTACTTTTCTTTTAAATAAATTTTGTATTTCATTAAAAAACAGAACACATTATACAAAAATAAAATAAAATATTCTTCACAAAAATAAATAAAAAAATAAATTCTGAATAAACATGTATGTAACAGCTCCTTGTTTTCTTAAAAAATTGGGTGTTATCTAACGAAACTTTGATATTATTTTTTAGTTAAATATATCAAACGCATTTTGAACATATAAATGTACTATGGTCAGGACACATTTTTGGTGCACACAACAGATGATAGTTTCTATCGCATATAGAGCATTTTTTGCCAGTATTCGTTTGGGTTATATGGCCGACACATTCGTAACACAATCCACTTGTTACTATTTCGTCGTTCTTTAAACCTTGAGACGTAGACTTACTTTTAGAATGAAATAAAGTCCTTACGTGATTTTCTGAATTGACTAGATTTGGAATACGAAGGACACTAGTGGATGGTTTACTTGAATCGAACCTAGAACTTTTTTTCTCTTGTTCCTCAACATCTCCCGAAATAGTAACAGTTTCACTGACGCGGGTTGGGAAGATAACAGGCAAAATTTTAGGTCCTTTTATTAGAAATGCTTTCGTTAGGTTACTTCTCTTATTTTGTTTTGTTTTACTTTTATTTTTAAGTCCTTGCTTCTTCCGTTCTTCTTTTCTTTTGGCTAATAGTACAGCCTCCTCCTCTTTTATCTTTTTATTTTCAATCCGTTTTTTCAATCTTTCCTCTTTCAGTTTTTGAGATCCTATTTTCTTTTCAATTTTAAGCTCTTCTTCCTTCTGAAATGGAGTCGAGGAAACTATAAACGAGCTTCTTTCCGTGTACCTTGTGCCGGTCCTAACTGGTGTTTTCGGTGTCAACAGAAAGTCATCTATGTCCACATTTAACTCATCGACTATTGTTATTGGCTTTGTTGTTGTTATTGTCTTTGATGAAATGTCAAATTCATTTTTCAATTTTCATTAGTTAAAAATATAATGTTAATAAACGTAATGATTACCTGGTCTATAATTTCTTGAATATCTGGATCGCCAGATTCAGGAGGTAGACTTTGGCAATTTGGAGCAATATTTTCTACTTGCTCGACTACTTCATTGCTTGGAGTTAAAACCTGGAAGATAATACTTAAAACAGTTTACCAAAAGAGAGATGTTTAACTTTGTAATTTTTTTGCGTGAACTCTTGATATAAACGAAAAAGCAGTACATCCGAATTGTGATTACATGTGTCCTGATTGAAGTTTTTAAACTCTTCAATTTTTTTCCGTCCCAACTACTTGCGCAAATTTTTCAAAATTAATTGATTTCTCAGCGCTAGTATCTTCAATAGTGATAGTGCTCTCTGTATTTGAATTTTTACCAAGACACTTTGTGTAGTCAATGGCATCGGCATTAAACGGATAAAGACCACAAGCACGGAATCCATTAATTATTGTGTCTTTGTTAATGCACTTGTCTACAACTATTTTTAATATTGCAGGAAAATCAACCCTTGTTAAGTTTTTCTCAAGGTTATGACGTCCCCAATTTTGCACTGCTCTCTGCCAACCGGTCTTGATTGGCTTAAAGATGGCAACGTCAGCCGGTTGCAAAATACGTGTAGAGTTCGGATACAGCAAAATTAATATAATTTTAAGGTCCTCACATAATTTGGATAGCTTATATGTCATATGGGTCTTATGCCCATCAACAAAGAGTATAACAGGGAGTTGAGTTCCATTTCTAAGCAGACTTGGATAAAATGTTTCCTCTATATATCTGCAGAAAAGCTCTGCGGTCATCCAACCGTTATCAGACTTATCAACTTTTATACCCTCTGGAACCGCTGCTAAAATATCGTTAGGCATTCTTTTGTATGGGTACACTATTAAAGGAGGAGTGATGCGACCTTCTGCAGAGAATGAGAACATTACCGTAAGAATTTCTTTTGCCTGCCCTCTATCAATCTCGTAAACATTTTTGGCGCCTTTAAGGAAACAAACATTACCAATATATTTTAATTTAAATAAATAATCTAAATAGAAGTTTTATATCACCTTTTGGCGCAATCACCTTTCCGCTACTCGGACAAAACAAAAAGTTGGTTTCGTCGCCGTTGTAAACCCGATCTGGATTGCTCAATATTTCGAAATAATTTTTACTTCTGAGATAACCCTCTATTCTGCTAAACCATCCTTGAATATCTTTCTCAGCTACCTTTGAGCTTGCGTCTGTAATCGCCTCTGGTGTTCGGATAGCTAAATTGGGATGCCTTTTTAGAAAGCCTTTGTACCACTTATCCCCTGGATAATTATCCTTGAATGAGTTCTGCCTAGGAGCTAAATCTAAGTATTCTTTCACTACACCTTGCATATCTTGCTTTCTTCTTGGAAAGCCCTTAGCGTAATTACTTATGATCCATACAACAAGTTTTTCCTCTTCATCTGAGGATAGAACGGGTTGGGGACCTAGACTTGCCTTTTTGGCCCTATTATGAAGGCGATCTTGCAAGGTAGGACGTGGAATTTCATACTTCCTTGATGCCGCATGAATCGAAAGTCCGCTTTTTATATCACGCAAAGCAAGCAATAAATCGTCCTTAGTATATTTCTTTTTTGTTTTGTTTTACCCATTATTATTTTTGTCTTCGTGCTAAGTGCGACAATCAAATTAAAAGTCTTTATTGTTTTTAATTTTTAAGAAAAATTACAATTCAATTAAATTTCAGTTAAAAATTTTTGTGGGGGCTCATATCTGGCAGAACAAAAATATAAATAAAGTACCAGTCGTGAGCCGGGGGGCTCTTATTTGAAAAATCGTGACAATTCATGTCCAGTGATGAGCCCCCCCCCCCCAATTTGTTCTTTATATTTTAGTAAAATACCATAAAATATATGTTAAAAACAACTAATGAACGCATAAAAAGTATAAATAATACCAACCGAAGAATTACACAATACAAACTTTAATAAACACACTTCAAAAATTACCACTTCCTTAGCATAATCAAAGGAACTGACACGATTTATTCATGTCAATATGCACGGTAATAATGTAGAGTTGAGTCATTGGAGTGTACTTACCCAATATGCAAAACATTCTAAGAAAATCATATGACTGAGAAATACTGGGAAATACCTTTATGAGCTTAGTTATTTTAACACGTGTATGCAGGGGGCTCATCACTGGGTACTTTACCCTAGTTTCAAATCGAACTTTTCTAAGCACCTATTAGAAAATAAGCGCATTCCTGACTTAGAACCAGAAATTCTGCATTTTTGTGACAAAGGTAGAAAGCTAAACTTGCTAGAATCACTCGAAATATCTCGAGCTCTATTAAATTCAAATTCTTCAACGAGCAAACGGATCTTCATTACTCGCCGCTATTAAAGCTATTGCATCAGTAATACAAAAAGTTTTAGTGTAGTGAAGATAACCGAAAACCTGAAACCGGTCTACAATCGAGGTAAATCATTTGTATCAAATAAGTGTGGGAGACAACGTTTTTAAGTTCTATTAATTACAAGTATACACGGTTTTGGACCTGAGCAACCAAAAGCTTTTTATAAGGTAAAGTTTTCGAAATATTCAATAAATTCATTATTTTACTATTTTTGACAATTAATGGCCATTTATTGAATTGAAAAGTATAAATCAGAAATGAACAGAGGTTGAACTGAGTCTGTTATACTGCTTGGGATCTATTTCACGCATTAGGGTCCAACAGTACTCGCTTATCATGCCTTCGTCCCAAAATCTTTGTTATCGCCTTTCGATTTTCGCTATATCTTGATGTAGCCGCTCTCCTTGCTCGTCGCTCGTGTCGCCCAAGTTTTGTGGGAAAAAATCAATATATGAATGCAGAAAATGTATCTTGAGAGATATTCGAGCTCCAATATTGTGGTAATTTTGCAAAAAGTTGTCGATTATTTCTTTGTAATCCGGTGATTTGTGGTTACCGAGAAAGTTGTGAACAACACTTTTAAACGATGCGCATGTTGCTGCTTCATCAGGCTCTAAACATTTTGTGAAGTTTGCATCAACCATTAGTTTTCGAATATCAGGTCCGACAAATATTCCTTCTTTGATTTTTGCGTATTACAGTTTTGGAAATAACTTGATTAAGTACTGGAAAGCCGCACCTTCGCGATTGAGCGCTTTGAGAAAGTTCTTAATAAGGCCAAGTTTAATATGAAGAGGTGGAAATAAAACGTCCTGTGAGTTCACGAGTGGACTAATTGGCAATGGATCACTATCCGTACGTGGAACTGGTTTCGATACTGATGATACGTCAGGATATTGATACCGTGCTAGTTTTTTTGCATTTATACCGAAGACATTCATTGAACAAAAGTACCAATCGTCTATATGATTTTTCTGTTCTCTCCATAACGTTGGCACAGAAGATGAAAAGTACATATTTTCACCAAGTGACCACTTGTACAGCTTTATTCTACACGCGTTACATAACAATTTCAGTACCCATGGCTTGTCAGTGTTTACTACAGTATTTGCAGTATACGCATCGTTGAGAGCATTTGTTTTGATTTTTCCACGTTTTGCGGCCATATAACATCCACAAACGTAACAAAAACACTTTGAATCGACTCTGCAACATTTTCTCTACATTTTCACACGTTCCGAAGCACAATCACAGTACAAAAACAAGTTCCAAAAGATGTTCGATGCAACGTGGTCAGCTGATGGCCGTTGTAAGAGCGCAGTACTGCCACATAGCGTGAGCTCGAAAACTATAACCAAAGGTTGATCCGAATTTGTAAACTTGTGTGTGGATTTACTCGAAGAATTTCATCATGCAGCATTGAACTATTTGATCTGAAAAAAAAAACATCCGCTGTAAGTTGAATTTAATATTTGAACGTTGATTAACTGACAATAATTTGGTATTCTTCCTTTTGATCTGTGATAAGTTCCACTTTATTGTTTTTAGTTTTACTGTATTGAGTCAGAATGTACACAAAGACTGAAATGAGGCTTGTCACCACTTTCATATAATATTCTTTAATAGTTCACAAATAATATCACTGCATCTAACCTTACCGAGAAGTTAACTTTTATTGCCGTAACTGTTCCCAGTTAACTTGTAAATAGAGTTAAATCGCATTTATATTATAAACAACTGCAAGAGAAGAGAAGTCTATGTAAATTTTATCGAATAAATTTGTAAACAACATTCTTGAATTATATATAAACTTTAAGTTTTATGATTAAAACTTGTGCTCTAGAATGCTATTTATTTACCAATTAACGTTGAAAATTTTAAGCCAAAATAATTGAAAACAGATTTGTGTGCATACATCGAAATAATTTATAATTTCGAACGGACACGTTTAGTATTTATGCATACAAAATTGTTTAGTATCTCTCAAACTCTTTGAAGACTTTAAAAACTTTGTATTAAAAACTTCAAAATAAGAGTCCTCTTGTCCAGTTAATTCATTTAAAATTTTACAGCATGAAAACATTTAAGTAATAAATATCTCCAGGAGTAAAAATAAGAAGATATATTTAATTAATTTTTAAAGCTTCTATAAACGGAGCAATATTGCTCCGCTAACTCCCTATAAAATAATTTTCTCTTACCATCCCTTTGTGCAATAACAAACTTTTTAAGATAACCAGCCACCATTATGCTGTAAGGGATATTATGCTTGCTTAACTGAATTTTTTTTTTGTTTTTTTTTTTTTATTCTCATGTAAAGTCACGAAAGCACGATGGACCTCATCATCATCATAAACGCCATCTGGAATTCTCTTTCTCTATTTCTCTCTGCTTATGCTTTTCTTAAAATATAAATTTAAGAACAAAAAAATAGAACTGAACAAAAAAAAATCTCTGATGGGTGAGTGTTTAATTAAAAACTTTATCAAGTCGATGGTGTTTCTGAAGATTCATCATCGTCTCATGTGCACGTTTTGAAACATCTTTGCCGCCAGTGTTGGTCGTTAAATGAATTTTATGCTCTGATGTATACCACCCCTAAAGACTTCTAAATAGTCTACTGAGAGAAATCTTTCTTCCCCCATCCCACATCCATATACTTACGAGTATTTGAAAACATTCGTTTCCAGAGTGGTATGGAAAATTTGTCTCCTGGGTAATGTGGTTTTGGTTGGCAATAAACATTTCCATGAAAATGAGAAAATTATTTTTAGAATATGGAACATATGTTGGAAAGCTTCATATTATGATTTTTTGAGAAATATCAGTTTTATCTAAGATAACTTTAATGTAGGAAGTGCTTTCGAGGTGGTAGAGGTACCTATACTTGTGCAAAACATTTAATGGAATTTAAATTGTATAACATTACAATACATAATATACCTACATATCTTTTATTAAATATTTGTTGCTTTACCCTAAGGCTCTAATAAACTTTCTGGAAGCCGTTGGGTGGTACCTAAATCCGCGCTTATATTAAAAATTTGTTGTTGCATGGGACAGATGGTCTGCTTTTGAAGCCAGGAATTAGCATAAATAGGTAGAGGAACCTATTGATGAGTGTCGCACTTTTATTTATATGTGCTTACTAGTCCTTACACAAATGCGCCAATCATCAACACCCTTGTTTTAGAGTAGCGCAGCTCATGTTCAAGGGTGGCTCGAACAAAAATTCATGGAAAATAATGAAAACTGTACCAGAAATTCAAACCAAAATTATTATATCACGTAAATATATTTCTTTAACAAGATACGAGAACACATTTAGCTACCTGTTAATAAATAAATTAAAATAATGTTGACATTTTCACAAAATATTACATGTATGTCCACTTATCAACATACCACTGTACGGCACTCTTAAACGTAACCACTTTGTATAAAATTTAATTTATATTTCTTATTGGTTTGGATCTGAGTTCTGAAATGAGGGATTCACCGTAAAGTTTCATTTTATTTAATATCACAATCAAATCCTCATATGATAATAAGCTCTGTAGCTTTCTTTTAATAATTAAAATAGTTGAAACATAAAAAAAAAATTCATATAACGCAGATAGATATCATGTCTTAACATCCGCACGTCCAAGCAACAACTGCCTCTGATGAAATATGGCAATAAATTCCTTGTAAATAAATGTCAGTATCAGGCTAAAAACAGTCAAATCCTGTTGCGAAATTAATAGTTGAATATTTCGGAAATTTATGAAGAACCGTTACACAGGACACATTGCTGTCAAAAAAATAAAAATAAAACCGGCATTCAATTTAATCTTGTATTTAACATGGTATTACAAAACTTCGTATCTTTTGTCACTATTGGCAAGGAAAGGTTTCCAATCTGGATGAAATTTTGCAGGAATGCAACCCTATATGAAAAAAAGTTACAAAATTGATTTAAAACCAATCTTTCATATATTGCCTCCTTGCGAGGGATAAACCTTCTTATACCTGTAAATGACAAAAATGCAATTTTGATCCTTATTTTACCCTGATTTTCTTCAAAGAAGTTTAGCGCAGCATGTGACAGCTTGAATTGTTAAAATATTTTTGAATGGAGGGAAGATAGTCACTCGGGGTGAAGTCGGACTATGGGGGTGAACTCGGACAGAAAGGTATTGGTAAATGTTTTGTTTAAAGGGCATATACCGCGACGCTTAAAATTAAAACGACCGGCATATATCTCGTCAATACAAGTTTGAGTGCAGTTGGGTCTACTTTTTCTCTGAATAAATTCTTCGTAGAGCACGTAAATAAGGCTTTTATAAATAATATTTTTTCCTTAGGATTTGATAACTCGAAAAGAAACTGTTGTAACAAGGAAAAACTAAAAATGGAGAAACGAAATGAGTTATTCTTTGTAATGTAGTTTATCTCTAGTAATTTTTTTGTCCGAATTTGTCTTGTACTAAGACAATTTTTTAATGCTTAATATGTGGTCGTCCGCCTTCACCCCACACATAGGGGCGGAAGCGGACACTCTTTAACAAAAAAAGGTGGTGGGACGAATGAAAATTTATCTGTTTCTACTTTGGAATTTGAGAAGAGAGATATGAGAGATTCTAAATAATTTTTTTGCATATTTTGCTCTAAAAACTGAAATTTTTATTAACAAAGAAGGGCAAAAATCGTCCGAGTTCACCCCGAATGACGGTACATATCTAGAAATTTTAAAAGTATGTCTAAAATTATATCTAAAATATCCACGTTAAGGTATGAAAGGAAGGGTTATTCCTCCTAACGAGGCAATGTTCGTAGGATTTGAAATCTGTTTGGTGAATCTCTCATATAGGGCTACATTCGTGTAAGGTTTCATGGAAATTATCGGTTCCGGGTTGGAAGCGTTTACTTGGAGTGTTTTTTGATTTGGAAATACTCCAAACTCAAAGGTAGAAAATTGAAAATATTAAAACTTTGCAATTCAAATAATGTAAGAAAATATTTACATTCATTAATTTAATATATAGTTTTCTGTTTTCGCAACACTAGCTCTAGCTTCCATATAAGCCTCCTTATCTGTAATTAAAGTAGTCAGTTATTTTTATATTTTACGCTAGTAAATTGTGAAAAGAAAGGCGAATATTTCACTTGCGATTTGACGATGACAATTTTGTATGGAAACTTATCTTCAACCGGAACTGTGTACTAGGCTTACAACGTCGCCGTAGTGACAAGTCAATTTACAAGGATAATTATTTATCACTGTTCCTTGAGTTAAAATTCTACGATCAAAATACAAGCAAGTAGTGAGGACTAACAGCGCCGATTCGAGATAATTATACGCCCCAGGCAAAAATAATAAAAAGCGAACTATTTTAAAAATTAGGTAGAAAAATTACGATAAAATAAAAAAGATTCATTAAACAATCCATTGATTATTTCATTGAATTTTTTTCGATTGATTTAAAAAAAAAAAAAAAAAAAAACAGAATTTATAAGAATTTTTTCCTGGCTTTCATGTGTGCAAATTTTTCTATAGCTGCCTCCAAATTTAGGTTTTCTACAACATTATTTTCAATTGATACAATAGCCAAATTTTCAACATATCTTCCGTCATAGTAGATCGCAAATACGTTTTTATTAGTTTTAATTTACCAAAACTTCTTTCACCGCTCGCAATGCTAACAGGACTTGTTACGAGAATGCGTAAAGCCACCCACAGATTGGGTACTGTAATTTTAAAATTATTCTCATTGATATATTGCAAACATTTTAAAGGATGTTTCACTTCATCTGGTACCAATTGCTTCAATGATTCGATTTCCTCGCACAATTCGATTCCATTTATATCACTGCTCATTTGTTAATTTCATATGTAAATCTTTGCAACTCTTCAGCAACTCATTACGATTTTTATTATTGTGAATGTTGACATGAATCCGAAATCTTTCAATTGCTGAAGCCTTTCTGATATAGATATCAACGATTGATCCAGCATAACATTAAAAACGTGATTTTTGTAATACTTTTCTGGGTCTTTTACATCTGGAATTACATCGTCACACTCATAGGTAAATTGCTTCTTTCGCTTTCTGATTCTTACAGCTTTACACGTTTAATAGCGCAGCGCGATCTTTGGCCGACTTTAAAGCATCAGAACAACCGGATTCTCTATAGTTTTCTAGAAAAACCTTACAATTCCGAAAATTTCGATGGCGTTACTCATATCAAATGTTGCTTTTTTCTTAGATTTACTTACAATATTAAATTTTGAGAAAACTACGTTCCAGACAGATAATGTTACCAAAAACTCGAAATCTTCTATATTTTCAGATATAGAGCTAGGTTTTGAAACAACTGCATCATCTAATATTTGGTCCTCCAACTCATTCAATGCGTTTCTAACTTCCGTGATTGCTTTAATACTTTCGATTCTACATTCCCACCTCACCTTCACTTAAAGGTTTAGGATTTAATGATTTAATATGTTTTTTCAATGTATTCCACCGTTCAACAGATGCAGAAAACAAAGTATAAATTCGTTGCACATATCCGAAAAAAATGTATGCACATTATTGACGAAGAAACACTATCACCAACCGCAATGCATAAAAAACGCTCTCGGATTTTCTTTTAAAATCCTAGCTTGCACTCCTTTATTTTTACCTATCATATTAGCGCTGTTATCATATCCTTGGCCTCTACAGTTTGCTAATTCCAAATTGAATTCTTCTAAACTTTCAGAAATATTATCATGCATAATACAAATTTAAGTAGAACAAACTGCAACAAGCACATTAGTTACAAACTTGAAACCAAAAAAATAGTTAAAAAAAACTGGTAGCTGTTAATTTAACTCGCACATTAGTTTTTGTAATATACATTTTTGAAGTCAACTTCTTATGTTGGGCTGTGAACTGCCGCGAGAGGGGAAATGAGTGACAAAAACCTGGCCTTCCCCCTCTTCGAGGCGTTCACTCTCCTTCTTTTTTGCTCATCTACGAGTCTACGCTCATAAAAATTGTTAATGGCTCGAGCACCCGTTCTCGTCTTCCAATAATGCATAACAATTCTATGGAAAAAATTTCCAGCAAATTTCTAGGAAAAATTTGTGGCCTTTCTTACATGTTCTTCAGAATTTGTATGCATATTTGAATTCAGTGGTTCTTTTAATATAATTACTATGTTATTTTTTATTTGATTCTTTTTTGGAATGAATTCTTACTCCTTTTTCTTCGAAACACTATAAGATTCGTTACATGCAATTTTCATCTTTATTCCATTATTCTGTTTTATTTGTTTTTTGTCTTTATATCTACCTAGGCTAATTATACTTATTTTAGCGCCCGTCTGCTACCACTCACTAAACTTTGAGGCCTACTCAATTAAGGGCATATAAACTAGAAGCATGCATATATATATATATAAATAAATAAATAATCGATAGATATTGAACAATTAATTTTTCACACTTATCTCTACACCTGGCCAGGTCTCCGCAGTACTCGCTGTTAAGATTTCTCCCACGTGGTTTATTTTTTTTTGTAGTTTACTTAGCGTAACGTCTTGGCTATCGTATGTAGTCCGTGATTCCTTTCTGTACTCCCAGACTTTTAGGCTAAATATTTAATTTATTATTCCATATGCCAATGGTTTTTTTTTTTGTAGAATTAGCTACTTACGGCTCGGCACAATCTCTAAATTACAATTTTACAATTTCTTTTTGTGATTCCTATTACTAGGTTGGTTATTACACACTTCACTTCTTAAGTATTTTTTTTTTTATATAAACATACTATTTTTTTCCAAATTTCTTCACTACACAACTAAATTTACTGATATCTCACTCTCGGACCACTTCGCAAGAAGAAGGAGCTAGAGTTTTCTTGGTCGGAAGTACCCATTCTTCGAATTTTTGGTAAGGCCACTATGGGTACAGTCACGTATATTCGAAATTTTGATCGCGTGATGTGTATTGACTACAGATCGGTTTTGAGATTAGGGGTTACGCATTCGGCTATTTGGTAGGATATAATATGGAACGCTACAACTTCACTCAGAGAATACATGCATAAAGTATCCTATCAGTAGTTTGACAAATATTTGACAAACATATGACAAATATTTATCAAACATTTGTATTTGTCAACATTTGTATTGTTTGACAATGAAAAACAAATGAATACCCATTGTTTCGTTTCTTTTTAACGGGAATTGTAATAGTGTTTGCTTTAAGCATTTCGATACCGAAATTGAACAATCAACTCAGATCTGAACTCAGTTAATTTCTTCTCTATATTGTAAACCTTGTTTGCTATTCTAACTTTCTAGTAATTAAGTCTTAATAATAATCGGTTGAATCGGTTATGATAACGGTTCAAATAATCCTTATCGTCTAAGAAGATCTATAATTTTTCTAATGATTCTCTTTGAAAAATGACTTTCTTCTTTTACAAATTAATGAACGACCAACACTAATACAATTTACAAATTCCATTTAATTCTTGCAGTGCTGGCGTTATCTTTGTCACCAAAAAAATAACCAAGAAAAGCAGAAAATTCAAACCACACTTTCAGACGTAAGGTTATAAATTACCGGAGTCTCATGGTATTCGAGATTTTAAAACCAAAGTAATTTGTCTTACAACTACTCCTCCCAACTATATGTACAAATAAAATTCAAGTTCTTTGTGTTGACTGGCGCTGAGTTTCAAAACCGACTACGAAATTTTCTGACAGAACAACTGGAAACAAATGAAACCCACATTCCTGGTAATGAAAGTAATTTCATGACGGGATTACTCGCCAGAAACTGTTGACTGATATTAAAGAGACACAGGAATTCTTCTGCAAAACTGGCGCAGAATGGTAAACCCCTATATAAAACTACCCCCAGCTGCCAGCCAGAAACGAAAAGTGCCAGTAAAAGTTCTTATATATAGGGCATAACACTTGTTGCGGGATAAAATTTTCACACAAAGCCACAAAACGGAGGGAAATGAACTTATTGCAAATTATTTTCTAGGGGGAGGGTCTTCAGTGAAGTTTTATTGTTGAAAATAATTAATACATTCAATTTGAAACGAGTTCCCAGCTACAGAGCTCTCCCGGTTTTATTTGTGTACGTAGAGGAGAACAGCCGCGCCTTGTTCCTGTATTTTATGAACATTATAAAATGAAATAGAGAATTTGTGGCTTCTGTTCCCGAAAATTAAGTTGACTGTTGTACGGTTCATTAGAAATTGTTGTTAGTGGTTAAATGGCGGTACTTCTTTCCAGTTTGGAGCCCTTTCTATGTTTTATTCGAAGTGGAAATATGTGATGCAGACATAGCCGAAAAAGGACTCCTTTTGTTAGCTGATGTTCATGCCGGAAATTGGAATTCAGATTTTCATGCGGGGTAAGGGCTGTTTACTTTGTACAGTTTCATGTGGGCTGATTTCAATGTAAATTAAATATAAATATTTCACAGATAATTCCTGTGTGATTAGTGGAGACTGAATTGTTTTATGTTGTTCAGAATATTCATAAAGGTTGGTCATTAAAGGGCAGATCACCAATTTACTTGGGAAATTCGAAATTGTTTAATGTGTTCAAGTTTAAAATTATATTTGTGTTCTATTCTCTTTTTTTACTGTGATTTTATTGTTGCTAAAGATCTATTTAGAAAAATCAAGTCTTTTGCCCCTTATAGACCCCTATTTTCTGCCATTGTTCTTCTTCTACGGAATATGGTTTTGTTTTGTTTTTTTTAATTCAATGCCGATGCTTATGATACACTGACATACATAAATGAACTACTTAATGGACTTAAAAAAAGAAACGATATTTGTACTGTACTGTAATCGGAAAGGACACGTTGTTTAATGTGGATTGGACACCCACGCATAATAATAAAAAATATTTTGATTTTTGAAGGTCCGTCCATCTGTCTGTCTGTCCGTCCGTATGTCTGTCTGTCCGTCCATCCGTCTCCCAATCCCCACGATAACTTGAGAGCGCGTTTATTTAGAGAGTTGAAATTTACACACAGATTTTTTAAAAATAATGCAAATTTAAGTTCGAAAATTGGGCGAATCGGGCAACTCCTTTGTAGGGCTGCCATACACAAATTTCGATTTTCACTATATATTTGAACACTGCTTGAGAACTCGCCGACGTAGAGAGCGGACATTTTATACACAGCGTTTTCATAGTAATAGTAAATAAAGCTTCGAATTTGGACTAAATCGAGCATCCCCTTCTTGGTGTTGCCATATAAAAATTTAGGATTTTTTCATATACTGCAAAAAGGATCAGTCCCAGAAGTTTTTATCGTACTGAAAAGTTCTTCAGAATATAAAATCATTTTTGCTGTCCGACGAACCGTTCTAGAAATATATGCGAAAAACTACTTCAAAATCAAACTTCCATAGATGGGTGAGCACATGAAATTATATACGGGTATTCATCGAAGGTATTATAAAAATTGGTCTTAGAG